>OY744604.1:67011719-67516719 GCA_963556255.1 Allolobophora icterica | reverse complement strand
TATAATTATTTCAACAGTCCCAACACGTTATTCAATGCTAAAAACACTTAATTATTTAGGTAAGACCTTGACCAATATTTATTTTTAAGGTTGTCACGTGTTCTGTGTTCATAAATAGCCATGCTACGCAAAAACGTCACTTTGCTCCCCCGAAAAGCTCCCCCCAGAAAATTCCCCCCAGAAAAGTTCCTTTGGACGCCAATGATTGGGCTCTCTGTGTCGTACATACATTGTCCATACGGAGGCCATATTGGAATATTTTCACCACAATCTCACCATATCTTCCCCAATATATCACCTTGCTGTTGGGCAGATGGTGGATCGGATTTATAGTTTGTATCCGCCCTTGCTTGTGAGTAAAATACTGCACCACTCATTGGCCTATATACTCAAAGTTGGTGCAAGTATTCGTTCGAGCAGTGACTAACTGGGTTGTTCAACGTAGGCTATGCAGCGGTGCAAAGTAGACATAAAGACTCGTACGCAGGCATAGACGTGTATACAATGATGATCGTTGAAATCGTGACAAAGGTGTAGCAAGGTCACGGTTCACAAAACATCGAGTCACTCTGGTCACGGATGGCTGATTTAAAACGTAGAAAATGAACCAACGACCGAATAAAAACTGCTTCAATCTACAGCAGCCTGAGACCTTCTACCTTCAAACGATGACTTTTACATTGTAGTGTAACAAAAGCGATGATGATGATGATGACAATTATGATTGCTATGTCAGTGTGAAAAGATGACAAGCGTGATTGGACGTGAAATCGGAAACGCAGAGCATACCGGCATGGTCGCGTTATGGCGCTCTAGAAATTGTCCGTGTTATTATTATTTTGTTTTGCCCCAAGGTACATATGATCCCTCGGGGACTTAGATATTAGACTATTGTTATTTCCGAAAAATCAGGCCTCGTCCTCCGCTAAGTCGTTGAAAGTGCCGCGAAAAGCGATGGCATTATAGCGCTGAATACAGATGGAAAGGCGCTGGAAGAGGAACGTAACCTCTCGCGGCTCCCCAGAAATGGCCGAGAGTCGCCAACCAACCTCTCTAAGGAAACTGATCCCGGCGGCGTTAATTGGCCCCAGTGTCTCGAAGGCAATGGGCAAGAACAGGTGGGACGGAGGCAGCCCCGAATAGGGCCTACTTCTCAGATTTGCGAATGGCAGCTTGCTCCGCCGCGGCTCCTCCAGCATTGGCTGTGTGAGTGATATAAGATGCGGCGGAGGAGTGAATCACCGTGGCGTCCCAGGCCAGGTATTTACCCGACGCCCACGGGATCATTGTGGCCCCATCGGGTCTCTTGCCATCTGTACGGAACAAGCCTGACGGCTCCTTCGTACTCGGGACATCAGCCTTTCGAAGTGCTCGCCAGACTATTATTATTATTATTATTATTATTATTATTATTATTATTATTATTATTATTATTATTATTATTATTATTATTATTATTATTATTATTATTATTATTAATAATAATAATAATAATAATAATAATTATTATTATTATTATTATTATTATTATTATTATTATTATTATTATTATTATTATTATTATTATTATTATTATTATTATTATTATTATTACCGTGGCTGATGGAATTGGCCCGTAAGAAGGCAGTATCTTTGACGGAAAGGAAAGTCAACTTCTCTCCAGTGAGGTTGCCATGCGATGTGTTTGCGAGAGGGCTGACTGATGCGACCGTGGCCGCAAACGGTAGCTCCATTTCCTTCACTGCCGTCGTAAAATCAACAAGCTCTACGAAGATAAACGATAAACAAAGGTGTAAAGCATATTGCTATTTTGTAGGCTAATGTGATGTAGTGGATATGGAGCATATCAGGCTGATAATAATTAGCTTCATAATTCCAATAAAAATGGAACTATTTATTCATTTTAGCTTAAGCCCTCTCTCTACGTCCTTTCCTCCTTCTCGTCCTTCTCCTCCTCCTCTTCCTATCCTCCTGTCCCTTCCGTTTTCTTTTCTACATCATATCTCTCCTTTCCTTCCTTCCTTCCTTCCTTCCTTCCTTCCTTCCTTCCTTCCTTCCTTCCTTCCTTCCTTCCTTCCTTCCTTCCTTCCTTCCTTCCTTCCTTCCTTCCTTCCTTCCTTCCTTCCTTCCTTCCTTCCTTCCTTCCTTCCTTCCTTCCTTCCTTCCTACCTACCTACCTACCTACCTTCCTTCCTTCCTTCCTTCCTTCCTTCCTTCCTTCCTTCCTTCCTTCCTTCCTTGCTTCCTTCCTTCCTTCCTTCCTTCCTTCCTTCCTTCCTTCCTTCCTTCCTTCCTTCCTTCCTTCCTTCCTTACTTCCTTCCTTCCTTCCTTCCTCCCTATAGCTCCTTCCCTCCTGAAACTATCCTTCCAGAATCTCTCTGTTCCTTCCTTCCTCCCTAGTTCCATCCCTCTTGTAACTATCCTCCCAAACCTCTTCGTTCCTTCCTTCCTCCCTCCCTCCCTTCTTCTTCCCACCTGTAACTATCCTCCCAGAACTGTTGAAATTAACTTGTTCTTATTTTTGTCTTTCACTATCCTGCGAATACCCACGACGCCATGATCACTTTCCACCTTAATCTCATTACCTCATTATCTCGATCTTCTCTCTCGATGAGCTATTTCTAGGACGGAAAAAAATAATTCCTCAAAGGGGTTATGGCCATTGTTTAACAGGAACCCATTATTCCAATTCATTACGTAGGCCTACCTACATGTATGCTCACATTACTTTCGTACATAGTAGGCCTATCTTCCAACCACAATCGCACCTACTTAACCTCTTTATTCGGCCATGAAACAACTCGGATCATTTCGCCTCTCTTTGCAGGGGAGACAGCCAGAGGAATTAATTACCTGCTGTCGAAGACACGATCACCTCCATCTGATAGTCGACTGGGAGACTGAGCTGAGTCTCGGTTGAGTTGTTTCTCGCAAGAACCCGTTTCTGTTTCCCATGGCCGCTCACCAGCAAAACCTTCAGCAGACAGTTGTACAATTGTTAATTTCTGTTCACACAATAGATAGCATCCATTTTTTTATGGTGCAAAGAAACAAGTCCTAGGACAAAGGAGGCCGAAAGAGAGACAGACAAAACAGACACATAATCACAGGTACATATAGACAAATGCATACGCAGATAGACAAAAACCAAACATACGAACACGTATGCAGACATAGACCATGTAGAGATTATTACTCAGTGCCGTCAG
Organism: Allolobophora icterica; assembly: GCA_963556255.1. NCBI lineage: Eukaryota > Metazoa > Annelida > Clitellata > Crassiclitellata > Lumbricidae > Allolobophora > Allolobophora icterica. The sequence goes on along the minus strand of OY744604.1, from coordinate 67,513,509 downwards.
TCGGTCTATTTTAGACTCCTACATTGGTCTATAGTAGTTCACGCATACATGTATCTAATTATACGTGAAGGCCATATATTAAGTCAATTGACTTAATATAGGGCCTTCACTTGCCTCTGAAAAGCGCTGCAAGTATGGCGGAGCGCGGCACCAGCATATCCCAACAGGTAGAAGAGCTCAACGATGGCCAACCTGGTTGCCTCGAAATTGGAAGGCAGTTCCCTGATGCAAAGACTTGCTACATCCAGGCTCCAGCTCTCTCACTCTATTATGTAGCATCTTTAACCAAGTTCAGTCTTGTATGGGCAGAAAACAGACTGATTTCGAATCCATTCAAAACCGAGTTTCTCCGTTATGGAACTTCCGTGGAACTTCAGAGCAACTGCATAAACTCAATTCTTTGGATTCTATCCACCTAGGAATTTTTGTCATGTAACGCAGTTGTTAAGTCTTCAATTTTGACGTTGTTTTTTTACTTTAATCCATTCAGCGAATACATTCATAGGCGTAGACTCTGGGGGGAGCCGGGGCACGTGCCCTCTGGTCTCCAGTCGTCTCAACTTATGCAACTCGCTTCTCACTTGCATTTCAAAAGTTAGCTTAATGAAGCGTCACAGAATTCAAAATGCTCCATCAGAGTTAAAACTAAAATTCGACAATAGGCCCTATGTGCATATATTATATCAGCCTTCCTAGTCTTTACACTGACTTTACATGGAAAAGCGAATAACTTTTTACACTGGGCTCATTGTATCTATAGAAGACTACATTTCTGTCAGCCATACTATCCTCAGTCTATATAGGCCCTACTAGATCATGTCATCTGACTTTCTTTAGCCTAACTGTATTTTCCGTGGACAAGGATAGCTGTTTCTGGCCCTAGACTCTGCAACTTTATTCCGGCTAAAGTTCGCTCTGCAAAGTCTGTTCTGGCCTTCAGAACTCAACTAAGAACTCATCTTTTCATTGACTCATTCCCTACGTAGGCTGTTTGCGTGTTGTCTCGGCTGTTTCCGTGTCTTCTCGGCTGTTTCCGTGTCTTCTCGGCTGTTTCCGTGTCTTCTCGGCTGTTTCCGTGTCTTCTCGGCTGTTTCCGTGTCTTCTCGGCTGTTTCCGTGTCTTCTCGGCTGTTTCCGTGTCTTCTCGGCTGTTTCCGTGTCTTCTCGGCTGTTTCCGTGTCTTCTCGGCTGTTTCCGTGTCTTCTCGGCTGTTTCCGTGTCTTCTCGGCTGTTTCCGTGTCTTCTCGGCTGTTTCCGTGTCTTCTCGGCTGTTTCCGTGTCTTCTCGGCTGTTTGCGTGTTGTCTCGGCTTTTTCCGTATCTTCTCGGATTCCCTTCTTGGCTTTCGACCGGACTCACCCCGGAATTTGGCTTGCACAACGATTTTGCTTAGTCCTGACCATCGACTGATGTCTTGATGATAGTGGCGCTACATGAGTTATTATGTGAGATAAGACGAGACAGCGTCGACAAATGAAAGCACGTACAAGAGAAACACGTACCGTCCCCAGCAGAAGACTCTTCAATGTGATTCGTTCCGTGACAGGAAGCCAGTGCAGTATTCCTCACAATAATTATACAATGACGATTATGACGACAGAGTGAGTAACCTTTAAAACTGAGAGAATTAGAAACAGACAGGCAGACAGAGAGAGACAGACAAGAATCAAACAGACAGAAGACAAACAAACAAGCAGAGACAGAGAGGAGACAAAGACAGAGTAAGCAATAATCACCTGTCCTCTGGCTAAGTCGACGACGCCTTCTCTGTAGTGACCATCGTCCACTCTGGCGATCACCGGAAACTGACCGTCGAACTGCTTGACCAGGTGTCGTACCGTGTAGACCTGCTCGGACCAGAGCACGGACTCTGCTACGTCCGGGGATCCTGCCTCTGTCGGCTGAAGTGGGGACCCGCCGCCTCCCTTGTTCACCAACTGCAGAGGCTTCACCGTCTTGCGCTTCTTTGGCCTCGACTTGGCCGGCGCCACGCACCTGTTGCCCGCATCCACAAGCACCTTCCGGTCATCACGGTTCTTCGCCACAAGTGTAACTCCGTTTTCCTGGTGCGAGGATGCGTTCTGACCGTTTCTGTACTTGCTGAAGTAAGCGATTACCTTATCTTTCGGCATCGTTTAAATTAAGAAAGACCAATATCATTCCTTTGTCTACGTCCTCCTTTCAGAATCACAGATTCACTTGTCTGGCTAAACCTATAGTCTAGTAATGACTTCTATAGCGAGAGCATATTAATGCTCAAGGCATCAATCGATGGTCGTAAACTTATATAGCGCCAAATATAAACGACGTTATTAGAATCAGATCCAATTTTTAAGCGCTGCAGAAGCGTCTCTTCATTTGATCAGAGATTTCGAAATCAGTCCGCGATTGAACGAAGAAGAAGACTGTGCTTATAATCCACACACGCTAAGTAATTAATCCACAAATGAAGAAGACTGATCTAATAATCCACATTCGCGGGCGTTAAATGTGACTCACAGGGAGTGGCTATGAGTGCAGAAACACAGAAAATCGATCGATTTCTTCGCAACAATGTTAATCTGGGTTTGTTTATGAAGAAAGCAGAACTAAGGGTGGCACCGTCAACGTTAAGACCCAGTCTATTGTATATACGGGGCTGGTAGGTAGAGCAGCGGTTGTCGCAGTGTAAGTACGCACTGGCATGAGACACGACTGAAGTATTTGGCGAGATTCAGTAAGGCGTGACGAAGTCTGTTACGCTGTTGTAAGTGTTTGTTCTCACGCACACAGAACATTAGCTGCTCTGCATTATTGCTCACTGTTATAGTTTACAAAGGCCTATACTGTAGGCCAAAATTATATATGTATCTATGGCATGACCATCTTACTGCTTTGGGCACACTCACACAAACATAATATAAAATGGGTAGAATACATACCAGACATTTTCTGGTAAATAGGTGTACTTTAAAATTTCGCATCCGTCATGACTGATAGGCTATGACTGTGTGATAGCTCACCAATTAATGTCGCCATTGTGTTCGCAAATCCTTGTCATAAATAATATATAGTAGGTCTAATGATGACTCTAATCGTGTCAGTAACTTAGATTAAAATGGATTATCGGGCCTTTCTGGTCGCTGGCCGGCGTATCTGAACAACGTACAAGTATCCGACATCTATTCAGAAGGCTTAAGTGTTCAAATTTTAAAAAAATGATTGAAATTCTATCTATTATAAAACTCTTAGTAATTGCGCTAACAGTCGACATTGTAAAGTGTCCTGACGATGAGGCTACACGTTGTCGTAAATACAATATTAGGCCTATACAGAGGTGGATGATACTGCGCTGTGGCGAGCCAGCAATAGGCTAAAGGCAACATTGCAGTAGGCCTAATCGAGTCGGCTCAGGGTCAAACTTAGCAAGAGATTGCGGGTCACATTCTGGGTGAGAGATCGAAAAACAGACTACAGCTGTCTCAGGATTACGAAGTTGGTCATCACAAGTCCTGTAACATAAAAGGTCTCTGTCAAGGAAAAGGCCGAGATCGCGAACCCCATCCATTTTGCTCAACAGCGTCCGTACCATTGGTAAAAGGGCTGCAGATCAAATTTGTCCACCGTTCATCCTACATGACAGTGGCGGCGATCTTGTTTGACAGGTGGGCGGGGGGACATTTTTGAACTGATCTGGTCAAAAAAGAGTTTTGAACTGATCTGGTCAAAAAAGAGTTTTGAACTGATCTGGTCAAGAAAGAGGTAAAAAAATTGGTTTACCTTTTTTGGTGTTTCTTCAAACTGTGGGGGGGGGGGATCCGATGCACGGCGTGTACCCCCACTGTTAAAGGTGGGGGTCTTGTCCCCCTCGACTCCCTCCACATGATCGCCGCCCATGGTTGTTCGGTTTTTAATACGCCGGTAAAGCGTCTCAAAATGCGCTAAAGGAACGTTACAGTAATTATATCACTCCAGACTTTCCGCTCAAAACTTAAGTCGCACCTTTTCAAGAATTCCTTCCATGATTCATCTGATTCTTCGCCTCCAGTTCGACCTAACTGAAATCAAATCAAATATTCGTTTATTGCAGAAATTCCTATCGACACAAACGTGAGAGGATTACACGGATTTTAAAAACAGATCTCAGCAATTCGTGTAATTAACTCGGATCTCGATTAATTGGTAACAGAGACTGAGAGACTGTGACGGTTAATAAAATAATGTTTCTATAAAGCATGCATTGAACTAGTTGAAGAACCAGTTTGTTGTTTTCTTGGGAACAATAGTCACAGGAACCTTTGTATGGTATAGGACGAATAGGCGTTCATCAGCCTGCCTGGCCTGCAGTTCTGAAGCGCTTTGGATGGATGAGGAAAGTAGGCTACTTCGGCGCCATCCTTAACAACTGTTCTACCCCTCTCTTAATCTGCACCCCTCGGAAACCGGATTCGGACCTCCTATGACAACCCTTTTGAAAACCGCTCTGACTTGACGCAGCGTTCGTGAATAATCTGGTGCCCTGCGCTTGGCCTTCGAGTGGCGCTTTATAAGTTTGGAATTTACGATTACGACTAGTATTTTCGCATTTTGAATGCCATTTTTTGAAACGGTTGGAACTGGGATTAAGTCCCAGGTTGGAACCTATGTTATTGATTCGTAAAGGAAACGATTCATAACTAATCTTCTTTATTATACTACTTTTTGATACGTTAATTTCGTCTTCTGCTTTTATATGCAGGTGAAGCATATTTCGTTTTATCTAAGCTAAGAAATCTACACGCAGTATGTAAGTAATATCTATTATGTGTATTTAACCTATAAATCTTTTATTACACCGACCATTGCCTTCGATTTGTAATCTCGTGTTAATATGCCCTTATTAATACGCATACTGAAGAATGCAATTTAGGCTAACTTAGGCTAATTCGGAATTTTCTTTAGCGAAACTTGAAACTGCTGGTGTAGCCTATAGAGAGAAATCTTTTTAAATCTGTAAAGGAAATGAAACTGGCATACTACTGCCACATCTTGAGGAAGGAAGAGAGATGTTTGGAAAATGAGATCATCCAAGGCACAATGCAGGTTCTTGTCCCCATGGAAGACCAAAAATGAATTGGATGTGTTCAGTCTTGTTGTCAAGACCTTAAACCTCAAGACCAAGACCTTGAACCTCAAGACCAAGACCAAGACCTTGAACCTCAAGACCAAGACCAAGACCTTGAACCTCGAGACCAAGACCAAGACCAAGACCTTGAACCTCGAGACCAAGACCAAGACCAAGACTTTGAAACTCAAGACCAAAACCGAGAAAAATACCCAAAAAATCACAACCATATCCAGACTTCTGTTCCTTACTAAAAAAAATTGTCAAGTCGGACTATTCGCTATTTTAATTAAAACATGAATCTTTTATTTTATTAAAACAAAACAACTCCAAATGCAGACTGCAGAGAATCCCGAATTCGTATTTACAAAAGTCCTTCATGCGAAATGTTATTCCAAATGCCTGTTGCATTTTATAAAAACCAATTCGCTCAGAATTTTCTGACCAAGACCTGTGGAGCCTCATAAAAATTCTGCCATGTGAAAAATACATTATAAAGTGCTGAATTCACTGGCAAACAGAGCAGATTTTCAAGTACCGGATGTAAATTTACAAATTTATATGTGAGTCTGTTTTGAAATCATTCCATGGTAAATAACAGGAAGTCAAAATAAATGTCCAAAACAACAGTAAAGCCTCACTCACACCGTGTAAATACTAAAGCAATTGTATTAGTAATTATTGAATAAATTTTTAAATCCCTGCGTTTTGTTAAATGACTGTAGTGTTCATATTCTCAAAAGTCTTGGTCTTGGTCTTGCAAAACCAAGACCAAGACCTTGAGCCTCGAGACCAAGACCAAGACCAAGACCTTGAACCTCAAGACCAAGACCAAGACCAAGACCTTGAACCTCAAGACCAAGACCAAGACCAAGACTTTTAAAAACGAACTCGAGTGCACTCGAGACCAAGACCTTGGTCTCGAGGACAACAAGACTGGATGTGTTACGTTTTCTTGGGGTTCTGTAGCTTCTTACCAGGATGCCTAACCTCGCTAGGCTACAGTAGTCCGTATATGTTCAGCTCCGCGGTCAGCAAGAGACTTCGATAACAGCTTGAAAACACTTTATTAAAAGAACACAAAGATAATTAATTGAAATTGTTCGCACTGTACTTTCAGATAATTAATAAAACACCGAAAAAGAAAGACCCGCTGAATAACAGTTCTGATCGCCAAAGTCCACGATCAAACCGCGAATTGATCGACTGCCGTCCTTATACACTGCACTGTCCTGTGTTCACGTATCGTCTTCATGCACACTACACACTCCATCGTACTAGTAGTTTCAGTTTAACGACACTTTGATAACAAAGATCATTTAATAGCGTCGCCCTCCTCCTTTATTCCGGCTTCGGACTGGCATCATACCATCCGTCCTGCACTGTCCTTATATAGCGAAGAGGAGTCATGAGGCGGGGTCAGGAGTCAGTAGGCGAGCCACCGAGTCCATAGGCGAGTCAACGGCTGTAGGGTGTAGGCGAGTCGGTAGCGAGGCAGGAGGCCGTAGGCGAGTCAGTCGGCTGTAGGCTGTTGGCGAGTCGGTAGCGAGGCAGGAGGCTGTTGGCGAGTCAGTAGGCTGTAGGCGAGTCGGTAGCGAGTCAGAAGGCTGTAGGCGAGTCAGAAGGCTGTAGGCGAGTCGGAAGGCTTTAGGCTGCAGGCAAACAAAAACAGGCTGCACTGTCCTTATATAGCGAAGAGGAGTCATGAGACGGGGTCAGGTGTCAATAGGCGAGTCACCGAGTCCATAGGCGAGTCAACGGCTGTAGGGTGTAGGCGAGTCGGTAGCGAGGCAGTAGGCTGTAGGCGAGTCAGTAGCGAGGCAGTAGGCTGTAGGCGAGTCGGTAGCAAGTCAGAAGGCTGTAGGCGAGTCAGGCGGCTTTAGATTGCAGGCAAACAAAAACAGGCAGCCGGTGGCAACAGCCACAGATGGATAACATGAGAACATGGAGTTGGGAACAGACAACAATGGAGAAGGATTGTGCATGACACGGCCAACCCTCGCTTCTAGGATGGCTGAGAGCAGAACAGAACTGTTGCCGTAATTGTCTTGCAATCTGTGTGAAATTATATGGACTAATTACAGTTCTGTCAGAAAGTATAGGAGATAGCTCCTTTGGAAAAAAAAAACCTTGTATCTTTTAATGCAGTGGTCGACGTATAGTTACAAATGGTATACTTTTCAAAGTTGTAGACATTGTAAATTTGTAAATTTTAGCGAAATACAACAGCAAACCCTCATAGATGTAATCTAACGAAACAACTATGTGCAGTGTTTTTGTTCTATGGCACTGCACTCTGAGATTCCACACAGAGTTAGATTTGGCCAGGATCTTGTTCGACAAGTCCTCTGTCTTTGGGAGGTTCAAACGTCGACTGGCTCCTTCCCTCTTGATGCTAAGCTTTCTCCTTCAGTTTACTCAGTATACTGTATCCATCCACCGTCATCCATCCAGAGTAGTTAACTATTGTTTGGTCTTAACGAAATCCCTTAAAACCTACTATTGGTTTTAACGAAATCCCGTAAAACCTACTATTGGTTTTAACGAAATCCCGTAAAACCTACTATTGGTTTTAACGAAATCCCGTAAAACCTACTATTGGTTTTAACGAAACCAATTACGTTCGACGGCCGCTTTAAACTCACTTCAGCGCGTTAGACGGCCGCTTTAAACTCACTCCATGACGTTCGACGGCCGCTGCTAGGTCAGACCCTCCAGAGAGTGTCACTTTGTAAATTATTATATTTAATTCTTTTAATTACATTTAATATAGTTTAATTATATTTGAAACCTAAGTTGTACTCTTACACGAGTTAATTATCTTATTGAAACATTTCACATGTTGAATAAACTTATTTCTCACATAAATTTTAAGTAGAGCCTACATTTAAATTATTTTGAACTTCACCGATTTGTATAGCGCCATAGCGCAGCGAAGCTTATTTGAATATGGTATTTTAAAATATATATTATGTTATAATCTAAGGTATATTAAAAGTTGTACTCTTTCACAAACAGACAAACAGACAAACAGACAAACAGACGGTCAACATATTTTGACATCTTAATAATATGGAAGCTTTTTAAGCAAGAAGAGAGAGAGGACCCATGAGCTAACCACGAGGTAGCCATGGATATGAATTGTTAGCAACCTCAGTTTCTTAGACTCGGCATATGAGGGAAAGGCGGCCAGCTCTAACCCTCACCGTCTCATCTTCCCACCGACAGAGTTCAGTCGGTGTACTCATTATAGCTGAGTTGGCTATGGGGTGCAGCAGGAGTAGAAATCGAATCAAATTTCTGTCCGGACGGGGATTCGAACCCCCGACCTCTCCATGGACAGCTTAGCGTGCTAACCACTACGCTATCGTGCATCCCCTAACCAAATAAGTGTCTAAATACATTTAGTTACAAAACGCGCAAAAACAAAGATCGTTAGGTTCTACTGTTGGGAATGTACGCACAGGCTGTCATTTATCAGCATATAGTTGAGTTCTCTAAATTATTTGCTAAGAAATACAAAACTAATAACTAAAAGAGAAGGAAGAACTCTAAATTATTTGCTAAGATATATAAAACTGTAAAGTGTGGAGAGCGAGCAGAATTGAAGAGAAGGTACATTTTAGTGTTAGGAACTTTGGGAAGAGCGCGCGCAGCAGCGGCAGCAGCGGCGGCGGCGGCGGCGGCGGAAGCGGCGGCAGCGGCGGCGGCAGCGGCGGCGGCGGCAGCGGCAGCAGCGGCGGCGGCGGCGGCGGCGGCGGCGGCGGCGGCGGCGGCGGCAGCGGCAGCGGCGGCGGCGGCGGCGGCGGCGGCAGCGGCGGCGGCAGCGGCGGCTGCGGCGGCGGCGGCGGCAGCGGCGGCAGCGGCGGCGTCGGCAGCGGCGACGGCGGCGGCGGCAGCGGTGGTGGCGAGAGTGTTGGGAAGCTGCAGCGGTAGCGATGGGTGCGCTGGGGCAGCGCCAGATTTGTGGGAAAGGTAGGTTTTCGATTGAAACATATGTGTAAGATGAAGCATTTAAGATCATTTTGGATGACGAAACTGATATGTATGTTATTTCTAGCGGGGTCATGACTGTGTGAACATACGATTTATGGAAACTTAAAGTTTTTGGCTGAAATGCATGTGAACTTGTACCTCTTTTGGAAAATTTTGTTGTCGCATATGAGAGGTCTAACTGATAAAGTATGAAACATGGGGTTACAATTTGTGGGAATAGCGTTTTCCTTTGGAATTGATGGTACATTTTAGTGAATTCTGATGTAGCCATATTATTTCTAGATGAAGTTTATTCCTACAGGTGATTTGTACACATACAATTGGATAGAAACCGAGGTGTTTCGCGTGCAAAGCATGTAATCTGCTGCATTTTTGGAGAGTTAGGTAGAGGAGCGAAAAACGTACAGCTCTTCTATAGCCCTGTACAACAATAATACTCGGCAGATGTCAATAAGAAATTTAAACATTTTAACCGACCAATGGTTGAACAGTTGGTAAGAGTTTGAATTCGCTAAAAAATGTCAATCGTGGTTCCATTTGGCAGTCTTGTACAATTAGTCGACACAGTTATACTCTCTAGTTTACTTAAAAGTATATCGAGAATGTGTTTTAAGGTTGAAAATCACGACACTACTTCGATGCAAAACAACCTTCCAGTCAGTTGTGAATCTGGGACGACAGAAGGTGAAGGACTTGATAGAAATGATGGACGTGAAGACCAAATTCTAAATCCTGATAGCAATCGCACATCTCATTCTTATCGGATCATCCGACTTAAGGGCGAGAATGAAAAGTTGAAAACTTCATTGATATGCAAACGTTGTCATTCTAGACAAGTACAAACGCTCAATCTACCTTGTTGTCATATAGTTTGCTGTGAACCCTGTGCTGATGCTATTGACTATTGCCCTCTGTGCTCAGACAAAATTCTCGGGACCGTGAGAATTTACATCGTTTAAAATTCTTCATTAACTCCTAAATTACGACTATTGGAAAATGTGTTTGATGTCGATGACGACTATGGCGCCGACGGTGCCGGCGGGGGCGGTGGCGGCTGCGGTGGCAGCCGCGGCGGTGGTGGTGGCGGTGGTAGTAATCGCATGTTTAAACCGATGTTCAAAGACAAGAAGAGAGCCGGAAATGGTCGCTCAATGCTAAGAATATTGTTCGTTTTTCAGTAGTTATGACACAACATGCTGATGAATGAAAACTTTGACTTTTACCTTTGAGTGTACATTTCTACAACTTTTGCAAATGTTGGAGACGATTTCGCTTGAATTTCGAGTGTTGACAACTTTAATTGTTTAAAAATGGACTTGTAACTTTGAAACCTTTGATAATGTCGTTTATGCGAAAAAGTGAATAAATCGACGACTTTAACAAAATGAGCAGAAACTTTGGTGCCTCGACATAGAGATTGTATTATTGAAATAAATCAACTTTTAACCTACAACTCGTGTCTTTGAGTATTTAGATATTTTGCATGCAATTGAAAAACCTCTGAGAATGAAAATAGGCAAAGTTGCACGTCTATAGAAGAGCTGTACGTTTTTCGCTCCTCTACCTAACTCTCCAAAAATGCAGCAGATTACATGCTTTGCACGCGAAACACCTCGGTTTCTATCCAATTGTATGTGTACAAATCACCTGTAGGAATAAACTTCATCTAGAAATAATATGGCAACATCAGAATTCACTAAAATGTACCATCAATTCCAAAGGAAAACGCTATTCCCACAAATTGTAACCCCATGTTTCATACTTTATCAGTTAGACCTCTCATATGCGACAACAAAATTTTCCAAAAGAGGTACAAGTTCACATGCATTTCAGCCAAAAACTTTAAGTTTCCATAAATCGTATGTTCACACAGTCATGACCCCGCTAGAAATAACATACATATCAGTTTCGTCATCCAAAATGATCTTAAATGCTTCATCTTACACATATGTTTCAATCGAAAACCTACCTTTCCCACAAATCTGGCGCTGCCCCAGCGCACCCATCGCTACCGCTGCAGCTTCCCAACACTCTCGCCACCACCGCTGCCGCCGCCGCCGTCGCCGCTGCCGACGCCGCCGCTGCCGCCGCCGCCGCCGCAGCCGCCGCTGCCGCCGCTGCCGCCGCCGCCGCCGCCGCCGCCGCTGCCGCTGCCGCCGCCGCTGCCGCCGCCGCCGCCGCCGCCGCTGCCGCCGCCGCTGCCGCCGCTTCCGCCGCCGCCGCCGCCGCCGCTGCTGCCGCTGCTGCGCGCGCTCTTCCCAAAGTTCCTAACACTAAAAGGTACCTTCTCTTCAATTCTGCTCGCTCTCCACACTTTACAGTTTTATATATCTTAGCAAATAATTTAGAGTTCTTCCTTCTCTTTTAGTTATTAGTTTTGTATTTCTTAGCAAATAATTTAGAGAACTCAACTATATGCTGATAAATGACAGCCTGTGCGTACATTCCCAACAGTAGAACCTAACGATCTTTGTTTTTGCGCGTTTTGTAACTAAATGTATTTAGACACTTATTTGGTTAGGGGGGTGCACGATAGCGTAGTGGTTAGCACGCTAAGCTGTCCATGGAGAGGTCGGGGGTTCGAATCCCCGTCCGGACAGAAATTTGATTCGATTTCTACTCCTGCTGCACCCCATAGCCAACTCAGCTATAATGAGTACACCGACTGAACTCTGTCGGTGGGAAGATGAGACGGTGAGGGTTAGAGCTGGCCGCCTTTCCCTCATATGCCGAGTCTAAGAAACTGAGGTTGCTAACAATTCATATCCATGGCTACCTCGTGGTTAGCTCATGGGTCCTCTCTCTCTTCTTGCTTAAAAAGCTTCCATATTATTAAGATGTCAAAATATGTTGACCGTCTGTTTGTCTGTTTGTCTGTTTGTGAAAGAGTACAACTTTTAATATACCTTAGATTATAACATAATATATATTTTAAAATACCATATTCAAATAAGCTTCGCTGCGCTATGGCGCTATACAAATCGGTGAAGTTCAAAATAATTTAAATGTAGGCTCTACTTAAAATTTATGTGAGAAATAAGTTTATTCAACATGTGAAATGTTTCAATAAGATAATTAACTCGTGTAAGAGTACAACTTAGGTTTCAAATATAATTAAACTATATTAAATGTAATTAAAAGAATTAAATATAATAATTTACAAAGTGACACTCTCTGGAGGGTCTGACCTAGCAGCGGCCGTCGAACGTCATGGAGTGAGTTTAAAGCGGCCGTCTAACGCGCTGAAGTGAGTTTAAAGCGGCCGTCGAACGTAATTGGTTTCGTTAAAACCAATAGTAGGTTTTACGGGATTTCGTTAAAACCAATAGTAGGTTTTACGGGATTTCGTTAAAACCAATAGTAGGTTTTACGGGATTTCGTTAAAACCAATAGTAGGTTTTAAGGGATTTCGTTAAGACCAAACAATAGTTAACTACTATCCAGTCCACAAGCATCCATCTAGGTCTTCCTCTCATTCTCTTTTCCCTATTCTTTTTTCTATGATAGTTCTCAATAGGGAATACCCACTCAATATAAGACCAATCCACTTCCTGTTTCTCTCTTGTATATTAGCAATAAGATATCTTTCCTCGTCCGCCTTATGCGGCATATTTTCATTTTCTTTGTGCTGTTTTATGGCTAGGATCATGGTTATTAATGTTTCCAATAATTATATTATCCAGATCTCGAGGTGGCTACTATTTACTGCTTACTGGCCTTTCTTTGCCATATTTATATAAGCATAAGAAAACAATCTTATTCAATCACGAATTTGTGTTGCTAGACTCCATATTCCAAACTTTCTATCACCATATCGTGGAAGCATAATTACACATTTACAAAGGATAAAAAAACATTCAAATATCAGTTCAGTGATCTCATATTTACAGATGGTAACAGAAAAGCGTTTCCAGTGTTTAAGTCATCTCTCCAGTAACACCTTAGCTGCACTAGACTACCATGCGCCCTCTAATATCACCAGTGTGACATCTCTGCATACTTGTAATTCACGACTTTGCATTCTCAATTAGGACTTCATTCACTTTGTCTTCAGTTTCCTATTGCATCCCATCTTCCTTCAATAATTTCATTTTAACTGTTGCATTTTCTAATTCATGATAGGTTTGCAATAACATGGAAAAGCAGCAATGAATTCAATCTATGAATAAGTCCAGATGTGTTCAAGATCTCAAGATGCAAGCAAGTAGCCACAACAAACCAAAGACATACTACATATGTGATTTTTGTAACAAAACATTAACATGGAAATCCAGTCTGAAAATCCATAAAAGAACGCACACTGGAGAAAAACCTTTCAAGTGCAATTTATGTCACAAATCATTTACACAGAAGAATGTTCTAAACTACCATACAAACACACACACTGGAGAAAAACCATTCGAGTGTAATTTATGTCACAAAGCATTTGCATGGAAGACTCATCTGGAACGCCATAAAAGAACCCACACTGGCGAAAAACCATACATGTGCAATTTATGTCACAAAACATTTGCACGGAAGACTCGTCTGGTATGCCACAAAAGAACCCACACTGGAGAAAAACCATACAAGTGCAATTTATGTCACAAAGCATTTACAGTTAAGACTACTCTGAAACGCCATATAAGAACCCACACTGGAGAAAAACCATTCGAGTGTAATTTATGTCACAAAGCATTTGCACGGAAGACTCATCTGGTATGCCACAGAAGAACCCACACTGGAGAAAAACCATACTTGTGCAATTTGTGTTACAAAGCATTTGCAGAGAATATTGCTCTGGAGTGCCATAAAAGAATCCACACTGGAGAAAAACCATACATGTGCAATTTATGTCACAAATCATTTACAGATAAGACTACTCTGAAGCAGCATAAAGTAACCCACACTGGAGAAAAACCATTCAAGTGCAATTTATGTCACAAAGAATTTGCACAGAAGACTCATTTGGAATGCCATAAAAGAACACACACTGGAGAAAAACCATATACGTGCATTTTATGTCACAAAGCATTTGCACTGAAGACTCATCTGGAACACCATAAAAGAACCCACACTGGAGAAAAACCATATATGTGCAATTTATGTGACAAAGCATTTGCACGAAAGACTCATCTGGTATGCCACAAAAGAACCCACACTGGAGAAAAACCATACAAGTGCAATTTATGTCACAAAGCATTTACAGTTAAGGCTACTCTGAAACGCCATATAAGAACCCACACTGGAGAAAAACCATATATATGCAATTTATGTCACAAAGCATTTGCATGGAAGACTCATCTGGAACACCATAAAAGAACCCACACTGGAGAAAGACCATACAAGTGCAATTTATGTCACAAAGAATTTGCACAGAAGACTCATTTGGAATACCATAAAAGAACACACACTGGAGAAAAACCATACATGTGCAATTTATGTGACAAAGCATTTGCACAGAAGAGTGTTCTAGACTACCATACAAAAACCCACACTGGAGAAAAACCATACAAGTGCAATTTATGTCACAAATCATTTGCACAGAAGAGTGTTCTAGACTACCATAAAAGAACCCACACTGGAGAAAAACTATAAACATGTCCAATTTATGTCGCAAAGCATTTGCAGTGAAAACTCATCTGGAATGATTTAAAAAAACTCAAAAAGTACACTGGATAAAAAAATATGCACATGCAATGTAACTGTGTCAAAAATCATTTACACAGACACGCTGTCAAAATGCAGCCAAGAGACACGCTTGGAAAAAGCCACAAAGTGTAAATTATGTGATGTGGCACCATGCAAGATCCCATAATGGTAAAACATTATGAGAGAGTGAATTCTATAGATTCATTGTGCCGAACATGGGACAAATATGTTATGCAAGCACTTTATGTAAGAGATTCAGTACATACTGACTATGAAAACTGTGTTGATGGAAAACAGTTGTCAACAACATAAATCTTGCAAGATCTGCCTAAGCAGAGGACGAGTTGAAAACAATTTTCTGAAGCTATTCTAGAGTAATGTCTGATGTTATTACTCATTTAATTTTTTACCACGTGGATGTGGACAAAAAATGTTTGAAATTGAGAAGGATTTCATGGAACATTGTCACTAAGTTTTCATCACTCCACAAACAGATATATTTCCTGAAGTATTTTTAATGTATGGGATTAGTTAATTTCTTAGAACAAAGAAAACATTAGTTTGCAAGTCTATTGTTCCTTATGTTGACTTTACACCAGTTTTTTTCTCATAAACTTATGTTTGATTCTCGTCTAGTCGTATTTCATCAAGGTTTAGGGCCTCTAGGCTTAAGATAAACACTATACCAGCTATAACTTCTGTCTGACACCATTGACGCTGAAATGACCGCTTTACTGTCCACTGTCCAGTTATGATATTTTGAGTGCCTTCTGTAACTAGAATGGTATGGACAACGTTGATCATGGAGCTACGTGGGGTCACGCAAAAGCGATATCCGCAAAGGGGACGAGTGGTCACACAGATTCGGAATAGGGGAGTGTGGTTACTGTCTGTGCGAAGGTTATGCGATTGCGTATATCCGCATCTAAATGTGGTACGTGGTTATTTCAAGGGAGCCTGTGCGTTAAACGCCAATTATATAGTCAAAAAGCATACTGTCTCTACAGCGTTGAATGATTGAATCTACAGACTGGACAGGGCAATATCAAATTACCCCATGGAATTTCTAACCTTGCAAATATAAACAGGGTAGCCTAATCTAAGCCTGTGTAGTCCGCTGCAATTTGCAGTTATCTGAAAAGAGGGATAAGCGTATACGCGCAAGGGAAGGAGGGTCCAAAGTAGCCTCGGTAGACCAATTCCTTGCGGAACTCCTCTGTGGATGACCTCATAATAAGGGCGTCTGCAACTAGCAAATGGTGGAATCTTTTCTAATTTCATCTGGTGTACTGTACAGTACTGACCTGTAGAGCGCCTTTTATCACAGACAGACATTCGCGAAATCTAAAGGTTATCATCATACCATAGACTGAATTTTAATCGTTTTTGTTAGTAGTACAATTGGTTCGATTCTAGGCCACTGTTCAGTAAACAGTGCAAATGCCCATCACAGGTGCAAATGCCAATCGCAGGTGCATCAAGGTCTAAGGTGGAATCTAACCCACGCGGCATGTAGCGAGATCGTAAAATAGCATGTATGTCATTATGGTTCAGGAACATTTATCATCTAAGCCAAAAGATATATTTTATTAGTAGATATAATTATTTGTTAACGCGCCTGTGTTATTTCGTGTGGTTATCGGAGCGAAAGTTATACTCGCTAGGTGTCGGAAGGTGAATGCGTACAAATACCTTTCTTTCCTTCCTCGCTTAACTGAGCATCGGTGGTGCAGCGTTAAGCTTTCCGCCGGGCAAGCGAAGGGTCGTGAGTTCGATTCTACCCTCGAGCTGTGTAATTTAGATTTATTTCTTTTAAACAGGCAGAGATGAGTAACAGGACTTATGATAGGTGTGGATCGATGAGTGGCTGCTGGATGGCGCATTGGTACCAACTCGCAAATAAACGCGGGGTTCACAGTCATGCTTACAAGTCGACGGCGCTGGCCAATCACAGTTCACAGTTCAAAATTCTGCGCGCTTATTCAGGTCAGGTTGCATCATTGTTTTTCAAAATGTCTGACGGTGCAGATTTCATATTGGATATCGCTAAATCATCAAAGGATGATATACGTTCAGTTATTAACACCGTTTTTAAAATCCGCAATGATAGAGTCAGCTTTGAGAAGAAGTTACAGACGATTCGCGATTTGTTGCGTAAATCAGCGAAAGGGAAGATTGTTAGGTCTAAATGTAAGTGCTTCTGAATCGTTGTATCGAATTCCTTTTTACTGAGCAAGTCTTTCACTCTCAATTGCTTAGTAGGACGTGATGGGCGCACTTAGTGGCTGCCTACAGTTAAATTCGACTCCTGTAATAACTTGTGAACCTCCGTTCATACTATGACTTGTAATCATATTGCGTTGCAGTGTTACCACTGTAGAAAAATGAAAAAACCCAAGTTGGGACACTAAAAAACCCAAGAAAACCCAAGGTAGGTTTTCTGCAGACTTTGATGATGATGATGATGGTAAAATAAGAAAAACCCAAGCAAAAAACCCAAGTGTCCAGGAAAAAACCCCATTTCCCAAGTTCGTCTGAATATTAACGATTCTGCAGAGGTCTCGCAAAACGAGACCGCTGTATCTTCAGTGTTGTTCGCCAGGGGTATTAGTCTGAATGTTAACGATTCTGCAGAGGTCTCGCAAAACGAGACCGCTGTATCTTCAGTGTTGTTCGCCAGGGGTAGTCTGAATATTAACGATTCTGCAGAGGTCTCGCAAAACGAGACCGCTGTATCTTCAGTGTTGTTCGCCAGGGGTAGTCTGAATATTAACGATTCTGCAGAGGTCTCGCAAAACGAGACCGCTGTATCTTCAGTGTTGTTCGCCAGGGGTAGTCTGAATATTAACGATTCTGCAGAGGTCTCGCAAAACGAGACCGCTGTATCTTCAGTGTTGTTCGCCAGGGGTAGTCTGAATGTTAACGATTCTGCAGAGGTCTCGCAAAACGAGACCGCTGTATCTTCAGTGTTGTTCGCCAGGGGTAGTCTGAATATTAACGATTCTGCAGAGGTCTCGCAAAACGAGACCGCTGTATCTTCAGTGTTGTTCGCCAGGGGTAGTCTGAATATTAACGATTCTGCAGAGGTCTCGCAAAACGAGACCGCTGTATCTTCAGTGTTGTTCGCCAGGGGTAGTCTGAATATTAACGATTCTGCAGAGGTCTCGCAAAACGAGACCGCTGTATCTTCAGTGTTGTTCGCCAGGGGTAGTCTGAATATTAACGATTCTGCAGAGGTCTCGCAAAACGAGACCGCTGTATCTTCAGTGTTGTTCGCCAGGGGTATTAGTCTGAATGTTAACGATTCTGCAGAGGTCTCGCAAAACGAGACCGCTGTATCTTCAGTGTTGTTCGCCAGGGGTAGTCTGAATATTAACGATTCTGCAGAGGTCTCGCAAAACGAGACCGCTGTATCTTCAGTGTTGTTCGCCAGGGGTAGTCTGAATATTAACGATTCTGCAGAGGTCTCGCAAAACGAGACCGCTGTATCTTCAGTGTTGTTCGCCAGGGGTAGTCTGAATATTAACGATTCTGCAGAGGTCTCGCAAAACGAGACCGCTGTATCTTCAGTGTTGTTCGCCAGGGGTAGTCTGAATGTTACGATTCTGCAGAGGTCTCGCAAAACGAGACCGCTGTATCTTTAGTGTTGTTCGCCAGGGGTAGTCTGAATATTAACGATTCTGCAGAGGTCTCGCAAAACGAGACCGCTGTATCTTCAGTGTTGTTCGCCAGGGGTATTAGTCTGAATATTAACGATTCTGCTGAGGTCTCGCAAAACGAGACCGCTGTATCTTCAGTGTTGTTCGCCAGGGGTAGTCTGAATATTAACGATTCTGCAGAGGTCTCGCAAAACGAGACCGCTGTATCTTCAGTGTTGTTCGCCAGGGGTATTAGTCTGAATATTAACGATTCTGCAGAGGTCTCGCAAAACGAGACCGCTGTATCTTCAGTGTTGTTCGCCAGGGGTAGTCTGAATATTAACGATTCTGCAGAGGTCTCGCAAAACGAGACCGCTGTATCTTCAGTGTTGTTCGCCAGGGGTATTAGTCTGAATATTAACGATTCTGCAGAGGTTCGATGGCAGGCCTGTCGCCTTGATTTAAGTCATAGCATGGATGGCACTTTGTGTTCATTAGGGACCGTATAGAAATCGTCGATTCTGCTAAGGTCTCTTTTTAACGAGACCTTCGATGCTTTCAAGAATAAACTAAATTTATTTTAAATTGATCGATTGATGCAAATATCGCAAAATCGCCAAGTGTTTTGTAATAGCGTTTTTTTTGTTTCAGATCGAAGAGGGCTGAAGGGTTTCCATAACTTCGCTTTTGGACGCATGAGAAAACTTAAAGATTACGATTACGATAGACATAATTGTTATTAGACTGAATTACTGAAATATTATAATTTTGACTATGATAGACAAATACATTAAGCATATATGCTTCTCGCTGTCTTTTGGAAATGAAAGGATTATTCCAATACATTACCACAGCGCGGATATTACCAGTTCATTAGGGGGTCGTATAAAAATCATCGATTCTGCTACGGTCTCCTTTAAGGAGACCTTCGATGGCAGACCTGTCGCCTTGATTTAAGTCTTAGTATGGATGGCATTTTGTGTGTGTTCTTTAGGGGTCGTATAAAAATCGTCGATTCTGCTACGGTCTCTTTTAAGGAGACCTTCCATGGCAGGCCTGTCGCCTTGATTTAAGTCTTAGCATGGAATGATATGCTGGTGCTAGCACACAGATCTTGCCAATCGAAATTTTTCAGACAATTGTATATATCTAACGACCACAAGTTTAAGCTAATATATCAGCCTTCTAATTTAATCTAGTATCCGTTTCCGTATATATTTTCCGTTTTTTTGCTCTTGCTTTTGGTCGTTCGTTACAGCAATGATTCAGTTTTAGAACCAGCCCCGGAGAAGGAATTGTCCGGACAGCCCCCTCGTATATTTGTCTTATGTATTCATTATGTGTCGTACACGTATAATTGTAGGACTTCTACTCCTACCACAGTGTGACTGGGGTTGCTTGTTACTGCAAGTCTGTAATACTGGTACGCAATCGGAGTCGTTGTAAGATTAAAAAATGACGGAGCAGCTTCGGTGTTTAATAATGCCTGCGTCGATCTTAGTAATTGGGTGAACGTTGATCCATCGTTACTTCCGTTTAAAATCCAGTTTGTAATCTGGTATGTGCCTCTGTTGTGTCTTATCGCTTTCAACGCAATTCTCCAAATTTTAACCGGCTCAGGACATTTTATCTGCAGCCAGACATTTAGGATTGATCTACTATCCGCGATCCATGTTCCGTTTGAACCATCTGCATTTAGACTATTGAAAGCTCCATACGCTTGATACTTGTCAGTAACAGTTGAACTAGCACTAGCGATAAATCCGGTAACACTTTCATCAGCCTCCAAAATAGGTATGTATCCGATATGACACTTTTTAAGAGCAATATTATCCGCTCTACTAAGAGCGTTATCGACGTAATTTTTTGTGGAGGCATCTTGAAGGTTAACGGGGTCTTTTAAATCGGTTATAGATTTTTGTCTCATAACTATATCTTGGTAAACATCGATTTTATGGTCACTGGACGATTTACCGAATCGAATTATATTTTCCGTTCCCACTTTGCACAAGAAACCTTCGATCGATTGCAACGTTATAGGTTGGTTTAAATAACCTATTTTGTTTGACAGATTACCCAGTATCAAAGCAAACAGTTTGTTTCCGCGTAGATCCTTACACCCTATATTACGTTGACGATCCGAGCCCACACTTAAAAATAGATTGCCGGTCATAACGTCACCAGTCTTAGAAACTTTGTTTACACCGCTATTAATATCTACGTAATTTTTGGTAGCACCATCTTGGGAATTAGTAGGTTCTAACACGTTGACCAGTTTATGAGAATCTAAATTAATATTCTCGGTCGCGGCGTTTGTTCCATCCATACGAAGGAAAGTAGCATTTGCTTGAGACAATGTAACTCCTCCGGCAATTATTCTTTCCGAGTATCCAACATCAGTATGTCCGAATTTATCCACAGGCATTTTTAGTATATATTAATACAATGTATATATATTTTATTTATAATAAAATAAGCCGTTGAGTGAGCTCATGAGCTCAAAGGAGGCTGAATAGCCTACCACGATTTAAGTATCGTATATGTATAATTGTATGCTATGAAGTCCTACGTTAATCTGACCGATAATAATAGTCCCACCGGGAATATGTGTTTTCGTAAATCTGTAATACTGATACGCAGTATTCGTTGAAATATTGAAAAATGACGGGGCAGTTGCGGTTCTCAATAACGGAGTCGTCATCGTAAATAACGTCGTAAATGTCGAATCGCCGTCGTTACGCCCTGATATGGTCCAAAAGACACTGTATTTTATGTACATTATCGATGGCTTTCAACGCGATTCGCCAAATTTTAACCGGCTCTGGACATTTTATCTGTATCCAGGTATTTAAAGAATCATTAGAAACCCAAGATCCGTTCAAACCATCCGCGTTTAGACTATTGAACGCTCCGTACGCTCGATATCCGTCTTTGTGCGAACTGGCACTAGCGACGAATCCGGTACTACTGTCGTCGGTTTCTAAATTAGGTATATATCCGAGATAACATTTTTTATGAGCATTATCTACGTAATATTTGGTAGCACCATCTTGGGGATTGGTAGGTTCTAACACGTTGACAATTTTATGAGAATCTAAATTAATATTTCCAGTTGCAGCGTTTGTTCCATCCATACGAAGGAAAGTAGCATTTGCTTGAGACAGTGTAACTCCTCCGGCAATTACTCTTTCAGAATATCCAACATCAGTATGTCCGAATTTATCCACAGGCATTTTATAATATATATATAGATATATATATATATATATATATATATATATATTAAAATAAACCGTTTATAACTTCTTGAAAATTAGCGCCATCGTCCATCATCTTCAACACGTACAGACACAGATGACCGCAAAACACTTCGTTATCGGGCTGTATTCGTTCGCTGTTATAATAAACCGGACTGCGTAAATATTCCAATAGCTCGGTAGGTGGAGGGAGACCATAGCCATCGAAATATTTCGCCGAAATTTCGCCTTTCTTCTTGATCCAACACACCCAATGAGTCCCGCTCCCACTAGATTTATCTAGGTTAAGAATGCCGCTTTCGTTAGTAGGCCTACTCGGTCTCTCGGGCAACTCGTCTCGTAGGAACACGCCTCTACAGTTTGTGATATTTAGTTTCTTCTTAGCGGCGTCTAGCAGCTGTATATTCGACAAAGGAACATTCGGTAACACGACTCCGCAAACGTCGATTTCTGTAACACTTCTAAAACTCATTTTATAATCAACGAATAGATTCTTTATGTGCGCAGCGTAACGAGTAATGTCCGTACGCTAATGTATGAATACCGTCTTCCATTATTACTCGTTTGTCATCATCCGCGGATAATGCAACTTTATTTACCTGCTCGGTATAAATTTCGTGATGATACGATCTAAAAACGTTCATTTTTCTTAGTCGTTCTCTCTTGGTAAACAGACAGTTTTTATAATCATCGTGAGTTATCGTTTTCTTCACGACATTTTGCTTAATGCCTTTACACTTCTTATGTTCTTCGCCATCCATTCTATACGAGTACAACTTGGCCCTTAAACCTATAAATTCCTGGATTTGTTTTCCTGCTGATTCGTCTTTGAACATACCGATAACTTTCTTGTTCATTCCGCTTCTTAAACCCGATGGGTGATCTTCTGGGTAATCACTCGTATCGAATCGAACCGCAACGTCTTGAGCGATATCGTCGTAAAAATCTTCTGTTTGTATTTCATATGCCAACGAATCTGTATCGGTGAATAACAATTTAGCTCTGTCTCCGTATTTTTGCCGTATAAAATTGTAATGGAAATCGTACATCAAAGTTTTACTTAAGTCTAATATACACATGCCTAGATATATCGGTTTATTATAAAACAACCTCGGTCTTTTCATGTGAACGGCGATTAGATTCTCGTCGAAAATCGTCAGGCGGTCATAATTAGTTTTTGCAGCTAACTTAATAGCTTCCTTCTCGTGACATACCAATTTTATATCTACATGATTTTCGATCCTTTCAAGAGTTTTTCCAAAGACGCTATTGTTCATCAATTTGAAAAAGTCTTTCTCAAAGTTATTAGTGGCACTCGTTCTCAAGTTTGTGTTCAAATCTACATAATATTTCAACCAAGGGCTTTCTTCGAATAGTATCCCTCTGTGAATTTTCGCGATTTTCAACCCGAGACTTTCGTACAACTTCAAATTTTCGTAATGTACCACGTACTTCTTTTTATCGTTCAAGTTTGGAATTAGTTTTGGTATATTATATGTAAATTCCGACGAGATGCTCTCGGGAGCCAGAGGATAGTCGTTGTGGAGATCGTGCAATTTTTCAGAATATTCCAAATCCACTTCCAATATACACGATCCCAATAAATTCCAATTATTTAGCTCGTCGTCGCTCATCCATTTAAATCCACGAGTCGGTAAAGGCTTGCTCATCGCCCAACCGTATAAATTATTAGCGTCTAGATAAGTTATATATGACGAAGGCTCGCTGCTATCGAATTTATCCGCCGTCATATACTTATTGTTGGCTTTCCCATAACGATTCGAAATTGTGCTGATTCCTCCTCTTATTCCTTGCTTAATCATCAGAATCATATCGTAATCGCTCAACAACTCCAACTTTATACCGGTCAACTTCAAAGCAGCATCCCAGGCTAGTCCCGGAGATGTGTAATACCATGCGGGATCTAGCCGATAATTCTTCATGCATACGTCTCTAAAGTTTTCGAAAACATCGGCTAAAAGTAGAACATCCGAAACATTGTACAGGTCGTGGTATTCTCTAAACGTTTTACATCCGAATGCATTCCATACAGTTTTGGCGTGATCGTAATCTTCGTCGCTAATATCTGAGTCGTTTAGCCGCGAATAAAATGCGGACTTGGGAGGTAGTTCGGTTTCGTTAAATCTATCGACGGAAGTAACGTAATCGTACGGGTAAATTCCTTTTTTAAGTAAAAGATCGAGCTGTTTCCCAGAATATAATGCGCCAAGATTTGTACATTGTTCTTTCTTCAGATTCTTCGATAAAGCGTCAAGACTCGATGCCATGAATCTAAAACTGTCGATGAATCGCAATTCGCGTTTAACATTAATTTCTTTCCCTTCTTTGTTTAGAAACTTATCGACGATCACTTCTCTGCTAAACGATATGTACTTCTCTTCGTTATTAGGAATGCATTTAATTTTCTCATTCTGATCACCGCGCAATTTTTTTACGAACAGATGGCTGTCGTATCCGGACAGATTATGAAATACTACTGGAAAGAACCTCGGAACTTTATAGTCTAGATTACAACCATTATGAGCGACCCCTCTGAATTTACCGCTCAAATGACAGTGATCTCGAACCCGATCTGTACCCAACGCCCCTCCACAGATATGACATAAAGTAGTTTCCTTAAACATTTTTCGGTCATCTGGAGTAAATATCATCTTCTTCGGAAATTTAAACTGATTGTATATTCGTTTTATAGTCTCTTCGAGACTTTCTACGAATATTTGACCGATATCGTCGTCTTCGCTTTCGGCCGTGTACGTTACAGGATCTTGTTGATATAATATATCGTCGAAGCATTTTACGTAATAACAAAACGAGCTAGGCGTGTGTTTTTGGTATTTATCGGTGTAAGACACGCGAGGATCTGGCTTGCAAGTGGCTATAGGTTTGATGAAAGATTCGAAATCTGCATAAACGATAAAGGGAACTCTCATCGACCTATTATAATTTTTAAAACCTATCGTACTTCCCGGTTCTGGGACTTCTATTTTTTGAGCGGCGTTTTGCGAACAGTACTCGGAATGTTTATTGAGCGCTTCTATTCTTGTATAACCGTTTAAACATCTTCTACAATAGTGCATTGATATAGTTGACTTCTCTGTACGTGATGACATCAATCTGTTAAAATTCTTTATCCAACAATAATGTTTCTTATCTCCGTCGGAAATAAGCAATAGTTCAACGATAGAAACTTTATCGTCTCGTTGATTCGACACATAAATTGGGAATACTATCTTATTTTCATAACCGAATACGTCAACGCTGATATTATTATTTCTTTCAAACTTGCCTATTATATTAGCATCGGCAGCAACCGGAAATTCGATACCGCTCCAATCGAGTTGCTTCGATTGTTTGATTAATTCTTTCGTAATTCTTTCGGGATGATTGTCAGTTGAATTTAATGCTCTAGTAATGCACCACTTGAAACATTGCTCGTCATTATTCTTCATATTGATAATAGCCTTTTTGGTAGATAGTTCTGTAGGCAACGGAATGTAAGAACTGCCTTTCAGTGGTTTATAAACAGCAGTATTGACATCTAACTTTACAACATTCACGAATCTCCAATTACTTCCCCGCATCTGGAAACTTGATATAGTCTCTGGGATCTTGTTTATCGCATTATTGTATATTTCGTTAATATCGGTAGCATCTAAAATAACTTCAGTTTTCGAGACGAATGGAACATTCGCGGATTCTTCTTCTCCAGATTTCATATCAACGCGCTCCATGGTACATGTAAGAACGAGTTGAACCTTAACCTGACGATTTCTTGACAACATACTAACCACCTGCGGTCTAACGGCGCTAAGAAAAGACACGGCATCTATTCCAGAAGAACCATCGATAGTGTATTGTTTAGTGAATCCTTTAATAGCCGATGCAGTCTTTCGAATTTCGAACTTCTTTGTATTGATTTTAGCGAAAAGACTCTTTATTTTCGATTTAAACGATTCCAATCTTTCGTTCACAGGTTTCTTCACTTTAGGAGGTATGTAACTAACTAACCAATCCGCAAAAGAATTAATACTCGACCTAACCTTAGTTTTCAACTTGCTGAGAACTTTATTACTTGGTTTGGAAACGAACTTGGTCGGAGTAAGAATTGGCGCTCGAATATTGGGAACTGGAGAGTCGAGCAAGTTTCCTCCTTCATTAAAATCGTTGCTCATAGCAACAATCAGATCCGCTTTTCGCAGTTTCCAATATCCGACCACGCCGCTCCGTTTTGCCATGACTCTCAATTCTTTTACAGTTTTCAACTTGTAGTCCATTCCTTTATATATACATATATATATTCATTTCTTTAAGTGTTGTTTAAGAAAAACACAAACATTTTATTTATGTTTAATTTTTTTTTATTTTTTTCCCCAAAATCTCACTGCTCATTCACAACGGAATCGATAGTTTTGTCGTTAATGCTATCGTACACCTTAATTTTGTATCTATTTCGCCATACTTTTCCATTATACCATTCTATTATTGGTGCGTTTTGCCCGTGCGCCTTAGCTGCTTTGTATATCGACGGATACACGACAACATCACCGGTTTCTAGGTCTAAAATTTCTACTTTTCTCGGCTGATTTCTGATATATCTCGTTCTATCATACGCGCCTTCCTGGTAGTTTCTTTTAAGTATTCGTTCTTTCCGATATTCTTTCCAGTATCCTTTCTGATATTCTATCTGATATGCTCTCCGATATTCTTTCTGCTGATCTTTCTGCAGTTCTTGCCTTTGTCGTCTCTCTAGTTTCTCTAGTTTCTCTTTTTCTGAGACATCGCGAGCAAGAATCTCCATTGCGCTCAATAGAGCTATAAGCTCGGGCTTGTTGAGATGAGCACAACCCTTAACGTTGTGCTGGACCAGTAAGCTTCTCAGCTCTGGAAGTTTCATCTTCTTATTACTAATATAAGTAAACATCTCTTTATGTATGTTTAAGAAAAAAAGAAATTTTATTCATAGCCTTCGCCCATTTAAATCGCGGCGATTTAAGACGAACTTCTACCGTAGACGACGCTTAGCTTCTGCCCGTCCGACTGAAACTCTAGCAACTTGTCCGAAATTACGATAGCATAAGCTTCGGTTTCGGCCGGCACTGCCGTATTAAATATAGCTTTGATCTGAATGTCGACGACAGACGATTTTAACCGTTCAGATTGTTTGCTAACGTCGAAAATCATTAGCGGATATAGTTCTTTATAATCACTCGGTGTTATATTACTCTGCGTTATCAACTGATCCATTCCGTAGAATTTTTCGCTAAACGTTGCCGCTGCTCGGTACGCTCTCGAGAATTGTTGATTAGGAAACGATAGGTTGTAGTCCACAGCCGGGTATCTTTCCTGATTCATCATCACGTACATGTTCTTAAGATCGCAATGGTCGAAGATCGACGGATTATGTTCTTGATTACCGTCACGACTTGTCTGAAATCCTACGATTATATACCTCGGTTTTTCCGGAGATGTCTTGACACTAAGTCTCCAACTGAAAGTAGTCGACTGAGGAACAGTTATGGTGTCGCATTGACGAGCGCGATAGGCGACGGCCAACGATGCTTTCGATTCGATCGTTTTATACAACTGCATTTTTTCCATATCGGATGGAATAACGTGAGGCATAAACCACGATATCTTTTCTATTGCAACTTTTCCAGCCGCTGCATCGTGACCTCTAAAAATAGCATCGTCGTCGGCTTTACGCACTAACGTTAGCGTATGTTTCAAACCGTAAACAATCTTGTCGTAATCATCGCAAAAACCGAAGATATGCTTTAATGCAACTATAAAGCTGAACGTTCCCTTAGCAGTCGGTTTTCGAATAAGATACTGTTGTCTGACCGCAAACCCCGTGTTATCGGCGAGAACGGCCGTTGCACCACTGTCTTTATACCACAGCTGATTTAAACCTTGTGCCAGTTGAAAATCGTTGGGGTATTTTAGCAATCCAAGCATCGTGGTAGCTTGACCCGGGTGAAATAACGTTTCTATTTCTTGATTCGATAGAGAATACGATATTTGGCTAAAGAGATGCATTAGCCCGTTATTCGTAACAGCCACTGCATCGGCATTAACGTACGCGGTGTTATCCGCTTTAGTCAGTCTTCCTTCGAATAGCAAATACGATTCTGAAGGGTGGCTGAATAAATCTTGGAGTTCAATGTTTATACGAATCTCACCCGTTGTGTTTAGATTCGTTCTCGCAGTAGGTTCGTACTCGTGAAATTCGTATCGTTCGATACTCTCGTCCGTCAAAGGTTGTTCCGTGAATCTTAGTATATCTGATTGCATTTTTTTATTAATAATATATGATTTTATTTTATTTAAATATAAATAACCTATGCAACTTTCAATCCAGCTCCGTTTAAACGTCTAACGAGATCTTGAATTCTAATAGCGCTCTTTGCATTGGAATTCATACCGTGCCCCATCATTAAATTATTTATATTTGTACTCTTCGAACGCGTTCCGTCGTTAATAAGTCTAGTTAGGACGTCTTTACTTTCTTGAGTTAGCGAGTCTTTACCTTCATTCAGCTGCGGTTGGAACGCTAAAAGCGCTGGAAGCGCATGTGAAGCGAGTTCCGTAGCAGCTGACCTTGTAGTCGGTAAATTTTTGGGACTCATAATTTTAGCAACCGCTTTATCGACTAATCGTTTCCCGGCGTCAGCAACGACCGTTTTACCAACATCCAGCGCTTTCTGCCCGATGTCTTTAGCCGCATCTTTTCCTACGCTGAGAGCGGTGGACGCTATTTGTTTAGCCGCATTCGACGTAAATAGTTTCTTGAAAAAACCCGCAACAATATCGAATATTCCCGCCCCTCCGATAACATATTGTTTCTTATACCTTCTTTTAGCAACTACTAACATTTTTTATATTAATAGCATTATATTTTTATATTCATTTTTATTTATCGCTCCTTGTCTTAGTAACTCGTCGCATATACCAACTATCTCATTTCTCACACCCGTATTCCCCGCCTCGAAGCTGGCCATTCGCAGAGATAACATTTCTATTAATGCATTAGGATCTTGAGGAATAACGATACGCTGTAGGCCTATTCCTTTACCTTGCGCCTTTGACATCATCGAGTCCCATATCGGTTTAATAATATTTTTATATTTTAAGCTCCTAGAGGATTTTGGTTTACTTGGATTTTTCGGCTGCCTCATAGCATTCGTTATCTTCAGAATCTCGGCATATTCTTCCCGATCGTTTGCATTGAAAATCGACTCGTCCGGTTTGGCCATCGTTAATAATTCCCAAAGTCCTGGAGTTCCTTCGTATATCTTAGGCCTATCGCCTACCGTCACGTTATTGCCGTCGATCGATATAGGACTGTCGCCTATATAAAATTGGCCGGCTTTTGAGTTTATACCGAACGTTGTGTCTACCGTCTTTTTATCGGACGCGTATTGTTGCAGGTACTTCACCGCAATATCTCCTAGTTCTAAGGTTTTTATATCTTCTAGGCCTACCGGGTCTTCTCCGTAAGCCTGTATCGAAGGGTATTGAGGAAACTGAATGGCTTTTAACGATGTCGAAATAGAAGCGGGAAGCGCTTTTAAAGCGTTAGCTGTCTCTGCAGAGTTTTCTTTTATAGTAGATAACAAAGCCTTTTGTTCTTTTGAAATTGTTGATTGCGAGTCGACTATTGGTTTGTACAATCTCGTTAATTCTCGTTGTAGTCCGATGTCTCCTAATCTCTCGGATAAAAAGTTTTGTCGAATATTCTTCTTCGATTTCAGAAACTCCTCAACGATAAAATCTCTTTTTGCGGGATCGGTTATCTTTAGAAACGACATTATATTTTACTTATATAAGCTTATAGCTATATTTTTTAAACGTAAATTCGAACGTAAATTCCAACGTATTTACGAACGTTGATTTCGAACGTTTAATTTACGTTCCAGTTAAAACGTTCTCGTTAAACGTTAATTTTTCTGTGCTAATTTTGGTTTTATTTTTAATTTTTTCTTTCATATCGTTGAATTTCACAAACTCGCTTAGAATTAGCGAATATTCAACGTCTGAAATATTGTCGTCCACAAGAGGTTTTGAAATAAGGCTACTGATTGTGTTTAGTTTTGCTTCCGCTAACGTTTTGATCTTTTCGTGCTTTGTCAATTTCAGTGCAAGCTTCTTACTAACCTGTCCTCCGATAATAATTAACAATCCTACACCTACTGCCGTACCTGTTGCTATCGCTATGGCCGGAGTTGCAATAACAGTAGCCAGAGCGGCCAGTCCCGAGCTGCTGAGCCCCATCACAGTTACTATCAGAGCGTTGTCGATAATGCTAATCATTCTTATGTTCCTACGATACTTTGTACTTAAGGCGGTCCTTTTATCGCGTTCTTGTTCGATTTCTTTTTGAATTTCGTTAATTTTTTTAAAACGATACGATTGCGCTGAATTTTCCATTTGTTTATATTCCATTATTATTATTATTATTAAGATTTTTTAAATTTAAACGTGGTAATTAATGTAGCATAGCGAATCTTTTTCGTTAATGATGACTACAGAATCGGAATTGTTTTGAATTGTAATTACAATGTCTGCTACATCTTCACAAATGGTTGAGTCTTGCAAGCTACATTTCTTTTCTTTAATCGCCTGTCTAAGCGAGACTAGACAGACTCCCCTAGTTAGTCGAACGCCAAATCCTAGCTCTTGCGAGACCGACGATCTGGGTTGAATTGTGATCGCTCGTTGTGCGAAAATTTCCCAACGCTGTGAGCCCGGTTGTCTTATAGCCCGATTCGTTACTTCTTTAGGCAACCAAAATACTGATTCTGGTCGAGTTCTAACTCTGCTCGGAGAATTGCGTTTTGTTATAAACTTGTGTATTGGCATACCGTATCGCGACATTATATATATTATATATATTTATATATATATTAAAACCTTTACAGAATCATACCAAGAAGGGGTCCAAGGATTGGAATACTAGAAAGTACTTTTGAAATGGGATTGTCGTTTCCAAGAATCAATCCTGAACCATTGACAAATCCAGAACCTCTGCGCATGTACAGTCCTTCTCCTACACCGTCTAATCCAGATCCTGACCATGGTTTCAGGTAAAGACCTGCTGCGTGCGGAACCATCTTGTAGCTTCTTCCTCCTTTCTTTATGTATAAAGCACCTCCATTAACACCCGATCCCACCTGTACTCGCTAATCCGCTTAAAGCTCCAGTTGCAAGACTTGGCAGAACCCTAGAAAGAAGAAATTTTCCAGCTGTAGCTAGAAGTGGTAATAACGCTGGAAGAAAACCGCCTTCGACTTTCATATTATGGTCTATTTGCGTTTTACTCATTTTGAGCGTAGTACCAGTTCCATTCTGATATGCTTTCGCCATTTTATTAATTTGTGCTCGTGTAAGAGCTAAAACGTGTTCCCCGGATAGATCTCCGTGAGTTAGTCTTATACTCGTTCCTGTCCCTGCCTCAACTGCGCGTTTAATTTTGTCTTTTTGTCCATCCGAAACATTAACTTTTGTATTGGTATATCGACTCATTTTATATATATAATTGAAATTAAAAACTTTAATACCACGATAATTAATTCTCACACTTCTCTAATTTTAAACCTGATCGACAACTCCTCTCCTCGAAGGTTGATTAGTTTTCCATTTTGATCTGTGAGTTTTGTTTCCATAGCTGAAATCGTAAATAGCGTAATAGGAAGATATACTAAATTAACGGGCACTTCTATAATCTTGTATCCGGGGCCTACATTCGGGAAAAAGGAATATATAATGTTTTCCGTTGTTCCGTTAGAGTACGAAGATCCTATTACGTCGCTGGTTACTCTCAAACTATTTACGTTCATTATATTTACTATGTTCTCGGATTCGTTATATCCTTCTGAATACACTCGGCTATTAAATCCTAAAACAGTTCTAATCGAGTTCTCGATTGTCATATTAACCTGATAGTTAGCACCGATATCTAACACCGACTTCAAAGTATTGTTGTTCGCTTGTAACGTTATACAGTACGCATCTCCCGTTTCGTCATAATGTCCTGATTGTTTCATGATTCTCTGAATGTGTTCGTTTATATCTACGATTTCGTAACTTCCTTCTGGGATTTCTATAGTAAACCACGTTTTACTATTATCCGGCGAATACACAAACTTGTTGTTTCCAGAATATATATTCGGGAAGGAATTATAAGTCTCAAGATTAACAAGACACATTTCATACTTTTTGTTTTTGTCAAGTTGAATCAGAGGATTAAATTTTGTTCGAATTTGCGTGCTCCTTTCGCTCACCAAAATGCTGAATGACTCTTTAGGCTCCGTGTTACGAGCGATCTTTTCTGTGTTCAGAACTATCTTTTCTAACCGCGCTTCCATTTTATATATATATATAATATATATAATATATAACTTATGAAGAAGCTGAAGGCTTATGCTGAAGGCATATAAAATGTATCTAACCCACTTCTATATTTGCCGTTATTCTTTTTACTGGTTAAATCTATCACTACAAATCCGTGCGGACGCTCCCACGCAGTTTTGCACAGTTTTACAAATTCGTCTTTAGGCATATCATCTACGCCTACGTGATCGTTGTATATATTATTAATATTTTTAAGATCTTGACTAAATAAACAGATAAAGTTTGCATTCTCTCTGATAGTCTGTCTAGGCAGTTTGAAGTAGTTTTGTGCGAGGTAAAAGCAGTCAACATTACTATGTCTCCCTCTGATATAATACGATTCGCATTTGTTTTGTTTTTCCAATTGTAAGTCGTCGAAAATCATCAGGTTCTGCTTGGCACTCAAGTCTCTCGGATCGGGCACTTCTTCCGAAGTTTCAAAGAATCGACAGTTCATATCAGATTTTTTAACTATACTTTTAGCCATTTCTTCAACGACTGATATTGGAGATACATTCAGACGGGCTATCTCGTCTTGACAACCAAACAACCTGACGATTGCTTCTTTAGGCAATTTTTCTTCGAATGCTTTTTTCAGTATTTTATATTCTGGTTGAAAGAGAGATCTTCCAAAAACCTGTAAGCTATCGTAGTCTAACCATCCTGGGTTCAAAAGTAAATTTAATAGTAGCGTAGTCTTACCGCATCCAGACTTCCCAACGATCAGACCCCTTATACTTCTAGGTAATAATGGGTTATTAAATCTTTTCGATGTCTCATCGTTCCAAGATAAATCTTTAACTTCCATTTCTTTTTTAATTATAAAAATAGTTTTATATTAAAATGTATATGGAACAGATGTATTGCGTAAAGTGCAAGAGAGAAACCGAAATGACAGATATTCAAAATTTCATCAGTAAAAATAAAAGACCTATGATTAGAGCCGTATGTTCCGACTGCGGAAAAACTAAAACTCGATTTCTTTCCACTGCCAAAAAAGGAGGCGATCTAGTTGGGTCTTTAAATTCAGCTACGAAAAATATAAAGCTGCCATGGGCTAAATTTCCTGGAGAATTGCATCTTCCAGGACATTCGTTTACGGGCCCTGGAACAAGATTAGATTTAAGATTGAATCCTGACGGTTCACCTAAAGACTGGAGTAAGCCTGTGGACAGAATCGACCAAGCAGCTTATCGTCACGATTTAGCTTATGACCAGTATTCGGATACAGCTGCTAGAAATGTCGCCGACAGAGTAATGGTAAACGATTTAAATAATATAAATAATCCTACATTACGTGAGCGCGTCGAAAGAGCTATAGTTAAACCTATTTTGTCTACTAAAGCGAATCTTGGCTTGGGTTTAACTTCATCCGATTCAAAGCCGGGTGCAAAATCTCCGTCAAAATGGACGGACGAACTCGCTGAAGAATTGCATAAACCGATAATACGACATTTTACTAAAAGGAAGGTTTACGTTAAAGGTTTCGATCAAATTTGGGCTGCAGACCTCATAGACATGCAGGCTTTCGCGAAATATAACGATGGCGTTAAATATTTATTAGGTGTTATCGATATTTTTTCAAAATATGGCTGGCTTGTTCCGATAAAAGATAAGAGCGGAAAATCTGTGTTCGATGCTTTCACCAAAATATTTTCCAGTAGTGAACGAAAACCAGAGAAACTTTGGGTCGATAAAGGAAAAGAGTTTTACAATAAAGACGTGAAATCAATTGGAATCCAGTTATATTCTACTGAGAATGAAGAGAAGTCATCCGTTATCGAACGATGGAATAGAACCATGAAGGAGAAAATGTTCAAATATTTTACTGCTAATTCGACTAGAAAATATATCGATGTTTTAGATAATATGGTTGCTCGTTATAACAACACTAGACATTCTTCTATAAAAATGACTCCAATAAAAGCGAGTATGAAAGCAAATGAAAGCGCTGTGTGGATGAATTTATATGGCGGTTTACACCCAGAACCACCTGATAAACCTAAATTTTCAATAGGCGATAAAGTCAGAATTTCTAAGAAGAAGAAGTTCTTCGAAAAGGGCTATACGCCTAGATGGACAGAAGAAGTCTTTACTGTGACAAAAATTCAATACACCGATCCTCCGACTTATAAGATAACAGATTATAACGGAGAAGAAATTCAGGGCACTTTTTACGAACAGGAGTTACAAAAGACGACTCAGGAAGTCTATAGGATCGAAAAGATCATTAGAAAAAGAGGAAAGAAATCTCTCGTTAAATGGCTCGGTTATCCTGAATCATTTAATTCTTGGGTCGATAACAAAACATTAATGACATTGTGATAGTAATACCGTAGTTCACCCGATAACAACACGCACGCATTCAGTGCATGCACTTTCGCTCCGATAACCACACAAAAATGACAAAGGCGCGTTAACGAACTATCCCTTATATCTATAGGCCTAACTGATTTTTAATTAGATGATAAATGTTCCTGAACCATAATGACATACATGCTATTTTACGATCTCGCTACATGCCGCGTGGGTTAGATTCCACCTTAGACCTTGATGCACCTGCGATTGGCATTTGCACCTGTGATGGGCATTTGCACTGTTTACTGAACAGTGGCCTAGAATCGAACCAATTGTACTACTTTTGTTTTATACCATAGGCGTAGGCCCTGCTCTTTTAGGGTTGCCGGAGTTGAGCTGCATTTTTTGGCACCGAAGTCATCAAGCCATCCTCAGCTTACCCGTTGTATCCTCATAATTCTAGCAATCATACTTTATACTGTTAACACGTTATTCAGTGAGCGTTTATCGGTAGCGAGGCAGGAGGCTATATAGTCTAAGAATCGTGTATATATTAATAAAGTCTTCATAATTTATAGGCCTAATAAGGGAATCTATATTAATGAAAATAGACAACAAAGAACGAAAAGGCGAGAAATGATGAAGACGGTGATGGATGGCGACAGGTGACAATAGAATATGTCTTTATCTATTGTCATCCTAGTCCTACGATTCATCATAACAGTTGACTGCCACTGATTATGGTGACGTCATCGTTCCTAGAATGATGACTCAACACAAAAAGCATCCTCTACAGATGCAAGCAAACGTCAGTAGGCCTATACCTTAGACCCACATGCACAGGGTCTATGCTTCGCCTGTTGTAAGTACCAACAATTGACTGCTGCTGTTGATGTACTGTACAGGTGATGTACATGCATGGCACGCTTAATACTCACTTGGGGTCTGACATCTCTTAGTTACGATGAACTGAAGGATGATAATCGATGGCAATGAAGACAACGACTACGATGTAGGCAACGATGATGATGATGACGACGATGATGATTGAATGATTGATGTTGATGATGGTGACGACGACGATTATTATTAGTAGGCCTAGTAGTGGTATTAGTGTTGTTGTTGTTGTTGTTGTTGTTGTTGTTGTTGTCTATGATAGCGAAGATGAGGAGGAAGAGGAGAATGCGGAGGAGGAGGAGAGGCAGAAAATGACGTGACTAACCTTAATTAACATTGATAGTAATTATCCTCGTCGTTCGTCAACAACATAATCATGACTTTGACGACGACAAAAAACAACACGAAAGAAACGGAGGGCGAACGAACATTCACACACACGTACACATCTACACACACAAATAGGCCCTACACGCATGCATGCACGCGTACACTTAGGGTCACTCGCGGTCACACTGACTCACGATGCTTTGCGCGGCTCAGATGTTGAAGTTGCCGACGATTTTCAGGGTCTGATTAGCAGCAAGAACGGTTGTCGCATTCGCACGCTTTGACTTCGTTTAATCCTGGCCGTGGATTCACTGTTGACGGAGAAGACATGAGTTAAAACGAGTCTTAAGTCCGGATTGCGAGTAGTTTATCAAAGAGACGCATTGCTCCCCGTGGGCAGCAGGTGCGCGCTTCCTTATACGAGTAATTCGTCGTTGAAGCCGATAGATTGGTACATTTCAACCGTAATTAGGCCTAGGGCAGCCAGCCATGCACACAGTCGATGTGGACGCAGAAGGAGAGACGGGGAAGAAATGAAAGGAGCTGCGGTATGGCTGTGAAATGTATACGTGTCTGTATACCTGTGAAATGTATGTCTGTCCATAGGCGTAATTTTTGTGGGTACGAGGGGTAGGGCCTACTTGTACCCCATATTTTGGACTGGAGGGTATGGTACTCCACTTTTCAAGCCCAGAAGAAACAACGCCCATTATTATTATTTTCTCAGAGGAAGCCCTTTATTTGTGCCATTTGAGCTCAAGACATGTTACCGAGCATCATCATCATCATCATCATCACCATCATCATCATCATCATCATCATCATCAGCAGCAGCAGCAGCAGCAGCAGCAGCAGCAGCAGCAGCTGCAACATTTTTGTTATCATTATTATGCATGCGATATAAACGATGCCGTTATAATTATTTAACAGCCGTAAAGAGGAAACAACGCAGAATTTGGTACCGGTACCCCAGTTTCTAGACCAAAATTTCGCCTTTGTGTATGTCTTATTTATCTGCCTTATTTGTACCTCTGAGTAGGGTTCTTGAAGATGCGCTATATAAATTACCAAAAATGAATGAATGAATAGCAATTAATTTGTGTTTTTTCTTTGCTGCAATCCTCACACTGATTTTCCTTGCATTCGATTTCGATGCTCCTTGCATTCGATTTCGATGCATTGATGGGTGGCAACAATGTTTTCTTGTCCTTTAATTGTCATCGTCTTCTGTGCAGACATCACATAATATCTACAAATTAGCTCACTTGGCCATTTCTTTTGACTATAATTACACTTTGTCTCTCTGGGCATTGCGTTATGTGAAGGACGCACATGTAAGCTTAAAATGTGGTGCCATAGTAGAATCCACTGTTCATCACGGATTCTCTTTCACCACAGGAGCTGGAAGGCTACAACGCATTGTTCTTCGGTAGCCTAATTCTAGGCTACTAGATGGACGTCGAGCGTGAAGCGGGGGTCAGTGAAGCGTGGCGTATAATTACCTGTATTGTCGTCTGGTACCTTGTACTTGGGGTATTTGTTCGCACATCATTGTTTCTTTCGGACCACAAGAACCGAAAACTGAGCACGGATGTCCAATTAACTTTGTGTCTTTCAGCAATCTTTTCCACCACAATAGTGAAGGTGTAGGCCTACACGCGGCTTGGTCACAGTTAAAATAGTTAAAATATTAACTACTAATTACGACAAGTAGGCCAATAATAGTAAAAAATATTTATTAAATCTTTGGCAAAAAGTATTTTTTGCCCGCAAAAACTATTTTTTACCAGGCCGTTTTGGCAAAAACCTTGCAACCTTGGATTGGAACAATCTAAATTCGAAGAGTCGTTATTGAAAGTAGGGCCTATGACTGTGCCCACCAATCTGAGGTCTGTCTTTCCTCTTACGACCAGGAACTACACTAATTAGGCTACAGTGGACTATAACATCTAAATAAATCCGATAACTTCCATAGCGCAATTATCGTTATGTACAACAACACCAATCGCTTGTCGTTTATAGGCCTATAGCTGACTAGACGGTCGCTTATATAATAATATCTTATTTATTTAACTAGTAGGCCTAATATTAAGAAATAGGCCTATCATTCCGACCTCCGTCAATCTGTATTAAACATTGCAAATAGCGCTGGATAGGCCTATTAATCAGGTCGCTAAAACTGAAATCATAATTTGTTGGAGAGATCGGTGGAAATCCTTTAGGTCAGCAAAAACAAAGCCTATTGCGTGGAAAATTATAGGTCTAATATTATGGTTAGGCCTATAATTATTTAATTATAATAATTATGATCAAGATTACTATATATAATTATTAATGTAATTATAATAGCGACGATATAATACTGATATTATATTTCGACTATTTGTAATAATTATTTATTAGAAAATATAATAATTAGGCCTATTATAATGAGCACAGGGTATACGCTAGATCGTCGCGTTTTTCATTAGGCCTAAATAGGCCTGCCGCAAAGTTGTAACAATTCGAAATTGTTATGCCATTTTGAGAATTTAAGTCTTTAAATTATAAAATATCTGATTTTAATACTTATGAATATAATCATTAGACCTAGGGTTTATAATTATTATTATAGTTATTATCATAACGATATTACTAGGGCCTACTAGGCCTATATTATAATTATTTTTAGGCCCTAATTATTGTATAATAATAATAGTTTTACAAATACAGTCCGTCAATGCACATCTGTTGCTCAATTTAAATAAAAATTAAAAGCTCATCTATTCACATTGTACTACGACAAGGAAGTAGGAATGCAGCGCAACGCTAGCTCTCTCGTGCAAGACTTGTCCTGTGAAAGTTCGCTACAACTCTTTAATTTTATTGTTTTGTATTGTAATTATACGCCAAAGCTAACTTGTGTCGTGTTTTTTTAGATTTTAAGTCTTTCTGAAGACTTATGTTAAGTTTTGTAGACATGTAAAAGAAAAGGAAAAAAATACAAAATTGTATCTCTCCACCGGGATTTTGAACCCAGTTTCCTGCCATCCGGACACATTTGTCGGCGACGAGCTGCGCAGCATTGCTACACGATGAGCCACAGCTGCCGCACGTTAACTATAGGTTAAAACGTCTACTTATTCAACATTTAGTGATAAATGCCATGTTACCAAGGTTACCTCAAATTCAATGGATTCTATATTAGAGGAGAGGTAACTTGTAAAAACAATGGGTATATCCGTATCACTCTTATCCACAGATGTCGCCCCACTTCAATTTTGTTTTTGACAATCAATATGGTGTTTTAAATATCCATAGACAATTTTTACTTCGCAAACTTAATTTTTCGTCGATTTGCCTTCATAAAAATAATTAACTGAATGCATTTATTATGTAACTAAGATGCGACATTTTCCTGATCCGGATTATCGTTCAAAAACTAGACACACGAGGTCGTATAAGGACTGCCAGTCCTTTGTATAAGTTACTTACCTCAAATCAAACTTACTTCGTTGTTGAGACGCTGTGAAGTTTTTAATTTCGACATGATTTTAATGCAGAAAAATATGAACTTGTGTGCATTTAAAAAATCATTTTATTAATTTTTTAAGATTTTAGTTGTATGCTTTGCTATTTATGATTTTTATAATGGAGTTTTGTGTGCAGCTTAGAGTATATTTTGATCAGGAAATCTACCAGGAAACCGCCGCATTTTAGGTTGGTTGGCCCTATACTACGATAAATTTGTTTCCATTAGGCCTACAGTTATCGATGCAAACAGTTTGTATAAGATCAATCAAGCTTAAAATTAAGTAAATAATGTTTAACATTTTAAAAATGCGTAATATATTTTGTTAATATAGCAGAGTTTAATCAGCTTATTTAATGTCTTTCTTTTCCCAAAGCTCTTTGAAAAATGCCATTGTCTTCAATCGATCTTCAAGCTGCTTGAAAGAAAATGGAACAAGGTCCGAAAAAATCACGAACGAAGACTTGAGAAGCAAGGTTCGCGTTTGAAGATTGATATCAAACGAATGTAAGAATAGGCCATAATTTTGTTTTTCAAACTTATACAAAAATTTGGTTGACTATAACCAGACCAATTCAAAGGAAAATTAACACTGCACAAAATCCTTAAAGCTTAATTGCTGAGATAGTTTAACTGATTTTTGCTTTATGGAACATTGAGATGGTTTAGCACGATCTTTCGTTTATTGGATGTGGGAATGGTTAAATCGAGATTTGTTTATTGAACGTGTGTACATGGTATCACTGATTTGTGGTTTCTAGATTCTGTAAAATGGTTTGATTTTTGGTTTAATTGATTTTTGTTTTTTTTATTCTGGTTTATTGAGTTTTGAGACAGTGTAGCTGATTTTTTGTTTTATTGGATGTGGAATGGCGAAACCGAATTTTGGTTTATTTAATGCATAGATGATTCAACTGATTTCTTAATTTTCTTGTAGAACCAGAGACGGAAGGAATTTGCAGAGACGAAACAATGAATTCTTGAGCTAATCTGAATTAGATTCCCAACCAACAATGACTTAATTTGAGCAGAAAGTTGTCGGTGATGCTGATGACGAATTCATTATGTCAGACGTAAATATCACTTCACTGCAACAGTTTATTACCTGTACAATTTCTGTTATTATTTCATCGCTCTTCCAGGTTCGAGTTTGAGCTATATTTTCATAAACCTTGGTTTTAGCAGAAATTACTTCGTATTATTTACACTGCTTCAGTGATGAAACATGTCATAGTAAAAACTGAAACTAGAAGCTGGATGATCAATGAAAATATAGCTAAAACTAGAAGCTGGAAGATCGTGATAGGTAGCGAACCATTTGTCGTGAACCATTTGTCCGTGAACCATTTGTTGGTGAACCATTTGTTGTGAACCATTTGTCCGTGAACCATTTGTTGTGAACCATTTGTCCTGGAACCTTGAACCCCCAACAATTCTCACCCTGGGCACAACAATGACAATGGTAGTCCAATGATTTCTGGTATCATACATGCTTTCAGCTTGTACTCATTTTCTGACTACTACATGATGGGGGACTGAGTGGACACCAGATGACATGGTATTCCTCAGATGCTCACCCATCCAATCACTAATCTGCCTTGATTTGCTTCACTCCAGTCAGTCTGCCAATTTATTTAATAAATTCTTTTATTTCTGAAGTTGAATTAAGTTTGGAATCCATATTTCCGGCCTCCTTATTTCTGTGATATAACAAAGCATGTCAGAAGAAGGATGGATCTAGCACAATTGGTATCTTTGAGAAGAACTGTAAAGGAGCTGTATAAATGACCGGATACACACATACATAAGTTGTAGGTGAACTAATATGGCAGGCGACAAGGTCATTTTTCTTGCTTGGCTTGAGAGATTCTAATTATCTCATTGTGGCAAATATGTGACTCTTTAATACATCATTGAACAGATACCATGCATTTGCACTGGTCAGCAAATTAACCCACAGAGTTCAAACCTACTTCTGTTTTAGGTATTGGCATGAAGACATAAGCATGATTAATATTGCTTATACTACATAAGTACTCTACACGTGTAGTATTACTGTATTTATAGAGTCTCAGACTAGCTAACACTGTGAGAGGCGCTTTATACATGTTCAGATACAATACATATGTTTATTTTGGCGACAATTTTCAGATGATGCGCTGGATAAGCACAAGCACATGGAGATCCTGTGGTTGGAGATCTACCGACAGAACCGGGAGGTTTTCGAGAGTCCACAACACTCTGCGATTCTGAAACAAGACTGTTGAGTTTGAGGTCCGCAGTTTTATAAAGTTTTTTGGTGTTCTGTGTTCGGGTAAACCTGGCAAAAGGTGGCGATATAAATTTCTGTTCATGTGCAGGGACGTAACTAGCGTTGGGCTTGGGGGGGCTTAAGCCCCCCCAAACGAAGTTGAAGCCCCCCCAAACAAGTCAAGCCGTTGTATGCTTACGGCTAAAATTCGTATGAACACTGTATAAATGTTGCCATGTTCAAGGTTTAAGCCCCGCCAAACGAAAAATCCTAGTTACGTGCCTGTTCATGTGGAGCTTGTTTCGCGCTGTTAACCAGACACATTTGCTCAACGTCTTTTCATCTTCTGTTGTCAGTCGTTGCAAGTTGTCCGGGTTTAATCTAATCTAATCAGCGTAGGCGTCCAACTGAGTTTCCTTTCTCAGTACATGAGCAGTGTGTAATCTAGACGTCTTTGGGGGGGGAATGTCCCCCCAGGATTTATGTTTCCCCCCAGAGGCCAGCAATATTACAATGTAGAGACTTTTAGGGGAGGAAAATTCCCCCCAGGATGCACGTGGATGCATGGTTTCCCCCCCCAGAGAGATGAATTCCTAAAAAAAGTCATCAACCTTTTTGAGAGAGTAATTGGTGTAGAGAAAGTAAGAAATCGGACGAAGGACTAAAAAAAGGTCATCAACTTTTTTTGAAGATGAAATTAGGAAGTCAGAAACTTTTTCAAGATGGATGAAGAAAATCTTGTGTAAATTCTTTGGTCCCCCCCTCAGAAACCTTGTTTCCCCTCCCAGAAGAGGGGGACTAGATTAAACACTGGTACATGAGGACGAGCAGCAGAGAAACTCTGACTTCGAGGGAAGCCAGCAAAGGCGGTGTTGCCGTATCAGTTCAGTTCAGGATCAAACATTGTAAAAGTAAGTTGTCACATCTTTCGTGAGAGATCAGAAAAAAAGATCAGCTGTCTCATGATGGTTAAGCTGGTCTTCGCATGGCCTCCAATGCCCTCCGTACCCTTTGCCTTACTGATCCTATTCCATGCCTGTTCTTAACATGCTCACCGTAGGATATATATATCCAGTTCCTCTTAGACCTGGAATAAGAGTGACAGTGGAGCCGACAGAAGAAGGATAATCTACAATAATCTCCTTTCAACATATGAAGATTTCTTACTGTAAGATCTTTCTCTTTGACAAGAGCTGCTGCAGTCATTCTCGAATTGAGCAAATGGCCTGCATTTCGATTTGGGATTCGGTTTAGAGATGAAGATCTGGTGGTCAAAACAACATGCTGCTTTCACTTACGGTTACTCCTTACTCACAGTTTACTTCCAGACAGTGGCGTCTATCTTGTCTGAGAGGTGGGGGGGGGACAAAGTCGGCCACGGTCTGGCCGATGACCTTCTTTTAGGAATTTTCATCTCCAAAAAGAAAGTTTAATTTTTTTTAGGATATCATATCCCAAAAAAGTTGACGACCTTTTTTTCTCCTAAAAAATTGGGTTTTACCTCATCTGGTCAAAAAGGCACTGAAAACCCTCACGCACAGTTACATTTCTTGGCCTTTTTTGTGTTTCTTCTAAATTTGGGGGGGGGCACAAATGTATGGCGTGTCCCCCCACTCTTAAAGGTGGGGTCATGTCCCCTAGACCCCCCTAGATCGCCGCCCATGCTTCCAGACCAGACCAATAATTGTTACACCGCTAGGTCAGTGGCACAACCAGGTAATTTAGTGCCTAGCTAGTGGCGTGGGATGGCAATCCCCAAATGGAAATTAAAATGTTTACGAAAAACTGCAATATGTTGAATTTCAATCAATGACATAAAAACACCTTGCCAAAAACGCAAAGCAAAACTTTTCTAACACCGACAGCTGCAAAATCTTTGAGAACTTCTCCAAAATTTTTGGAAGCTGGGCTGGTACTTAATTCACATCAAACCGAGCAAGCACTTGGTCGATCCTCCACCTGCATAGCCGTTAAGCCGACCGGCAGGGGCATCTACACCATAGAAACCTTGGAGCAAATGCTCCATCCAAGAAATAAGGGGGAAAAATCTGTCAACGTGTGTGCCACCATTTTAGGGGGGAGGAACGTGGAGGGGGAAGAAAGGGGGAAAAGGGACGTTGCTCCAATGACTTGGGGGGGGGGTAGGTCGACGCCCCTGCCGACCGGAATGCTTTCACAGCTAACAAACCTTTACATTTGCTGGAAATTGTGGCTCTTAAGGGCTTTACCCCATCAGATCACAACATTGTTCATCTTTGTTTACTGACAGGCGAAACTCCTATGGCATTCTAGATTCATATATTGTCCTGAGCAACTGAAATAAACAACAGAATACTGGAGAATTTCCTTTTCGATCGAAGCTACCATAACTACGTGGAAGTTGTAACAGACGATAGTCTTTTCTCTGCAAATTTCTAAACTGAGCTCTGTTTAGTAGTTTCTGCAGTCGCTTGAGTTTTGATAACGGCAAGTGATCAGCACAAAACGAGAAATGAAAAATGCTAAAAATGGACATGACACCGTACAAATTTATAGGCCTAATCCACGATTTTATGACTCGGTGCCGATGCCTATGTCGTCGACTTCCCCTAAGATTAGCTCTGGCCTTACGGAAAGGTCAGCGAGGATAATATTAGGCATCATGCATATTACACTAGCATCAGGCCTGAAAATTACAGCTGACGTAAATTTGGTCCTAACAAAAGGACTTTTTGGATTTTGTATTAATCCAGAGAGGGATAAAGTTTTGATAATTATGAGAGAGGGCTTCTTCAGCAACGGTCACTGATAAGCTTAAGCTATCTCAAACATGCGGGGTGGCTTTATTTGTGTGTGTGTGTGTGTGTGTGTGTGTGTGTGTGTGTGTGTGTGTGTGTGTGTGTGTGTGTGTGTGCAGTGGCGGCGATATTGTTTGACAGGTGGGGGGGGGGCATTTTTGAACTGATCTGGTCAAACAACAGTTTTGAACTGATCTGGTAAAAAGAGGTCAAACAAATTTTATGACCTGAGCACAAAATAATTTGATAACCTTTTTTGGTGTTTCTTCAAAATGTGGGGTCCGATGTATCGCGTGTCCCCCCACTGTGAAAGGTTGTCCCCCTCGATCCCCCCCAGATCGCTGCTCATGGGTGTGTGTGTGTGTGAGAGAGACAGACAGACAGACAGACAGAGACAGACAGTGACAGAGACAGAAACTGGATCAGTTCAGCTGGAGTTTAGCCTATTATTATTGTAG
Source organism: Allolobophora icterica (assembly GCA_963556255.1). NCBI lineage: Eukaryota > Metazoa > Annelida > Clitellata > Crassiclitellata > Lumbricidae > Allolobophora > Allolobophora icterica. The sequence continues at coordinate 67,468,974 of OY744604.1, read as the reverse complement.
GCCGTATACAAGGTGTGCGGGGTAGGCGGTAGGCCTATGAGTAATTGAGTATGACGTTTTTCACTGGCACGCTCTTTCATTGTTGCTTGCGTGATCACATTTGAAATTTTGTGTGCAGATGATGGGATCTTTAAAAGTGTAATTTTTCCACCCTCTTTGCCCCTCCTTGGACAGCGACGCCCTGAGAGACCACACCACTCGTCTCTTCTACCAACACTACTGACTTAGGTCATTGGTTTTAATTTGCTTCAGTTGAGACTATAACCAGCTTGACGCCGATTCAGGCAGGCGAGTCTGAGACTCCCAGAGCGCTGACAGCTACCTAGCCAATAGCCCTCTCACGGGATGCAGTTATCAGCCGCACAGGCTTCAGCTATGCAGCTCTGCGGTTTTCAAGGTGCAAACTCCAGAAGGTATAAAATACTATTCCCTATGATATTCTTTCCACAACGTAAAGCAAGCTAGAACATCTCGCTCACACACGACTTGTGAGAGTGCTTTTGTAAACATAGGCGTAATTTTCGGGGATACGAGGGATTGTAACCCCCACTTTTTTTAACTAGAGGGTACCGTACTCCCAAGAAGAAACAATACCCATTATTATTTTCTCGGAGGATGGCCTTCATTTGAGCTCAGGCAGAAATTTGGTTCGAGATTTCTTCCCCATCTGTGCCCCTAGCCATTTCAGCTATGAGTACACTGACTGTACACTGTCGGTGGGAAGATGAGATGGTGGGGGAGAGGACTTACCACCCGCCCTCATATGCCGCTAACACTTCATACCCATGGCTGCCTCTCAGACTAGCTTAAGAAACTGTTCTTCAAAATACGTCATACGCCATAGGTCCATTGTGAATCGAAAAGTACTCCGTAAAGAACAGTGATCACTAGTAGATGGGAATAGGATTTTCAATAACGTGTGATGCAAGCCTACAGTCGTACTTGTATTCAAATGCATAGTCGGTAATGCTGCAACTGCAAGAACGTGTAGTAGGCCTAGATCTGCAGGACTGGTGTCGCTCGGCGGTCTCAAATTCATGTCCTCTGTCAGCGGCTTAGGTAAGAATAATTTTAACGCTGAGAGCAATAGTTGCACCCGGCTTCGGAAATTGGAAGCCTGTATTCGCCAATGGAAAAAGTTTGCAATGAAAAGTTGTGACAGGCTATTCATAAACTCTTTATAGTTCATTTCAGACGTACTTTTAACACTATTTGATACGCAAATACTTGAGTGATGAAGTTTGAAGTTAATTCGGGAGAGTTAAAGTAGTTCTTTGTAGAGATTACTGTCACATAGTGAAACAATTTGTGTTGGTCCTTCCTTTTTCAGAAAGTGGACTGATCCAAGGATTATGAGCGTTGTCGGTGGCTTTGCAGCGACTTTAGAAGCGAGAAGATGGCGACGGTAGCAAGAAGTACCGTCGAAATGGTTAAACTAAAAGTACAGATTTCTGCGATTTGTCTCGTGTTTGTGGTCGTGGGCTTAGCGTCCGGCCAAGTTCTGACACCGCCATACTTTAACCTTGCCGTTGGACGGCCGATCGAAGCAACGGCGACTTGTGGTGTTGGAGTTACAGAACCCGAGTTGTTCTGTAAGCTGACCGGAGCGAATCCAGACAAGGAGGACGTGATCGGGGACTTCGAAGTTATCCAAGGGCAACTGTGCGACAAATGCGTTCCATCGGATCCCTCGAAGGGCCATTCGCCGGAGTTTGCAGTTGATGGAACGGAGAGATGGTGGCAGAGTCCTCCTCTTTCCAGAGGACTCCAGTTCAACGAAGTCAACCTCACTATTCATCTCGAACAGGTCAGTGGAAAAACTCCATAACGCCTGACTACCGTAGCTGTTTGAAGTACTTTAATTGCCGTAAAAGTTACTAAACGTGTGAAATATAAATGCCACATATATATGAACTTCTTTTGCAAGAGAATAATATTGCGATAAGGCGCACTGTGTATACGGGGCAATAAAGTAATTTAGCCAGAGATATGCTTTGAAGTGTATGCAGGCCCGCCGAGGGGGTCGGCAGGGGGGGGGGGTAAATGCCTAGGGGCCCGGCGATTTTTCGGCGAATTTTAGGGGTCCGGGCCGGGCCCACAATAAACTTTTCTCATAAAGCCTAATGATAGTTTAGGGGCCCATGACTGCTCTGCCTAGGGGCCCGGAATTTCTGTCGGTGGCCCTGAGTGTATGGGTGTAGGTAGGTACACACATGCTTGTAAATAACCTTTAATCTTGCCAGACCTGTTAATTTTACGCTGCTGTGGTTTCATTTCAAAACAACCGTCGTTATAAATGTTAAAAAATTATGTATGTATTGGTGTGTAGAATTGCACAAATGTTTGCATGTATGAATATATGCAAGTATGAATTATAGGCATACTTGAAGTATCGGGGTGCCTAAATTTCGCCACCGGCTTAATAATGCTGGTGCACTGTGATTGGTTAACGTAAAATATACATGGACTATATATGCCAAGAGGTAACTTTCATATAACATCGTCGATTCCTTCTTATATATTTGGTGCCATGAAAAGGGTTGTTTTCATAGAAACCATAATAGTTATAAATACAGAGTATAACCGCTATAATCAAATAATAGTGTGTTAGAATAAATTAATGTAAGACAACTTATTCACTAGATGGCGCACTAACTACAATCTCCAATTCCTAGTTTTCAATATAAAATCGCAATTTATGCCATTTTGATGTCAACGCGTGCGATGCTAGGTAATATTTTTCCAGATTCATCTTGTACGCTTTGCAGAAGAGAGAACGGTTGAGGAATTTACTGCTACTTATTCAGATTCATCTTGTACGTGTTGCAGTTTGAGGAATTTACTGCTATTTGTACTCCAGGTGTTATTTAAATCGGCCAATCACTGCACAGCAGCACCGTTTAGTTGCAGCCAATGACAGCAAGCTAAAGATGCCATATATTACCCGAAAAATAGGCACACCAATACTGCAATTACACAGAATGATATATATTTATGTATGTATTTATTGTACATATATATTTATATATATATATATATATATATATATTTGGATCAGGGCACTTCAAGAATGACACATTTGAAGATCTGTCCAGATTCTTTGTGCATGTATTATCTAAAATGCTGTGATGTTCAAATATATATATACATAGGCGTAGACTCTGGGGGGGGCAGCCGGGGCACGTGCCACCCCATTAATTGAGATGGACTGTACACTCAATGCAACAAGTGTCGAAAAAATAACCAAATCCCCAATATTTTGGACAAGTTTGCGCCAGTGTATATATATATATATATACACGCCTCAGCAAGTGTAATGCATGTCGTATTATATATATTATATATATATATATATTATTCATTCATTAGGTTAATTTATATAGCATGTATTCATGCTCAGAGGTACTTCTGTCCCAACCTAAGATCTGATGAAAGATGAATTTATTGTCCATAGTTAGAAGGTCCAGATTTAGGGGATGTCCATTCCGAGTGGGCAGGATAGCTCTGCTGTTGTGTTACAAGAAAAAGTTTTGACCACATTGTCCGGTTCTTTTGTTGAGCTGATTTTTCTACATTACTTGGGATGTTTGACAACACACTGTTGACATATGCTAGTACAGATGTATGTTAGTCCTCAAGAAGTTCCTCAAGAAGTTGTTCCAGAGAATTCTATACATTGCTGATAGTTATCAAAGTCTGTCTCAATAAGTTTGAGGCAAAGTCTACACCAGTAGGATGAATGGAAAGGCCTAGTATTGCACAGGACTTCAAAGTTTGTGCAAAAGGAATAACCAACGTATCAAAGATCTTGGAGGGAAGGGATCTGGAGAAACAGAACCCAAGAATACATTATACATGGAACAATAGGTTCCGGAACGCAATAATTATGGGCGGGCTAAAATTCCGAGAAAAACGGGATTGGGGGTTGAGAGGGGTCTCAGTAAACACTGAAAACAGTTCAAAACACTGAAATTAAATTAAAATAACTAAATTATTGTTTTTATTATTAAAATAAATAAATTATTTTTTAGTATCTGAAAAAGGTGCCAGAACGCCGTTCCGGCTGAAAAAAGCACTGTACATGTATATATAATATATGCATTCACATAATAAACATATCCTAATTTATGTAGAAATAAATAAATGTATACATGTAGTAGACCTGTGTGTCACTGTATTAGGTACAATAGTTACAAATTAGTCATGCTGAAAACTAGTAACGTTAATAATTTTAATTGGGTTGGTGAAAATAATATACAATTCTACGATCAGTTGAATGAAAAGGCTGCTTTAGTGTGAAGCTGCTCTTTGTCTCAAATCCTACCCAGTGGAAGCATGAACAAGTTTCTTTTCGCTCATTTGTGCCAGCTTGTTGCTAAAGATGCAAGTAATATTGTCTTGTGTGAGAAATATGTTCTTAACTAGCTAATCGGGGTACCAAGCCATTTAAGGTTCCCGTCTACAGACCGTGCTAGCCCCAGATTCAAATATCTGAAATCAGTTGATGAGGAGAAGATTGACATTGCTTCAGTTTGGTGTTTGATTGCAGACCCTGAGTTAGGTACACAGCAGGACGTTGGGAAAGCTGACTTAAAGGGAACGTGGGAGTAATAAAGATGGATGTTGAAGCTAGGTTGCAGAGGCTGCTTACTTGCTGCCTTTAATCACATACCCAGTGCAGTGGAGCTGTGGCTCACACAGGGTGTGTCTGATCTCTGCCAGATGTACTGAATTTAGGAGGGAGGCCGGTTGTCTGACCCACTCTGTGTGCTGATAACCATGCGGATTGGTTTGCCCTGCAGTAGGCATTTAGCTCAAGTGTTTGCTTTATCTATACCTCCTGTATACAGGCTGTTCCAGTAGCCAGCAAGCTAGTTAGCCTGCCAATGAGCCCCACCTGGTCTGGCCATCATATCAATGTGTATGTGCTTCAGGCTGTTGTGGTGTGAGGCTCTGGTTGATGTCTGGGAGTGCATTAGGGAAATGCCTAAGGATGCCAAAGTCTGCAAGTTACAGACTTAGGAATCCTGCTTCCTATGACTAAGGCAGTTGTGGAGGGGCTGTTGCCTTAGGGTCAGATTAATTAACCCTGTTGACCATGCTGTGAGACTTGAGACTGAGTTGCCCTTTGGTTCATATCAGTAGGTGGCATTACTGCTGAGGAATTTAATTTCCAGTTCATTTTAGAGTCATAACCTGATCTGAGTAATAATAATAAAAACAATCCAACAGAGCCAATTAATTTAAAGTCAAGTCCCCAAAATAGCAGCTACGTTAACTATCAAAATCCACTCCAGTCAACCTTGTGAAATAATTTTTGTACACAATTCTTGCAAAAAGCACTTTGGGGGGGGGGAGTTTAAGTGCTTTTAACAAACCCAATATATATTTATTATGAGATAAAAAAAGGACATTAAATACAGTTTTATTTGTCCTAAAACTTAAAACTTTTATATATACAGGGAGAAGTGGAGTTAAAAGCTCTGCATTAAATGAGTAGATTTGTTTTTTGGAATGAGTTTCACTACTGGTTTAGAAATTTTTTGAAAGAATCATATCTGAAATTGAGTTAAACTGGTTAAGTAAACAGATGGTACAGCATTGTACTTGGACTTCTGCTAAAGCATGTCCAATTTGTGTGAACTCGTGTAATAAAAGGTCATGATAAGTGTCTATCTTTATGAGACCACAGTTGTGCACTGTGTTTCCAAAAAAATTTGTGCACATCCAGGTCATGGTAGTGTCTGTTGATACCTGGAGTTAATTGTAAGAGATTAGAGGCTTTGAGTAAGGTCAGGTCCTAGAGGAGCAAGGCAGAATAAAAGACAGACTTATTGAAGTTAGAAGAAGAAAAGCCCCTTAAGCTAGCCTGAGAGGCAGCTGTGGGTATAAGTGTTTGCAACATTATTTTCTTAGCCTCAGCATATCAGGGCAGATGGCCAGCCCTTTCACTCACTGCCTCACAGCCCACTTACAGTATATGGTCAGTGTACTCATAGCTGAGTTGACTAGGGGTTGCAGATGGAGCAGAACACGCTAAAAAATTCTGTCCTGGTGAGGGTTTCAACCCCGACCTCTCGGTTGACTGTCCAGCGTGGTAACCACTAGACTATCATGGACCCTGAAGTACAGGTTGACTACCAATAAAGTCTCCACCCAGGAGGAAATTCTGTTTATTGGAAAATAATAATTGTTTGCAAATGCAGTGCCATTAAGCATCATTTGCGACAGGATATGAGAAGAGATGATAGCATTCATTGGTATTTCAGGTCTGCCTAATGATATGGTGTCTACCAGAGAGTAGAGCTCTGTTTATTCTTTAATGACATTAATGTTCAATTATCTTGTGACCTTGTATACAGGGTCATTTCATTTATGGATATTGTGGACTTTGTGGTTCCTGTCTGAACTCGTGTGCCGCATTCCTTCTCTTCCAAGCCTGTCTAGAATATACTTTAGCTTAATGCTATTAAATTCAGATGATCCGGTACGTCTCCATATTTGTAATATGCAGCGCCTTTCTTTGCAGATTGAAACTACTCAAAATATACTCCTGATATGAGATTGATGTGACTAAAAGTAAATTAAAGTGTCAGCTAACTGCAACACTGCTATCTCAGCCCAAATATGAGATTATTATTCCACAATGAAAGACCAGCAACAGAAATACAGAGCAGCCCGTCCAAAAGCATTTGAAGTTGTGACCGCCCGACGCCGTGAGCATAGGAAGTAGCAACCACCCGAAGTCCTGCCGCCGTACAGGTACGACTGCAGTGCCCCGATGCTGTTTACAGAGCCTAATATCAACCGTGCTCCTTACAGAACTGTTATCTGAATTCTGGCAGTGGCTGTCGAGAAGAAACTGGATGGCGCTGGAGGAGAATCATGCACAATTTATGCCTGTCCAAAATAATTTTCACCCGTCCAAGGGACGAGTGGATGGGTGGCTGGCTAAGGGCCTGGCAACAGAAAAGACTTCTGTTTTTTATGAAGGTCCTAGCCCAAGGTACAAAAAGACACCCTTGTCAGATGAATTTAGGGAGTAACGAGAGCGAGCTGAAGCAAGTGGGTGCAAGAGAGCACAAAGATAATTTGTCTTCTAGTGTATGTGGTTATCATGTAATCTTCCCCAGCCTTAACTGAGTACACTTGTATGCTGGCAGGGGAGTGGTGAAAAGGTTGATCTCATGTCTTCCATCACAAAGAAAAGTGGAGGTCTGTAATTTTGTGGATTAGAGCAACATCATACTAATGCATATATATCATGCTCCAAAATGGCCATGCGGGGAGCACTTTAATGCAAAATATGCAGCTTTAGGCCTCCTGAGAGATGATAATACTGCACTTGAAGGAAGTTGAGCAAATTCCTGATGCACAGTGTGTAATAGCCGTCATAGCACAATGAACTTGATTCTCATTAGCAGAGGGTTCTCAATGGATGTTGGTGTTAAGTAAATGTAAGGAATGAAATTAACACAATGCAATAGGTCAGCCGTGTAGCTGGTTCTAGGCTATTGAGAGTCTTGTTTATGAGAATGACAACTTTACGTTGATGCTGTAACAGGGAAATTATTGTAATTTATTATAATTTCAGATGCTGAAAACATTCTTGACCACCTGAAAAGGATTGCATCCTGTGTGAGAATTTTAGAAAAAGACTGGGGGTGGGGTGGTGGTGGTGGTTAGACTTTGATTCATGTCGAGTTGAATATTTTATCCATATTTTGCAAACTGAGGTCAACGAAATTTGAAAACTCGAATCAGACTCGAATCAAAATCAAGTCCTTTGTTGAGAAACTTTATGCAATTTAGGAAGTTCCATTACCATACATAATACACCATGGAAATTTCTTCTTTTTGTTAGAGACTAGAGTTAGATAATGCTAAATCACACACTTACACAACTGAGGAGGTTGGAAACGACCCCCATGGGGTGTGCAATGAAGGCTTAACTGCGGAGGTCCTAAGAAAGACTAGGGGGTGAAACTCTCCAAACCCCCCAACATTTCTCACCTTGGTTGTATCCATGACTGCTAATCTAGGTTGCTTCTGTGTGGCACTCTATTTTCTGTATAATTCTGTTTGACAGTATTTAGATCTAAAAACTTGGCACTGGTTTTTTATTTGCTGCATAGAACACTTTTGGTGGAGTGCTTTGAGTGCCTTTTCTGGTTTTTCTGAGACTGAAACTGTTAACTGCATGTTGCAACCGGTCATTAAAGTGTACATGGCCAACAGAGCGTTAATGTTTCATTCTAAACTCTTCAACTTGTGATGGCTGTTAGAGTAATTTTCAAACATAAAATTATTGTGTCTAAGTTTTTAGACAAAAAGCGACAGACAGACACAGTTTCCAACCATTTTCATCACTATTGTCTATTAATAGTCCTATATCAAGTCCTTAGAATGAATGAATGAATGAATAAGACTGTGTTAGAGTGCCTGTTGTTCTTTTCTCTATCGGATCCATGAATCCATAAATGCAGAAGGTCTGTTTGTTGTTTTTAGGAATTTCATGTGGCCTACGTTTTCATCAAGATGGGTAATTCACCCCGTCCTGGAGTGTTCGCCCTTGAGCGGTCGAAGGATCATGGAAAGACATGGAAACCGTGGCAGTTCTTCGCTGACACTCCGAGTGACTGCAACGTCTTCTTCGGGCCTGGCGGTTACAGCGACCGTATCGACAGAGACGATTCAGTGATCTGTGCAACAGAATACTCCAAGGTCGTTCCACTGGAAGGTGGAGAGGTATGGGACCTGACTGACTGTTTTAGATTATCGAGGATAGGTAAATTGTTTTTGAATTTTTAAATTACAATGTACGTGGCTGCACAGTTACATCAGGTCATTGTAATTTGTAACTTCTGTTGTGCCGGTGTCTAATGCACAAGGCTTCAACTGATGGCACTCCAAAACCAAGCCATAATCAGGTCAATATTCAGAAGATCAGTCCTAAGACAGAGGGCCAGCCTATGGTGATCACACATGTATTTATGAGACACAGTAGCCAGTTGTTTAGAGCGCTTACCCTGTAATTCGGTGAGTATGGGTTTAAGCCTCCCTGAGATGGTTACTGTGTTGGGACCTTGAGCAAGTCCTTCACTCGGCTAAATTGCTCAGCACCATCGATTATTGCACAGCCTTTGAATAGTGGCACTTAAAAAATGCATATTAATAATAACATTAAATTGCATGTCTCTGTCATCAGTAGGCCTCGGTGGTAATGTTCTTAGGTGGTAATGTTCTTAGGTGGTAATGTTCTTAGGTGGTTGTTCTCAGTGGTAATGTTCCTAGGTTAAGCACGGCGACAACAACAACAATCCAATGACCAAACACTTTTCCTTGCAGGATGAATGACTTGATAACTCATCAGTTTAATATGCTGCTCCAAGAGTTGGATGTACAAGTGAAAGCCAATTGCATGTGTAGTCTAACACTGGGTTGAATCCAGTTCCCTCTTCATTGTACTACTGTATCAAGTAGTAATGCTGAAGCAGTATCAAACTAACATGATAAAGTGCTGTTGTATTGAATTATGTTATAATATTGCATTTTAGAGTTTGAACTCAAGTTGTGTACGTTTGGGATACTTCATTATGTGTTTTTCCAGGTTTTTGCGTTAATTTCTGTCATACTTTTAACACTGTAATGATGAGCTGCATTGGTTTTCCAGTCACTAAAAATTAGTATGCTCTCGTCGTTAAAGTGTTAATGCAGACTATTAGCAAACACTGCAGTGTTATATTGAGGTACTAGAGTGCTGTACTGTACTGTTGAAGCACTGACTGCACTTTGATTTCTTTTTTAGATTGTCATATCGCTTGTCAACAATCGTCCAAGTTCCCACAATTTCTCCTACTCAACGAGTCTGCAGGAATGGACCAAGGCAACGGACATTCGTCTTCGGTTGCTGAGGACAAAAACTCTCCTTGGTCATCTCATGGCTGTAGCTAGGCAGGATCCAACAGTCACTCGGAGGGTTAGTTACCATAGCGCTGTCCTTTTGCTAAATTAAAAATAATCTTTGTGTAGTTAAACAACATTTAGGATCATTTACAGTAATCATTTAAATGATGCAACTTTATATTTTATGTTTATGCTTCCATCTTATTATAGATATATAAGTTAATTTTCAGATGTATTTCAACTTAAATTGAGACCTTCGTCTGTTTTTAGTACTACTACAGTATAAAGGACATCTCGATTGGCGGTCAGTGCGTCTGCAATGGCCATGCCAATGACTGTGACAGAACTGACCCATTGGACTCAACCAAGCTGGTCTGCAGATGTCAACACAACACATGTGGTCAGCAGTGTGAAACGTGTTGCCCAGGATTTGTCCAGAAACCTTGGCGACCTGCCACTCTGGATGCCATCAATGCCTGCGAACGTAAGAACTTTCTTTCAAGACAGTATTGTGCTGTATTTAATTTCTGTGTATGTATTTACAATCGTTAGTGATCCCATTTCATAGGATAGACACTACACTGCAATATCTACTGAATGCTAATGGAAAGTATTTACTGTGTGCTGTGGTGATGTCTACCAAATAAATGGTGTAGCTGTAAGAAAAATATAGCATCACTACCGCAATGCTCAAGACTTCATTTGTTGGCTGCTTCCAGTGAATAGTAATCAGAAATTAAAATGCTTTGGTGAAACCTGGTCAAAATATGATAGGTCAGGGAAAGAGGATTCAGGCTGTGGTGGGTAGGAAAATTCAAATAGGTACATCGTAAGTTGAGACCTGATTGACATTCAGTATATCTGTGCCAGAAATGAATATAATAATGATATATTCGTGTTTATTCACAAGCTTGCTGACACACCGCAGTAAGTTACATTGAAACATGATGTTACAATTATCAAGATCTTATTGAACACACGACTCGGCAGCCTGTTAGGCACCCGTTCATTTTACTGCTGCGTCGTAGGAAGTGTAAGGCTGAGTCCACCTAGAGGGTATCGAAACACATCTTTCAAGATCTTGTGTTCTTTATGCAAGAGTATTACCATTCATCTATGCCCCCTCCCCATCTGAATATCTGAATTTGACTTGGTGACTTTTGTCACTGCTGTTTGTTCAATAGTCTTGGATGATCATGTACTGCTGTGTATGTCTTTTAGCATGTCAGTGTCATGGCCACAGCAAGGAGTGTCTCTACGACCCTGAGGTCGACCGTAACCGTAGCAGCGTAGACATTCATGGGCGATATGAAGGAGGCGGAGTCTGTATCAACTGCCTTCATAACACGATGGGCATCAATTGTGAGCAGTGCAGAGCTGGATACTTCCGGCCAACAAACACACCCATCAGCTCCACCCGCGCTTGCCACAGTAGGTTGAATTATTCACTGACTATGATATGTAATTCTTGAAGAGTAACAAAGCCTGCTGCACTGCTAGTTTCAAGTTGTCATTCTTGAGAATTGATTAAGAGCTGAAGGCTGTCGCCAATGCTACAAAAATCTAGTCCGTTATTGTAAATCTGGTTCCTAGAAGTAGAAAAACTTGAGACAGAAGTGGTGATTGGAAGATTTTGTTTTGTTAGAATTAGTTTTGTTTGTCTGCTGTGGTATTGAAAACGACTATGATTGCTATTGTAAGCAAAAGATATCACAAAACTACAGTCAGTGTAGTGTTTTTTGCATTTAAACTTTAAACAGTATTTGGTCATTGGCAGATAAACATGAGCTATTTAAATTGAAACTTTTCTGGTAAATCAGTTAATTAAATTTGTAGGATGTAGATGTGATCTGACGTACTCTACGGGAAATTGTATGGAAGGATCAGGCCAGTGCTTGTGCAAACCTGAATATGCTGGAGCCAACTGCGACAGGTAATAACAGAAATGTCTTCAGCTTAATGATTTTTATGATTGACTCACTCTTCACCCTATGCATTGTCAAACAACATTTGCGTATTTTTGTGTCTCAGTGGGCAAGCTTTTAATGAAGTTTGATGATTGGGGTGGAGGTGATTATTCCTGAGGATTTTAACTAATTAATTGAGTGTTGTAAGTCTAATTTAATTATAATTGTAATTATAATTGAACATCTGTGCTGCACCTTTCAAAGAGCAAAACAAATTGGAGGTACTCTCTGTTCTAGTTTAAATGACCCAGAAGTCGATCAACGACCGACGTGGCCAGCGACATGCACTTAACTTCAAATGTAACTATCTCACTAGAGCGAAATGTGTCTTATCTTTAGTAGGGGTCCACCGGAAACCGCCTCGGACATTTGCCTCGGCCGGAAATCCCGTTTCCGGAAGTATTCGCCTCAGCAAATATTGTAGACGCAAACAGTTGCAAAAAATTTTTTCTTTAAAAAAATTTTTTTTCTTTAAAAACTTATTCAATGAACTAACGTATATAAAATTATAAATGTTGAACCTTAAAACAATTACACAGAAAACTTCACAACTGCACAGAAATAACTACAATTCAAATTGTATTAGTCACTTATTACAAGTACACAAATTTATGTCGATAATTTCTTATTACATGAAAATGTGAAGGTTCGCATATGGAACAAATGGTACCCGGTTCGTTTCCCGTTCGTTTCCGGATCCGGCAAATAGTACATCCAAATACTCGGATTCAGTTTCCGGTGGAAAATGTCTTTCCGGTGGACCCCTAATCTTTAGTCATTCATGATGTCTGCATGTATCTAAAGACTTGTGAGCACCTTATAGGAACTGTTAAAGGTAGGTGTTTCCATTGCTTGCTTCCAAGTAATCAGGACCTGCCGTGTGAGTAAGTGCATGTGCAGTTTTGCATTGACTTATCTTGTATCACTGTGACACTGTATTTTCAGGTGCAATGATGGTTACTATGGTTACCCGCGATGTATTCCATGCCAGTGCCACATCAACGGAACCCAGGACAGGGTGTGTGAAGTCGGAGGAGGCCAGTGTCCTTGCAAACCGAACTTTGACGGAATCAACTGCGACCAGTGCGCATTCGACTACTACAATTTCCCTGAATGCCGATGTAAGTCTATTAATATATGTATTCATAGTATTTGGAATTAGTCAAGTAAGTGAGTAACAATTATTACTGCAAGACAAATGATTATTCTTGACAATGAACCGTGCAAATTTTAGTAAGGCATTTTATGCACTTTGTTTTTAGAAATTTATTAAATTAATGTGATTGAATTTTGGTGTAAATGCTGCAATCTTGCTACTAGAGTTCTTCCTGGCATTTTATGATGTATTTGACTAAACTCCTCAGCCTTGCCAGTGGATTCTACTTATGATCATGACTGTAAGTGCATGCTTATATGGCACCTGTCCAAGACAACGCAGGGTTGCTCATAACCTAACAACACAGAATGGTTTTCAGTTGCTGGTCAGAAAATTATTGCTGGTGGAAATATGTTGCAGGTTGCATGGCAGCCTGTTTGAGAATGAAGGGCAAACCATAGTGATGCTACCAGGTTGCATTGTGGAAGTACAGGATGGGAACAACTGCTGCAGGACACAGAGGTCTTCTCTTCCTGACCTTAAAGCGCATCTCTGATCGATGTTAAGTTTAGAAATGTCGATGTTGAGTGAATTGAAATCATGTTTTCTGTGTTTTGACAGCTTGTGAGTGTGACATTATTGGCTCTTATGCCAGAGGATGTGACGTGAAGAGTGGACAGTGTCACTGTCGCCCCAACTACGGTGGGCGCAAGTGTGGCACCTGTGCCTCTGGCTACTACAATTACCCAGCCTGTGACTGTGAGTAGCATCTTCATTATATGTTGCTATTTTCTTACTGTTACTGTAAAGACTTATTTATGGAGGCATATATTAAGAGGACAGTTAATTTACTTACATGTGACCTCGGCCGAGAGAAGGGACCACTTGTCGCTTTCTAGATTAGCCGGAAAACGCGTTTTTACGCTAAACCATTATATTGATTTTGGCGTCTAATTAATCAATCTGTAGCTCAGACTCACTGTACAACAACGAATCTTATGCTACTTGATGCGTTAAGGCTAAATTTCGGCATTAGTGCATTTGGTAGAGACACATTAAATTTTTTTATGCGATTTCCCGCCAAATGATATTTTATATTTTTGTGAAAAAGTGCATAAATTATGGACCAAACGCTCTGAAATTTTTTATTCATTTTACCTAAGATGTAAGCTTGTGGAAACTGCTAATATGTTCATTTGCGACAAGTGGTCCCTTCTCTCGGCCGAGGTCACATATATTGAAGTCCTAATGAAGTTTATAAGACTTATAGACTTTTGTTGTTGGTAGATATTTGTGCAGGTTTAAATGTGTTTATTGTAGGGTTAGTTTTTCTGCTTGACATTACGCTTGTTTTTTTTATTGCAGGTCTAGTTTTGTGCTTAACAGTGTGCTTTTGCTGTGTTGTAGATTTAGTTTTGTGTTTTGTATCTTTTCTTGCACGGAGTGTCATCTGTTTATTTTGTGGTATTTTTAGCATGCAGCTGCGACCAGAACGGAGCCACAGCAGAGATTTGTGACAAAGATTACGGCCGCTGCACCTGTAAGGAGAACTTTTCAGGGCCTCGTTGTGAGCGCTGTGCTCGTGGATACTTCAACTGGCCACACTGCATTCGTAAGTAGTTTCATGGCATCCATTTTCAGTGAAACTCACGAGTGAATGTTTTGATACCTCAAGAGTTGCTTGTTATTAGCTTTGTACTTCTAATTTTTTTAAAATATTTTACGTATTCACATAAATTCATTTTATCTGGGAATTTTGTATATTTAGGTGAAACTTAGTAGGAAAGTTATCTAAAAACTTATTGATAGGGTGTTTTGTAAAATTTTAATGGAATTTTTCAGTTTTGTATACAGTGAATAGGATTCTTATCTACTATCTACATGTACATCTACATGCAGATGTTTGTGTTTGGTCACTTGGCAGCTTGTGGATGTAATGAAGTTGGAATGCAGAGTAACACGTGTGATGCCTATGGCCAGTGCGAGTGCAAACGCAACTTCCAGGGCAAGAAATGCGACGAGTGTGCACCTGGTTTCTACAAATATCCGGATTGTCTTGGTGAATATTTGATTTGGTTATTCTCATTTTTATATTGCTTTTTTCTTTGATTTACAAATTATATTCTGTGTTTTGTGGGCCATTAAAGATGATCTTTGCATATTATGAGTTTTTAATTTTCACCGGACTTAATTTTTAAAATTGTTTTACAGGTTAAAAAGTTTTTAGAAATTGCAAGCTGTAATTTGATGATGCCATTCTTATAAAGTTCAGAAGTGCACATTGAAACCAAGTAAACATTAAGAACCACAGATAGACTGGAAGAGAGATAAGTTGGAGCGAAAGACAGTCTTGGTAAGAAAGTCTTGGAAGGAATTATATAGATATGTAGTCACTTTGTAGTGATGTATGCAACTGTTTTGCTGTTTAGACTGTAAGTGCGATGTTTATGGATCATCTCGAATCTCGTGTAACGAGCAGACAGGACAGTGTGATTGTGCACCAACGTTTGAAGGCCTGACCTGCAATCGCTGCAAACCAAACTACTACAATTATCCAACATGTGAAGGTAAACCACTCTAATCATCATGGTCACCCTCTGCTCAATGTTTAACATACCTGCTATATATGTACAGTCTATAATGCACAGTTTGCATGATTTATTGAGATATGTTGAGAACATATTACAACTGCATATTTTGATCACAAAATGTGGGACAGCTTCTTGTTTTCCATCACTGTGACTCTTGATATTTCCGTATTTTGATCCAAAAAAATGTGGAATTGTAATTTTGCTCACCGTTTTCAGTTGTAGGCCTACTTTGTTTTGACTGATATAAAGTTTGTAAGTATCACCCGACTTCTGTGAAGAACAGTTTGTAAAGGAACAGAAGAATGGATGTAAATTACAAGACTGCAGAGGATCTGGCCAGATGCGAAACTTGTGAATATTATTGCATAACTTTATGTTATTACATAATTATGAAATGTTATTTTTTTTAGATACGTTAACTAAAAAATCCAACTCCATATTTTGCTTACAAGAACAAATTTTTTTGCAAATAAAAAAAATATGTAGAAACTGTCGTATGCTGGTGAGTGTTGATGATCTATAAAATTTGTTTGAGTTAACTTGTTTATTTTTATTTATTTTATTCCGGATATTTCTATAGCGCCTCTCGAAGTCATCTACTACTCAGAGGCGCTCCCGAATACAGCATTTGATACTGTGCCGGAATTTTCACGCCGAAGCGCCACGAGCAATTGCGAGTGAAGGACTTACGCAAGGTCCGTACGCAGCGGCCAGAGTGGGATTCGAACCTGCAACCCTCCGGTCACAAGGCGCCGAACTTACCACTGAGCCACCACGCCCCACGAACGTGTGTTAAGTGATTATGAATTTGGGTGTGTTTTTGAGTGTAGAGTGCAGCTGTGACCCAGCGGGAGCAAAAGAAGTGCCCGGCTACCCACTTGGTGGCTGTGGAGCTCATGCAGGAGGCCAGCTGTGCGAGTGCAAGGACAGGGTCGGAGGTCGTATCTGCGACACTTGTAAACCTGGTTTCTGGAAACTAGACATTAATAATCCTGAAGGATGTGAAGGTATGCACACAGATACTCTGATTTAGTGCATTAAATGATAACTTGAATGTCTTCTTTCTGATATTTACACATTTCAGTGCCAACTGATTGTCATCTGCCTGTGTTATGAGTAGCATGCGCTGATTCTGTGATCCTTACTACTGTTGATAATAATGCGCCCACCATCAATATGTAAATCGGAATGTGGGTTACCCTAACCTAGCGGGGCTTGCGCCCCTTTTGGGTCGCCCTTGTTCCATGATCAGTGCTTATTGTGTTAATTTACCTTTTTAATAAATGTAATAACAGTGAATGTTTCAAAGTGAATGTTTCAATGTTTTACACTATGATGTGACATGCACTGCTCACGGTACAGTGAAGACTGATTTGATTTGATTTGATTTGAAGTTTCATAGCTGAGAACTAAACTATATTTATTTTAGTTGCAATGGTGTGCTGCATGATTTTTCTAGAACAACTTGTTTTCAACACATGATTTTTAGGGAGCAATTTACTTTTCTAGAAAAGGATTGCCCAAGGTTTACTAATTGATTTGTCATATATGTGCCTAATAACGTAATCATGTGCTAAATTTGGCACATGTGCTCTCACTGCATCTGGTTCCATGATTTTGCACTCTTTGTGTTATTATGGTTCTAAACCTCTACTTCTGTGCAATCTGTCCTTCAGATTAGGTTTTATGAGCATGTACTAAGTGATACCTGTACTTTGCAGCTCTTCTTTGCTACATTGTATCAGCGTTTTGAATTGTTATTACATGAAACACTCTGTACTTTGTTTGTAGACTGCGGATGTGACACACGCGGTACAAATGGCGGAAGTCGATTCTGTAATGTTCACACTGGACAGTGTGTTTGCAAACCATTTGTGAACAGTTTACGGTGTAGCGAGTGTGCTGATGGAACTTACAATTTACTGGAATCCAACGTCTTTGGCTGTCAATGTAAGAGACTGAGCAAACCATTCTGTGTCTAGTTATTGGTTTTGTAATAGATTATGCACAACACCAGGTGAAGGTTTGAATGAAAAACAGAAAAACTGAAACAGAACACTGCATAACAGCGATAGCCACACGGTAAATTCATCTGATAAAAATTAATGGATTTACTTCTGGTGTATAGAGCAGTAAAATATGTTGAATTTGATGGCCTTTCGTACTTGCATTATTAGTCTTTTGTAGCATTTTTAGAGAAGTAGCTCCTAGTTACTTAGAAATGCTAACGGTTTTTGTGTTTTAGCTTGAGATGCTGCCCTTTTTTACATGTTATAAAAATTCAAAATTTTGTTTTGTTTGTGGTTTTCAGCGTGTGACTGCAATGTTGGTGGTTCTCTTGATCAGAACTGTGATAAGAGGACTGGACAGTGCAATTGCAAACCAAGGGTCAACGGAAAAAAATGCGAACAGTACGGCTAATCACTTCAGTCATCAATATAATATCTCATTTCATGCATTCATGCTCTTTGCTCGGCTGGCCAGACCGAACTGTTGGTCTCCCGCACGCGGACAGCCATTATGGAGCACCGTTCTTTTTCGGTCGCTGGCCCCGCAACCTGGAATGGCCTCCTTGTTGCATTCTGCCTGGTCCGTATAACTCACTCTACCTTGTTCCTTACTAGCTTAAAGACTGCTCTCTTTAGCCGTGTTTGGACTGGGAGCACTCCTGAGCAGATCACCTTGAAGGGGCGCTATATAAAAGCTCTTTAATGATAATAATTCTGTCAATAGCTGTGGTTTATTCACAAGTATTCGCATATCTAGACTAAGTAACTTGTATTTACAAGACAGTAATTTTCTGTGGTGCCAGAAATAGCTGAAGGAATGGAAGGTTTAACTGAAATAACAGACGATGAAAGATAGAAGAAAACAGGCATACTATTTTTAAATGTATTCATTTTCCAGAATTATGTTAACTGTTGTGTAATTGTTTCAGCCCAATTGCTACTCACTACTATCCTACACTTTACCACATCCAGTACGAGTTAGAAGATGGCCACACTCCAGCAGGTGGAGCAGTCAGATATGGATTTGACCAACGAACGTTTCCTGATTACTCCTGGAAAGGCTATGCGATATTCTCAAAGATTCAGGTGAGAATTGTTCCAGGGTGTTAAGAAGAATCACAGTTAAGGTTTTCTGTATTGATTACGTAGAGTGAGTACTTCTTGTGTGAGTTGGTGTATTTAGCTTTGGAAGGATAGTAGCCCTTTGTGGCATACCATGCCATCTGTAAGTCTTTCAACTCTGATCTGCAAAGAAATTTGTATAGTGATATTCATCTCTCATAGTCTAATTATTAACATTTTATGACTACATTGTCACTTTGAACTTTTAGAACAATGCTGCACACTTATTTACTTCTTGCATTTCTGGATTTCTTTCAGGATGAAGTCCTAGTGGATGTTGACATTCGTAAGCCAAGCCTTTACAGAATCATCTACCGCTTTGTAAATCCAAGCGATCGGAGTGTGACAGCAGAAGTGACGGCCATTCCAGAGTCTTCTAGTGAGACGCAACAGAGCAAACCTGTGACGTTTCCGCCATCTCGTGAGCCCCAGTTTGTCACGGTGTCAGGTGGTGGAATTTTGTCAGCATTTGTATTGAACCCTGGAAGGTGGTCCATCTCGTTGAAAGTGCCAGAAACCATATTTGTGGTAAGCTGAATCATGAAGGTTATTTTATTCTGTAAATTTATAACGCAATCTGTTTCTTAATTTTATGTTTTACAAGATAATCAATTTAAATAAACTTACTGTTTTCATAGAATTTTGTTCTCAGATTGTTGATCATGTCAGAAAATTGTCCTGCAGTTCAGATATATGCTATGAGAATTCTTAGCACAATACTGCTTAACCTTTTAACGATGTGAGGTATTAATGTTCCATACATTTTAGTGAACGTTAAATATCCTGGTACACATACTTTGTCTGGTTTGTGCTAATGATTAGTAAACAAGAAGGCATAATAATGTTGGATAGAGACATCGAAAACAATTAAACTGGCAATAGTTCACATCAGTTCACATTAGAATGTCTACTTTCAATGTGAGTACTAACAAATAGAGATGTATAACTTATTCTGTTGTAGGATTATCTTGTTCTTTTGCCACAAGCGTACTATGAAGCCACAATCCTGCAGGAGAAGGTCAACATACCATGCACGGTGGCCTCAACTGGGGAAATGTAAGCTGGTAATTTATAAGCAAGCCTGTTTTGAGCAATTCTCCAATTTCATTTCTGAGGTCTTAGAAACTGGGAGGATGACCGAAGGTGATAACTTCGAGGTTATTGTTATTCAGGCAGTTACTATGTACCAGTCATTAATCCAAAAAGTGGACAGTCAAACTTTTTGCACCAACATTTTTCAGAAATAAAATTCATGTTCTGATTGGAATTTCAGGTGCAGGTGCATTTTGAGTTTATTAAATAGTGCAGGTATATTCTGTACTTATGAGGGCTTTTAAGCTTTATTACTTTTGTTTATATTGTTTCTTTAGATGCAAGCATTTTGTCTATGTTGATGTGAGTGTCTATCCTTCGGTTCGTGGTGAGACTGGCTTGACTAGAGTTGGAGGAACGGATCGAGATCGTACACAGCTCTACCCAGACCGGAGCATTGCTGACAAATATGGTGTTATCAACTTGGCTCACCTCAATCATCAGCAGGTTCATGTTTGATTATGAATAATTCAATTCATTTGTGAAGAATCATTTCTAAGTTCTTTATTCTGATTATGGTGGTTTTTAATTAATTTTAAGTTATTTCTATCACTCATTATGGCTGAGTTGGCCGTACACTGTCAGTTGGAAGATGAGACGGCGAGGTAGAGGACTGGCCACCCGCCCTCATATGGTGAGGCTAAGAAAGTGAAGTCGCTAACACTTCATACCCATGGCTGCCTCAGGAGTCAGGACTAGCTTAGGAGACTGCTCTTCTTCTTCCTCTTCGTCGTCTTCTGCTATTTCTATCACAATACAAGACCTTGTTGCTGATGATGGTTGTTTTTTGCAGACATCTCTAACTTTGAATCTACCAATCAGGACACCTGGAAAGTACATATTCATAATCCAGTATTTCAGCCAAGCAACTGGAAGACTTCAGGAGCTCGATGTGGATGTTGTGACCTCTGGTGGACGTGACCATGGATTTCTTAAACTTCCAAGCTGTCCATACAGGTGCGATTAGTTTAGCACAGTATCTTTCACACCATGCTATAGATTTTAAGCTTTTTATTCTTTTAAGTTTTGCTTAACCATACTTATGTACCAGACGTCAAATCTAGTTCTTAACATTTTTTACTTCATTTTTTGTTTTGTGATTGAGGCCAATAAATTCAATGTCAAATATATGATGGCACAGTTGAGATAATGCGGACAAGTAGTGTACCAACTTTCTATTACATGAACTTATGACTGATTACCTAACAATGATGACAAATAGTGATGACATATTATTACATTGGAATCTAGAATCAATCATCTACTATGAGTTACCTTGTGTTTTCCCTACAGCTCTTTGTGTCGTCAAACCATCATTGATTCCTATGGAAACCCGAAGGACTTCACAATTGATGGATCCTATGCAACAATAACCCTCAATGGAAGACCAGATATCGACCTCGCTGTCGTATGTAACAAGAATATTTCTCTCTGTCTTTTTTAGGTTTCTGGGCAGGTTTCTGTTTCTACAGTTCGTCAATAGGCCAATATTAAATTTATTTAACAGATAACAATCATTAGTGCAACTGCTTATAATTACAACACGATTATTTCTTTTGGAGGTCATACATAAGTTTGGTTGGTTTGGTTTTAGGATTCCGTCATTGCTATTCCAATTCATGAATGGAAAGTCGACTTCATTAGTCCACAGCTGAAATGCGTCAGGAAAGATGAACAGTAAGTTTCAATGATCATTTTGATGTTTTAGAGCATAATCATCGTGAATGTGGAAATAGCTTTAAAATTGCTGAATTCGTCTATCAACATTTTATTCAATATTATTATTGCTTGCGGTTTTCATGGATTTATGTTACAGTTGTTCATTACTTTTTCTACCAGATTGCAGAGTAAATTCTGTAGTACGAATGCCTGAACAAACACTATGTATTTCAACATTACATTTATAGTACCTCTACATATTCAGTGTTTGTCTATGAGCCAATTATTTCCATAGTTAAGATTTTTACTACATTTTTAATTACAACATGAGAACAATTACTGTTTGCTCTCATTGTTATTGCTTGTTAATTGGTGGCCCTATGTAGGCTTAAGCAGGACTCTGGCCCCTTCTGTGTCTGCCATTTTTTCCCCAATACTCTTAATTTGTGATGTTAAACTATTTTCTTTGGTTGATGTTTGAGATAAATAAGTGAAGATGAGACAAGTTTTGTATTTTGAAAATTCATGGATCATTGTTAGCAGTTGAACCCATTCTACCAGTGGAGTCTTGACAGAATTTCCTTATGGAATTCACTTCATAAGTTCTGTCCTTATTTCAGGTGCATATCTGGAACATACATCACTCCAGCTGGAACTGTTCGTGTTGATTTTGAGTCTGGAAATGAACATCGAATTGCAACTGATGCTCCTCCTTACATCATTGATACCACTGTTAAAGTCATCAAATTAGATGGATCAGCTGTAAGTTTAAATTCATCCTGCGTTTGAATTTTCCACGAGTAGGGGCTTTCCTTTTCTGAGAGGACATTATAATATGTGTGGCCAGCTATTTTATAGTCAACGTTTCAAAACAACACAGACTTCAAATTATAACAGTTATCTTTGATTTCTCGTTTTTGTCTAACTTTCCTCTATAGCTGCCATTATTCAACCCCCTTTAGACTGTCTCCCTGCTCCTTAGTATAATTAAAATAAGTAAGTAAATGACAACTCAATGGCGTAATCCTCAGAATATGTACAATATGTATATTTTTGACTGTATTTCTCAAATACGTATAGCACAATATGTAGTGTTTTAGTTGTTTACTCTGATGCATGAATTAAACATCAAATGTTAGATGCAAATGAAATATTGCTTATGGTTGTTATATGAATGCTCGATTAGTTTTAAAAAAATTCTGTAAAATGATTCCACTTATGCAATGTGGTTTGTATAGTTAAAGCATTTTGATCGAGTTACTTTCATGTGACATCTTTAGTTCCCTTCATTATCAGTTGTACCAAGTTGATTTTTTTATAGCCGACAGTCGATGTGAGGGCTACTGTAACTGGCCCTGGAAAATACGTAATTGTCGGTCATTACTATCAGCCACACATCGTAGGCTTTGATGTCGATGTCTACGTACATTCTGTCGGCCAGACTTACAAAGGTCAGTGTTTGAGCTCAGTCTGATTTGATGACTATTGGTTACTATTATTCTATTAGTCATTCGTTAATTAAGGAGTTATGGCAGTACTCTTTCTGTGTCCTATTAAAAATAATAATAATAGCAACGACAATTTCTATGGCACCGTAACACAGCCTTGCTGTTACAAGGGCGCTTATGCGAAGCTATTACATAAAGCGGAGTATGCCTTGGTATGCTGCTCTTTCTCTGTTGTTGGTAGACAACTGGGATGAGCGTTTGGGGCAAGTGCACGTTGGTTGATGGGGCTTAAAACTTTAATGATGAGCATGTACTAAAAGTGACTGGGAAGTCAATGCAGCTTGTCATTAAAGTGTTAAATGCTACCTGCATTTCTGAGTACCAGGAGGAGTTTGTATTTGTTTAAATAATGACACCCTATCTCTTAAAAAGTTAGCCTCCTATGTCCCTTATGGAATGTGGGGATGATGCTTATTTTCTACTCTTTGACCCTTGAGCCAGAAGGGACAAATCTCAAGATCTTGTTACATAGGCCCGGTGCATCACAGGACTCAGTGTACCCCCAACTTACGCTGCTACGAAATTGTACTGTTGGGTAAGGGAGGCACAAATGCACAAAGAAACTGCTCAGGTCAGTTCGTGGATGCTGCTCGGCAGATACAAATCCACAATCAATCGAGTAGAGAACCAGTAGACTTAGTGAGTTATGAATTATAATAATATTAGTGTGGAACTTTGATTTTTACTTGTTATTTCTCCTGTTGGGTCTTTACCTGTTATTTCTCATGTTGGGTCTTTATTTGTTATTTCTCATGTTTGGTCTTTATTTGTTATTTCTCGTTGTGGGTGTTTACCTGTTATTTCTCACGTTTGGTCTTTATTTGTTATTTCTCATGTTTGGTCTTTAATGGTTAGTTCTCATGTTGGGTCTTTAATGGTAATTTCTCATGTTGGGTCTTAACCTTTTACTTTTCTCATGTTTTGTCTTTATCTCTTATTTCTCATGTTGGGTCTTTACTTGTTATTTCTCATGTTTGGTCTTTATCTGTTATCACATTGGGTCTTTAATGGTTATTTCTCATGTTAGGTCTTAACCTTTTATTTTTCTCATATTTTGTCTTTTTCTCTTATTTCTCATGTTGGGTCTTTACTTGTTATTTCTCATGTTTGGTCTTTATCTGTTATCACATTGGGTCTTTAATGGTTATTTCTCATGTTAGGTCTTAACCTTTTATTTTTCTCATATTTTGTCTTTTTCTCTTATTTCTCATGCTGGGTCTTTACTTGTTATTTCTCATGTTGCAGTCTTGCTAAAAGTTTTGCATATCTTCCAAAATTCCTTGGTTAAATTTTAAAGAGTACATTTCAATGAATGTCATGTTTAAGGAACCCTGGAAGCAAACTACTGTCCCGGTGTCAGCGGCTGTAGATCGGTCATCAAGTTCAAGGATGTTGATGACATGAAGACGATCGACTTGAAAGATGTTGATATTCGAATTACATTCAACAGCAGTCGACCTGTGTGGCTGGTAAGAACACATTTTCTGCTACTTCCATGTATAGAAGATTATGCACATTTTAAAAAATATCTTTCCACAGCAATTTGAATAGGGGCATATAATGAATAGCTCAAAGTTAATAAAGTTGTTTATGTTGCAGAATTAAAAATTTGTACGCAGGTACAGTTTCATGTTTGGAAAGTATATCACTTTGCATGATCTGTATTTAGGATTATGTGATGGTAATACCGTCCGTGCAGTTCAATCCTAAAACGAGTCTTAACATCCAGGATGTGGACAAGTCAGCAGAGTTCATCACGAAATGTGGAAGTGATGATTTTTCCATCGAGTAAGTGCATTTTAACAGCATTTTGAAGGTCTGCTAGATATGCGCTTAAATTATGTAATTACAAAGAAATGAATTCAAGTTACTTAAAATAATTTTAAGGAAAGAAGTGCCTGTTTCCATTTTCATGTAATGTTTTCTAAGTTGGTGTTGTTTAGCACTTAAACGACGAGCGTGTACCAAAATTTATGGAAAACTAATCCTCTTGTCGTTAAAGGGTTAAAGTTTCCACTAAAGTTATGTGACATGATGTTTAGCCATGGCCTATGGTGGCTAATCGCAGGATTCATTTGCTTTTCACATCAGGTGTTCAGTGTTTGTTGTATTGTTAATTTAAAAGTTGTCAATAAGTGATGTAACCTGTAAGAAATGAAGTCCAGTTGTTGAATTTTCTTAATTGAAATCATAGATTTATATAGCGCCTCTTAACAGAGACTTGTCAGAGGCACTCGTTTGCTAAAGTTTGCACTTCAGTAACCAAATGTTTGTACAACCCCAGTGTGACCAGATCTTTGAAGACTGATGCTGATGAAAGTGTGTAATAACTTATAAGTGATCGGTTTCTTTACCTTGTCTTTTGATGATCTTTGTAGCGCAGCAGATCCTCAGTTTTGTCGTGACTCCGTTTATTCTCTGACGACTGACTACAATAATGGAGCGCTCCAGTGTCAGTGTAACCTTGATGGATCTCTCAGTTTCACGTGCAGTGAGTTCGGAGGTCAATGCCGCTGTAAACCAAACATCATCGGCCGAACGTGTTCCAACTGCCGCACCGGCTACTATGGCTTCCCTAACTGTAGAAGTGAGTTTGCTATCTTTCCTTCATTTCTGGAATTGTCTTTCTACTGGAAGTTGCCTGTCCGTTTCTGAGCTGAAACTGGATTCCATAAAGTGTTTGAAAATATTATTAGACATAATCTGAAATAACACTATATGAAGTTGCTATAAATACAAACTTGAGCTGTAACTAGCCTGTTGTCTTAGTGGGACAGTTTAGATTTCTGTCATTTATTTTATAATTGTTCCTCTATTCTAGTTTCCTTCATCAATGAGGTATTGGTATTCATTAATTCTCGTAAGATACCATGAATTTATTAATTTTTCTTTTTGCCTAGAATGTGCATGTCCAAGTGGTCTTTGTGACCCTAACACGGGTCAGTGTGTCTGTCCACCTCGAGTGACTGGATCAAACTGTGACACATGTCTGCCAAATACGTTTGGCTTCGATCCTCTGATCGGCTGTGAGGATTGCAGCTGTGATCCGAAGGGCGTGGTCGGTGGCAGGACAGATTGTGACATCCATACTGGCCAGTGCGAGTAAGCATTTAAAATAGATGATTGCATTTAAAAGTTTAATTGAGACATAAATTATTATTTTAGAAAACTTATAATTCTTTTTTCATTATTTATTTTTAATGTTTTTAGTTCTCCTTTAACACTTTAACAACGACCATGTACTAAAATTTATGGAAAACTAGTCCCTCTCATCGTTAAATGGTTAAAGGTTGTGAAAAGTATACAGATACATAGTTATATAGTTGATTTTCCATTGTAATGAAGGCCATTTCAGTTAAAAAATAGCAGTTTGTCAAGCTTTATTATCTTTGTTTCCGGCTTTATATGTTGGTATGTAGTGTTTCTTTTATGCATACATACATTATACACAGAATATATGTGTATATATGTATTATATATAAAACTTCTTTATTTATCACTTTATGTTGATCTTATACTCAATTTTGAGAGTTTATTGACATTTTGTAATTCTTCATCTGAAACATAATTTATTTAGTCAATTTTCACTTTACTGTGATTCTCATTGTTATTCTGTTCAGATGTAAGCCAACCGTGACAGGCCGTCGCTGTAACAAGTGTGAAGTTGGTTTCTCAAATTTCCCACGGTGTCGCGAGTGTTCATGTGAAAGGAAAGGTGTGACTAGCGATGTGTGTGACCCTCGATCAGCAGCGTGCTTGTGCAAGGTAGGAGAACATCGTCTTGTTCAGATATGGTGTAATGTAACATTTACTTTATTTTGCACAAGGCACACCAACAATGCAAAGAAAAAAGTATTAAAAAAAATTACAAAAACCGAATGGAAAATTATTTAAGGTTCTTTTTATTTACATTCTTGTAGTGTATATATTCTCCTGCATTGCAACAGGATGGAGTCAGGCAAAAATGTTGGCATAAGGTCATTCCTTTCAAGTAAAAGTTATTCCTTTCTCACAATAAAGGTCATTCCTTTGAAGTAAAAGTTATACCTTTCACACAATATAGGTCATTCCTTTCAAGTAAAACTTATTCCTTCCTCACAATAAAGGTCATTCCTTTCAAGTAAAAGTTATTCCTTTCTCACAATAAAGGTCATTCCTTTCAAGTAAAAGTTATTCCTTTCACACAATATAGGTCATTCCTTTCAAGTAAAACTTATTCCTTCCTCACAATAAAGGTCATTCCTTTCAAGTAAAAGTTATTCCTTTCTCACAGTAAAGGTCATTCCTTTCAAGTAAAAGTTATTCCTTTCTCACAAGAAAGGTAATTCCTTTCAAGTAAAAGTTATTCCTTTCACACAATATAGGTCATTCCTTTCAAGTAAAACTTATTCCTTCCTCACAATAAAGGTCATTCCTTTCAAGTAAAAGTTATTCCTTTCTCACAATAAAGGTCATTCCTTTCAAGTAAAAGTTATTCCTTTCACACAATATAGGTCATTCCTTTCAAGTAAAAGTTATTCCTTTCACACAATATAGGTCATTCCTTTCAACGTAAAGGTCATTCCTTTCAATGTAAAGATCATTCCAGTAGAGCTTCTGGGGTTTAGCTAGAAAAGTTTATTTCATGTATCTTTTGAGCTTTCAAATACTTTTTTCACTTATGAATCTTTAAAGGCCAAGTGCTGTCAGTTGTTTTCTTATTTATGTATTTGTTATTTTTAATATTTATAATAATGTAAAAATAAATATTTGTAATATTTATTTAATATGTGCACATCATCTGAATCTGAGGTACCAAAGTTTGTGCGTACAACTTGTCCATGGAGTCCGCCGAACAGGTGCGAATCCACAACCTTTGGATTACAGACTTAGCATGCTACAAAACAGGCTACTGTCCACACTGAGGACAAACGTTTTCTGGCTATAATTGTTATCATTGAGTTATGATCTTACTAATCATCGTAAACATTTCTGCAGTGTCATGGGCTTCCACTGTCATAATATCGTACGCTGACTGCCATTATTTCTCTGTTAGCGTTTGCTATGGTTTCATTAACTTGGCTTCTCTTTTCTCAGGGAAATGCAGAAGGACCACAGTGTTCTCAGTGCAAGTCTGGAACATTTTATCTGGAAGAGCGCAATCCAAAGGGTTGTACACAGTGCTTCTGTTTTGGAATCACCACTCGCTGTGAAAGCTCCAATTACAGGTGGTCTCAGGTCAGTCAATCTGCCATTGTGTTGATCATTCTGTCACCAGTCAGTCAGCCAGTCAAATAAGGTCAGTCAATTGTGGCATTCAACTAGCCAAATCGGTCATGTACATTGTGACATCAATATAGCTAATCAGTCATAACATAATTCAGTCATTCGTTATGACATTAAATGAGTAACCATGACATTCAGTATCTTTTACCACTGCAGATTAAACTCATGGTGGGAATTTCCACAATATCTTCTCGCTTGCTCAGAACGTTTCTGTTTCCACGAGACTCCTACACTAAGGGCGCCTCTGAATAGTCTATACTGCGAGAGGCACCGAATAAATTCCTAGATATCACACGACCTTTAGAATATGTGTTGGTAAATTAATTATATATAATTGAGTGAGGCTATCGGTTAGTCTGTAGTTGTTATTTTATCATTAGGAATCAGTTAAAAGTTAAATGAAGTGTAACGAAGCATAATCTGTTTGAAAGAGCATTGAAGTGAATTATCTATTTGGATGATTTCCGATTGGTGGCTGTTTATGTTACAGGTTACAAGCATGGATGGCTGGGGCCTGACCAATCTGAGAAGGTCATCAGTGAGCAGAGTGGGCAATCGACTTGACGTCAGTCAGATAGAGAACCAACTCATTGATGAGAATGAGGCTGTCTACTGGATTGCACCAGAACAATACCTTGGCAATCATGTATGCATTGTGTCCCTGTTGATTTGTTTTCGTATCGACCTATTGTTCTTTTGCGTGTTTATTCGGTTTAATTGTTGAACTCTTGGTGCCTTATTCTTGATTATACTTCTTGTGTTTTTATATGGTTTACGGATGACTACATTTTCTGTAGGCTGAACATTGGTCCTGAGCATGAAGTACTTACTTGTTCACAAATGATATTTGTTCATTATGACCATAAAATGATTAGAACCTAAAATTTCACTTAGATTATAAGTTTCCTGTCTTCTCTTTTATTTGTATTGGAATTGACAGGCAAGATGTTCTTGAAGCCAGACAATTGTTTGATTGACTATTCACAGATTTAATTGTTTGTATGGTTTACTACTGTTCGCCTTGAACTTTAAGGTTGAGGTTCTTTGCCTACAAGTAGACTTAAATATGAAATGATTATGAAGTTGCATGCTACCCTGAATTTCATGGGTTGAATTAGCTGCCCATAATTTGTTTATGTGAGAGGGTAATCCAGGACATTTGACCCTTTTAGATTGCCCTTTAGAACCCGGCACTTAGCATTCTGTTGGTGTAACTGCTATAATTTGATTTTTTTCTGTTTGGTCGCAACTGCATCTCATCAGCATAACTAGCTTAGATCTGTGTGACACTCTAAACGTTGACTGAAATGTGAATCAGGTACTAGGGGTCAGGGTGGTATAAGCTTTTAGCTTTTTCCTGGCTTCCTGTTGCGCAGTGATTGAAATGTTTTTTGTCATTACTTGTACTTTGTTTTTCTGGATGCAATAAACAATAAACAATAATTTGATTTTTTGGGGGGGATTCAATAAGTGGTTTAAATCAGTCAGTTTAAAACTATATTCAGACTATGTTAGTATGTGATTATACTAAGTCTTCAGAGTTTTTTAGACATTTATTGTTGGTATTTCAGGTTACATCCTACGGTGGCAAGCTTACTTACACAGTTCTTTTCCAACTGCCTCGAGGTCGTTCGGAAGGTCGTGTTGAAGCAGATGTAAAGATTGAGGTAAATGTTACTTTCAGGTGATTTTACTGTGAATAATTGTGTAGCTCTAAGTTAGCTTTTCAGGAGCTATGAGGACAAAGAGGAATTTAAAAAACTGGAAGGTCGTTTGCACCATGTCAATGTACAGTACCACTGCAGAAGAAGCAACATTTTAGGGGATTAGGAATGTGTTGTATAAATACTATTTCAATTAAACCACTGCAGAAAAGAAGTATAATTTTATGGGATGAGGAATTGGTTGTATAAAGAGTGCCTTTGTACGTTACGTTTTGGTTTTTGTGAAAGTTTTCTGAGAATTACTAAATTCATATAACTGTAGATGCCCAATGACCAAAGGGTAACTTTAACTGTCCCATCTAGGTCAACTCTTTTTTACCTGAAGTTAAGCACTTTTTTAACTTAGCGAAGAAGCTTGAACATCTTAAAATATTGAGATCAGTTTCTGCCTGTCTCTCAGTTTATGTCAAAATCTTTTGTAAGTGAATACCTTCTAGCAGTGACTGATTTCAGATTGTAGATGGGTTTCATTTCATGTATTGTAGAAACTTTCGATTTATTTTAACATGTAGTGGTATTTTCTAGGCATTTTACAATGCTTACTGTGTGATGTTCTGTCATTATGGCCTGTTTGTTGTTTATTTTAGGCAGAAATTTATGTTGAAGTGTTGTTCTTGTAGGGTCATAAGTTCACGTTGAATTGTTCTCTTTGGGTCATGAGTTTACATTGAGCTGTTTTTCTTTTAGGGTCATGAGTTCACACTGAGTCATGTTTCCGCGGAGCAGCCAGTGCCTGGAGTCCCACTGACTGTTGAAGTAGACCTTCTTGAGGTAAGATGTGTCTGATTCTATGTATAGATTCAGAGACATCACCATTTTCTAATGCACCACTCACACTTACAGTGAGCAGCAGCACATATGTAGTCAGTTTGTAAAAGATAATGCAAACAGGTGCCAGCACTTAAGCATTCCAGTATTGATTGTCTTGTGAGTGGTGCAATGCCCACTTATAGTTGGCTTCCAATGAAAGGATTGCCACGGATGTGATGTTATGTATAGATATGATGAGCCCCTTCCAATGTGTATGATTGAGAGTATATAAACTTTATCGATTGTAACAGAGTACAGTATTTATTTATTTAGGATATTTCTATAGCGCCTCCTCAAGTCTACTACTACTCAGAGGCGCTCCCGACTACAGCATTGGTATACTGTGTCGGAGTTTCACGCCGAAGCACCACGAGCAATCGCGAGTGAAGGACTTGCCCAAGGTCCATTCGCATCGCTAGAGTGGGATTCGAACCTGCAACCCTCAGGTCACAAGGCGCCGAACTTACCACTGAGCCACCACGCCCCACAGTAGCATAAAAAAAATACAGAAAAATAAAGAAATTATCCACCAAATCTGTAGCTGTGCTACAGAGATCATATCTAAGCAATATATCATCAGTCTTGTCTAGTTCAACAAGTTTGCGCTAAAGGTTGCATAACGAGACCAAACTTAAAATGAGGTCATTGTGATTAGATGACGTAGCCTAGGAAGGTCTTGTCAGAAGGTATTGTCAGAGCCATGCTCTGACTCAGTCGACCATAACGAGGTCTTTCTCTGTTCTGCTTTTCGTGTGGTTATAATATTGTCAGGAGACGTATTTTTTATTTTGCTTGTTTGATTTCGTGGTTTCAGACTAAGTTTGTCCACCATCCATCCGGATCACCTGTCACTCGAGAGCAATTCATGTTGGTCCTGTCACGAATTCAATCACTGCACATTCGTGGATCCTACTACTCAGTTGTTCAAAGCATCCAGTAAGGGCTCTGATCAATTTCTCACTTTTACTTGTTTGGTTGTGTGAAGTGTTTGTGGGTCTTTTAGGGCCTTGCCTGTATTGCTGACTTTATGCCTGTTGACTTCTGTCAGTCACGATGTACCAGTCATTTTACCACATTTCTTGAATGTATGGACTGAGTGCTTGAACAATGTATGTACATATGTGTATTTACATTTGTACACATTAAATATGTATGTACATATGTGTATTTATGTTTGTAGAAATTAAATTGTTTATCAGTTTTAAAGCGACAGTCTTCTGCTTCAAGCATTCTCCAAAATTGTTGGTTTTGTCTTGCTTTGTGAACTGTATTTGTGTTCGTACTTTTCGTTTATTAATCCAAAATGACGAGACCACATCGGGTTACAGACACTACAACTAAGAAACAATGAATGGTTTGGATTTAAGGCAATATAAGAGTCGGGTGGTAAAATATCTGTCATCTTTCTTAGGAAGGACAAAGTTATGGGGTGTAGGTCGTAAATTATAAGGTTGTGCATAAAGCGGAGGAAGGAGTTGATGCAGCACGTGGAATGGGTTCGCAGCAATGGCTTCTTATTTACAAAATTTTTTTGTGCTTTCTTCAGTAACGGCTCAGTCATAGATGTGTGTGCATATTTGTACCTGTATTTAGGTTGTCAGATGTGCGCTTGGATGTGGCATCGGGTGATGGAAGAGGCAATGTGGCTCTTAATGTGGAGCAGTGTCAATGTCCATCAAACTACATTGGGACCTCGTGCGAACAGTGCGCCCCTGGGTTCTATCGTTCAAAGTCGGGACCCTATCTTGGAGCATGTGTACCCTGCCAGTGCAATAACCGTGCCACAATATGTGACCCTGACTCGGGAGAATGCCAGGTGAGTACCATATGAACACTATCTGAATATCGGGATGTTTAGCGGGAATGTGCTTGGATTTGTGTGTGCCATCTGTGACTTAAATCACAGATTTGATTATGGAACAATTGTGCCAAGGTCCACCATGCAGATGTCCAGCCCAGCCTGGCTTCTGTTGAATGTTCTGATCGGCAGGGATATGTTACTGTGTGCAACCTCAAAATGAATCAACAGTTCATTTATTTACAAAACCTGTAAAGAAGTTGATTTTAATTTACAAGGGTAGACAGATATGATAATTCCATAGAACTGATGGTAAATGCTGATTTTCAGAACTGTCGAGACAACTTCCACGGCCCACAATGTCTGGCTTGCAAGCGTGGCTACTACCAGGATGACTACACGGGAAAATGTCTAATCTGCTCCTGTCCACTTGCACAGGACTCAAATAAGTAAGTCAGCTAGCAATTAGTTGCCAGTTTCTTGATCACATTTCACTCCACTGCGCATCAGGTTACTGGAGTATAATGTGATCATGATCATGATGAAACTGTTAAGTCAGCTAGCGATTAGCAATCACATTTTCATGAATGCGCTGCATGACATTAGTCAATGAGAATTGGAAGCAACTGAGCTGCTTTGACAGGAAGATGAATCTCACCTGGTGTCATGATTTTCAGAGGATTTATATGCATAGGTGTGATCGATAGTGTAGTGTTTAGCATGCTGGACCCAATCGAGAGGTCGTGGGTTCAAATCCCTGTCGGGACAGAAATTTGGTTCAAGATTTCTGCTCCACCTGCACCCCGTAGCCAACTCGGCTATAATGAGTACACTGACCGCACACTGTCGGTGAGAAGACGAGTCTGTGATGGAGAGGACTGGCCACCCACTCTCATATGCCAAGGCTAAGTAAATGAAGTCGCTAACACTTCATACCCATGCCTACATCAGGGCTAGCTTAAGGGACTGCTCTTCTTTTTCTTTTATGTAAGATAGGAATACTGTGATATGCAGAATATTCAGGTACAGAATTTATACTAAAAGATCTGAGCATGTTCTCTGTTCTCGAGTTTGAAGAATATTTTGTATGACACTATTGAACGTTATCGTCAGCTAAAATTGGTTTGATTATCTTACAGTTTGATTTTGAAGTTCGTTTCCATTGTATGACTTATGGTTCTTATCAACTGTTTCTGAGTTTTTTCATTATGTGCACTTGACAGTTTTGCTGCAACATGTCAAGTGTCACGTGGTGTAGTAGAACGATGTGACTGTCTCCCTGGATATACTGGATTAAAGTGCGAGAGGTACTGTGATACGTGTCTCGTTTTCTTATTATTAACCCTTTAACAGTTAAATATCTTTATTTAGTAAGTGTCTTTATACTGTTGCCAGTAAACATAACTTACTACTGCTGGTCTTGCCTAAACTGTAAGGATGTCTAGCTAGGCATCTTCCAATATTACTCCAAAGAGGTATCATCTGTGGCCTAATACCTTAAAATAACTTTAATCACTCTCAGGGTTTCCTAAACATGATAATTAATTACATTTTATTTGGTAAACATCTTTGCCAGTTATAAGCCAGCCTCAGTCAAAATTCGTACAGACGTTAGCTTGTATTTACACAACAAAACATGATCTGACTTCTGGTTTCTAGGTGTGATATTGGCTATTGGGGCAACCCAGCACGAATTGGTGATTCATGCAGACCATGCGAATGCAGTGGAAACATTGACCTGGAAAATCCTGAGAGTTGTGACATTAACACAGGGCGATGTGTTCAGTGTCTGTACAACACGGGTGGTGATCGTTGTGAACGATGCAAGGACTGGTATTACGGAGATGCCATCGATCTCAAGAACTGCAGGCGTAAGCACACCAAGTCTCTTCATCAATCGACTGTCATGGTTGCTGATGTACTAAGAATCAGATAGATTTACCAAAGTTAGACAGGTTCAGTAGATTAGCCAATTTAGGACTTTCATTCTCTTGGGTTGGGTTAAGGGTTTAACGTCAGCACATCAACGCACGAAGACCACACACAGTATTGTGTCGGTCGTTCTCTTTGAAACAGACTTTCTGTGAGCAGACGTGCTGTTCTTCCCAGCTCGGCTCAAGTCACATTCTCCTCTTTTCTGGTGTGGTGCACCTTTCTAATTTACTTATATCCTAATTAACAGTGCATTCAAGAGACTTCGTTCAAACACACTGTACAAACCTCAGATACATGTTTTTGGCACATACTTACGATACATTCTCATAGGTG
Source organism: Allolobophora icterica (assembly GCA_963556255.1). Classification (NCBI taxonomy): domain Eukaryota; kingdom Metazoa; phylum Annelida; class Clitellata; order Crassiclitellata; family Lumbricidae; genus Allolobophora; species Allolobophora icterica. The sequence continues at coordinate 67,434,159 of OY744604.1, read as the reverse complement.
CCTTCAGCTTAAATAACATTTTGTCACCCAATGCAGACTGCAGGCTGGAATAATGGAAAGTTTGTCAGTATGAGGTAGTTATTATTTGTAGTGTAATTTATTTGTGTTGAAATTTGTGTTCATTATAGCTTGCAACTGTGACACAATTGGTTCTGAGATGTGTGACCATCAGTCAGGATCCTGTCTGTGCAGACCCAATGTTATTGGTGCTACTTGTGACCGTTGCCGAGTAAGATTTGATGTCTAAATATTCGAGTTTAATTACATTTGACTTTAGTACAGAAATTTTGTGTTTTATCAAACATTTAAGGGCATATAATTTGTTATAGGACATATATTTAATTTATTGGCTCGCAGCTCTTAATTTATCATTTGATGCCACTGCAACTCTTGTCCACTCCTTCATTCTGACACACCTGGACTATTGCAACTCCAAAATTCTGGATATGACAGCTTCAGTTCGTGCTCTGCTCTGCCCAAATTCTGGCTAACTTGCCCAAATTCTGGCTAACTTGCCCAAATTCTGGCTAACTTGCCCAAATTCTGGCTAACTTGCCCAAATTCTGGCTTCTCATCTATTGTGTGGATATTCCTGATCATATCGTGGTGATCATTAGCTGTCAATGTTATAATGTCAGATTTGCATATTTGTGAAGTTGAAAGTTGTAAGAAACGAAAAAGTTTTTTCATGAAGTTGGTAAGTTGGAAGTTGTAAGAAGCGAAAAATGTCTTTTCATAGAGTTTTCCTGGTAAAACTGTTGTATTGAATGTTGTTGTGTTTGATAGAGTGGTGCTTTTGGGTTCGAGAGTGGACGTGGCTGTGAGCTTTGTAACTGTGGCCCTGCTTCAATCACGCCTGATTGTGACATCTACTCTGGTCAGTGCCAGTGTCGCCCAGGTGTCATTGGACGCAAGTGTGACCAATGCGAGCAGGGATACTGGAACTACGGTCCAAGGGGATGTCAACGTGAGTTGACTACTTCTTTTGAAGCCCAATTTAAACTTATTCAACCCTAGCAGACTGATGCATCGAAACAATGAGATTTTAGTAGGAGTGAGTTGGTAAATAAGCTATGGTTTGTTTCTGTCTGTCCAGATATCATTGATAGAAAGGGTGAATTCTTACTTTATCTTCCCATAATGCATTGCAGTCTTAACGCTTGGAACTGATTACTAATGCTTCTTCAATGCTTGAATTATTTTTTTCTTCCCTCAGGAAACAACTCAAACTCACTACTTCTCACTGAGTTTTAACTGGATGTCTAACTGTTTTTCAGCTGACAATGGACAAACCAAGTCTGAAATTTTCAACCTCTGTGACTGCACACACTAAAAGTTTTGTAACAATAGTACTAATAACACAGGAGCTATGTGATGGTATTGATAATTAATAAATAAAAGAACAACAGCAGTCCCTTAAGCTAGTCTAAGAGGCAGCCAATGGTATGAAGTTTAAGTGACTTTATTTTATTAGCCTTGGCATGTGAGAGTGGGTGACCAGTCCTCTCCCTCACCGTCTGATTTTCCCACTGACAGTGTACAGTTAGTTAGCATACTCATAGCTGAGTTGGGTAGGGGGTGCAGGCGGAACATTAATCTTAAAACAAATTTCTGCTCTGGTGGGAATTTGACCCAGACCTCTCGATTGACAGTCCAGCACGCTAACCACTAGGGGCCTATACACTATTGAGTACCGCGCATAATAGAAATTGCAATATTATTCTATCGACAATACTGGGCAGGTCTGTTTTATTATGATTTTATGATTTTGTTTTGGTTATAGACTGCACTTGCTTGTCATCTGGTGCTGTGACCTGTGACCCATTGACTGGTCAGTGTCAATGTCTGCCTGGAGTGACTGGACCCAACTGTGACCAGTGTCTTCCTCGGTGGATCATGATTCCCGGAATTGGGTGCAGCGGTGAGCAGATAAATGACCGTGTTCTCATTTATTTTCCCTTATTTGAGTAACATTTGAGTGCGAGAAGTGAGAGACAGACAGACAGAGAGACAGACAGACAGAGAGAGAGACAGAGAGAAACAGAGAAGAGAGAGACAAAGAGAGACAGACAGACAGCTAGAGAGAGACAGAGTGAGAGAGAGACAGATAGACAGAGAGACTAGACAGACAGAGAGTGAGAGAGAGACAGAGAGAAAGACAGGGAGAGAGACACAGAGAGAGAAAGAGAAGAGAGAAGAGACAGAGAGGTAGAGACAGAGAAAGACGCAGAGTTTATCAGCAGTTGAAAGTTTTTAGATGGTCTTTCATAATGAGTTGCTGTCGATGTAATTGTTCTTGTCTAGAATGTGACAACTGCATTCACCTCTTGATGGATGACATTGAAATCATTGACCGCAACATAACTTCGATGAGACGTGAGCTAGAGAGCGTCTCCGTTGGTATCCGCGCCTTCCAGCGCCTTGAAAAGATCAACCAGACAGTAGCTGAACTAAGACCTCTGGTGGACAACGTAATCAACCGTCCCACTGACCCCTCTCAGCTGAACCCCATCAAGAGAGAGCTCTACCAGGTCCAGACACTTGCCACAGAGGTCAACACCAAGGTCAGAGATTTGAGAGATTTTATCAATCCTAGCATTTATAATCATTTCGCACAAGTGCAATTTAATTAGCTTGTAATTATGAACTCAGAAGATTGTTTGTGTTAGAAACAATGTAAAACTTTTTGGTCTTTGGTCTTAAGACAACAGTCTAATTACCAGTAAGTTTATGCTGCAGGTTATTAATAACTTGTGAAAAAGAGTTTAAATTCTGTAGTTGCTTTTGTGTAGACTCTTACTTACTAATTGTTTTAGTCTGATCGTACGGTGAGGAACTCGGAGCTGGTGGAATCGGACGCAGCAGATGTTAAGATTCGAGCAGAGAATCTCTATCAAGACATTGTTCAAATGGCCATCAGGGAGGCAAATGGTAATTTACATCTCTTGACACAAGGGCCAGTTTTTAGATGCTTATAAAACTCATCAGTACTGGGTTGAGCATTGCCTGCCGTGCTGACGGTAATGATAAAGTAACAGTGAACTGAATCTCAAACAGGTATCTGAATTGAGCAGTTCAATTTATCAGAAACACGTTTGGAACACGTGATTTGCACATATTTAAATTTATTATTATTAATTACTATTATAATTTATTTGACAAATTTTCACTGTAGTATGTTGAATTTGTTGAATTCTTTTGGCATGTCTTTGGCAGCTTGTGACTCTGTTCATTTGACATTGCAGATGCCGTTAACTTTGTGAAGGGCATTTTGGAGGCTATCAAGGGAAGCATCGGTAGCAACAACGTCGAGGAGTTGCTGAGGCAGGCCGAAAGGATGCTAAACGAAATCAAGTCACGTGACTTTTCGTCGAGGGACAGGGCTGCCCAAGTGGAACTCGAAAACGCAATAGATGGTAGATAGCAGAACCTAATGTGGATAGCACTCATTCCAAGTTTTTCTAAGCAACATGGTGTTTATGCTATGAAATACGCCAGGTGTATGTTACAGTATAATTGCCTCCTCATTAACTTATTGTTGTCCAAACGTTGATATTAAAAGTGTTGTCAAATCGAAAAATGATATTTACAAATTTGAAATTCTAGTAAAGCTTTTGTAAATATAGAAAATGATTGTTGTACTTGGTAATGCCAATATAGTATTCATTTCATTTATAATGGAACCTACATGAGAAACTTGTTATTGTGTCATCTTTGGAACCATTTCAAAACTATGATGAGTTTCTGTTACAACAAGTTCATTTTCTATAGCTGAACGAATTTTTTTATCCACGTCTAAGATCAGATTATTTTAGAATTCATATTATATTGGAGAGTGTCATAACAAGTCTACTGGTGTACTCGTGGTATCATTCATGAGGGAAACTAATACCTTGGATAAAAATATCATTGTTAAGTCTTTTATTCTACTTTCCAATGCCTAAATGACGGCCTTAAAATTCAGTTTAATGAAGTAGATGATGTAATTAATGCAGTTGAATTATTATATTCGTAATTGTATTTGTAAGCTTCAAATTTCTGAAGCAAGGCTAAGCGCGGGCCACCAGCTAATTCACGAGCATTGCGTTATGTCAGGGGGTTATCCAGGGATGTGATGTGTCAAGTTGTATTACTAAGGATGGTAATGATGTTTGGTTATTTATTTAAGCGCTGAGAAGAGCAAAGGAGCTGATGGACCGTGCCACATCTCAGTCCAACCGAACTGTGGAGATAAGCATCTTCATCGATGACATTCTTAATAAGCTGCAGGATCTACAGAACAGCAGTCGCCACTCCCTCGACCATTCACAGGCAGCCATAGATATGAACATCCGCGTTAGACAGCTCAAGATCTTTGTCACTGTAAGACACATCAGAATCTAGATTAATCAGTGAATTTGTTGACAAGTCAGTTCTTTATATTTAAAGATTACCGGTATGTCTCAGTGACCGGTTTAACTGTATAAATTATTTGCGCAACTTGTTGCTTTTACTCGTTTCAAGCTTGCTTTGTAAAATGGAAACTGGATTTAAGCTTCCCAGAAAACAATACTGTGGCAGGGAGCTCGGGCAAGTCTCTTATGTACAGTTGTTTTGCTGGTTTGTTGGATATTGGTGCAGAATAAATACAGGTGATGCTTGACTTCAAAACTCTATAGTTGACTGATCAATTGTCCAGGAGAGTGATGAAACACTATCCAAATGAGTTGCACATCGCTATATATATTTGTTGCCTTGGTTTACTTTGTAGGAAACAATCTCTAAGATTCGTCAGACACAAACTGATATTCGTAGTTGTATCGATCGAGCCAAAAAGCTTCTCGATGACGCTAGGGGATTTCTAGTCGATGCAAGAAAGGCCTACAGTGTGAGTAACATTGAATTTGTTTTTGATTGAACAATAGCAAATGGTATTTATTTGCCATATCTCATCTATAACATTTTTAAAAGATCTGATCAGTATGATAGATAGTCAAATGATAATTACTTTCAAACAACTATTTAGTGCTGCGGTACAGCTGTTTCGTGCGGGTTTATTTTGAGGAACAAGATTTCTTGTATTGCCATTAAAATTAAGTTTTTTAAATTAGTTTATTGATTTATTGATTGATCGGTTGGTCATTTGATTGGTTTTGGTTGATTTGTTTATCTGTTTGGTTGATTGTAGGATGTGGAGCGTGAATCCAGTCAGTTGGACGCTGCAATCAGAGAGCTGGAAACTTCGGTGACCGAACTGTCCCGGGAAAACAGGGACCTGCGACCTCTCGTTGACGAGGCCAGAGAACATGCCGAGAAGTTGAGGAGACAGGCAGAAATGCTGGAAAGGTAATGGCCGAGAAAAATACAGGCAGAAAAATTCAGTTACGAAATTTCAACCCATCATTCAGTTTCCTGTTTTCGACTTTTGTCATGGATTAGCCTTCCACTGCACGTACTACACTGCAAGTCTGGTGATCTTCTACGGGGTTTGAGGGAAGTTCCTTCTCTGTTGCTTGATGCACTGCATGAAACAGTCTTCCCGACCATGTGTAGAATGCACCATCTCCTAATCCTTTTGAATCACAGCTCAAGACCTATCTTTTTAACACTTTAACGACAAGCTGCATTGGTTTCCTAGTCGCTCTTAGTACACTCTCATCGTTAAAGTGCTGAACTATCATAATTATGACTGTCATTGATTTCTTAAACTTGTGTAGAGAGCCCTTCTCTTCTGCCTTTGTTGAACTATGGTGCTATTTAAATAGCTTTATTATTATTATTATTATTATATCATCATTATTGTTATTATTTATACCCCAAGGTAAAAGGATCCCTTAGGGACTTCAGCATTATTTAAAGCACAGAATTGCCTTGAGTGTGCCCTATTCGTCTAGGTCTCATTTGATGAACGTACCCCTAACAGCCACCGCATTGAAGCGTTGGATAGTAAGCACAAGGCGTGGGAATAGTTGGTGATTTCGCAAACTTCCGCTGTAGCAGTGCTGAGGTTTTGCCCTAGAGCAGAAGGGGAGGCCAAGTTCTCGTTAATCAGGCTCAGGGTTTCAAATGCCAAGGGAACAAGGATAGTGGGTAGTGGAAAGTTGGCGATATTTGACATGTTTTTGGGCTGCTGCACTCTTAGAGGTATCGGGCAGATAAGAAGCGGACAAGGTATTGGTCACAGCCGGATCCCAGATAAGACTGTGACCAGTGTGCCATGGAATAAGGGTATTATTATTATTATTATTATTGTTGTTATTATTACATGGAATGGTTACTTGAATGGATTACGAATATTGATAAAACTGCCTCTGATAGCACTAAAAGTGTAGTAAAAGATTGAATTTTGTGGACTTTTGTTTATGTCTGAGCACTTACATTGGCTTCCGCTCACTGCTTGTATCCAGTTTAAAATTCGTTTCCTTACCTCTCGAGCTCTCGAGCGTTCCAGGGCCAAGCTCCTCGTTATCTCTGTGATCTTATCTGCCGAGCTCTTTCAGCTGCCTCTGGCTGTCCTCTCCGTTCTTTAGACCGACATGACCTCTTGGTCCCTCGGACCCGGACCTTCATGGCTCAACACCGTGCCTACGCATCTGTTGGCCCATCCCTCTGGAATGGTCTTCCTTCTATGACTCGTTCTCAGATCCTAACTGGGGGCACTGCTGCTACTTCTCGCTGTCTTAAGACTTTTCTTTTCTCTCGCAGTTCCTCGCACTGGGAGCGGAGCGCCTCTGATTAGGTTGTACTGCGAGAGGTGCTTTATAAATTCGTAAATACAATACAATACAATACAATATGTACTGTTTACGTTCAGATAATTAATACTTTCCGTTTTTGTTTCAGCCTGATTGCCGACACTCGTGAGTCGGCAGAAGCTGCATTGAATGCATCGAATGCTTACCAAGCAATCATTGATGCCATTAACAGTGCGCTGAATGCATCACTTGAAGCCATCAGGGTTGCTGAAGAAGCATTTGGCTTGGTCAGTATTTTTGGTTCTCCACGATGACCGGTTGACCTGGTATAACCTTTGAGCTCCCGTTGGAGATGTGTCACCTTCCTACGGTTCCCTGCTCACAGATTCACATACTGCTTAAGACTGTTCTGTTCCACCTGGCCTGGGCCGGGGGAGTTTCTGCGTAGAGATCTTGAAGGGGTGCTATATAAATTTTGATTGATTGATTGATTGGAGATTAACGAATGAATCCTATATTCAAAGTGTGTTACCAACATGGCATATTCCAAGAAAACTGACTGCTTATTAGGGTTCATTGTCAATTGCGAAACATTTATCTTACATTGATAAAGATTAATTAAATCGGTATAACCTACCTTTGAGCATGAAGGGAGTCTCGGACGTAGGAGGAGATATGGGCAAACTTCATGATGCCCTCTTTGAGGCGGGCAGCAGCATTAAGTATGGATTGAAGCTTAGATGCATTAGTAGAGGACAGGCCAATATAGACAGTGCACACCATGACACTGCAACACTGTTCCCCTTCAGTGGTTGTGCCTTTCTCTGGAGCGACCAATTCGATATCTGCTTCTTTTGGCCATGGACGCTCATTTACGCTCAGTTGTTGCAAACCACTGTCACCAAGACTGCGTGTACCATGGGTTAACGAGCCTTTCATGTTGAATAGGTATAGAAAGTTTTAAGCGGATTTGCACATAAATGGGCTGCACGTAAATGAGTCTTCGCTGTACCATGCACAAACTACACTTAGTCTTCAACACTATTAGAACTCAACACTTAGACGTCTGCTTTGTTGTGGTTGGGCTGGGAGTGCTTCTGAGTTGATATTTTTCTATAAATTATAGAGCTATTTGATTGAATGAGTAAATGTAATGAATGGATAAGTGTATAAATTAGAACTTGTCTAGAGACGCTTTTGAAATTTATTATTTAACAGATATTTGTCAAGTTAAGTATTAACACTAATGCCAAGTTTCTTTGGGTTATTGTGACTGAGTTTCAAGTGTGTTATTACAGTCATCTGGTCTGGCGGAGCAAGCAAGAGAATCGCGCGAACGCAGTACTGAACTTAAGAGAAATGCAGATAACATTGCTGACAAAGTTGAATATGGTAAGTCATCTATGTAGTTATAAGGATACATCAGACTCTGATTAAGACATCATTCATAATTCATTTTTCTGATGGTTGAAGAAATGTGTTGATTTTCTCAGGCTGCTTATTTCAGTTAGGTCATAATGTTTTTGACAATGAAGTTGGTCATTTCTGTAAGCTGAATTGGCTGCATATGCGATGGAAGGTAATTTAGTGACAGTTCAACTGAGCAGGATAGTTCTGCAGTTCCTTCGCTCCTTAACTTCCATTTGACCTCTCCAGATGGACCCTTTGAGGTGGCCTCTTCCATGCGGTTAATGTGTCAATCAGTCAATCTAGGAATCGACCAATCTTTCAATCAGTCAGCCAGTTAAATGAACATTATATTACAAATACAACTGTCTTTGATGTTGCCCTCTTCCAAACTGCAGAAGTGCAAACACGCTCATATGACAGAACATCGATGGTGCTTAGAAGTTGTGCATGAAGGATTTGCCCAAGGTCCTTACACAATGACTACTTGAGTGCAGACTTGAACCCGTACCCTCTGCATTACTGGCCTAGCGTCTTATTCATTCGGCCACTGTGCCTGAGGAACTGACTTTAAACCAAAGACACAGTGAAATTAACCCTAAAGTTAACACTTCTATTCAGAATCTTGTGGTACATATATACAAGACATGTTCCACTCCATATGAGAAATCTCAGCTCTTGTAAACTGGCAATACCACAGAGAGCATTTACCATCACATTCTGAATTAATGTCTACTAACTGCAGCAGGAAAACAGTGTAATGAGTGATATGAGTCAGATTATGGTAGTTTGTTGCCTCCTGCTTTCTTATTTTGAACTGGATTGACTGTCTTTGTGTCTCTGAAATTCAGAGACACAAAAACAGTCAATCCAGCCCAGAGTCTGAATTGAACTTTGAGGTTTTCTGCACAGAACTAAAGCTTCGTTTGATGAATGCAAAGAGGAGAATTGAAGAAATTTCTAAGATCAATATCCTGATCCGCGATCAGCTCATTGAAATGGTTACCGGACTCGACATGCTGCCAGAAGGTACAGAATCTTGTTGTTTTTCCCTTCATTCAGTTGTCATTTGAATTACCGTGGTACCATTACTGTCATGAGTACTGTGTGAATCGTGGTCTATTCAAAGCAAACAGTCTCCCATGATGATTATCTGTATTCGTTTTGCATTCTGTATCTTATACTGAAGCTCTTATATAAGTATTCATATACATACATACAAGGGCACATACATACATTCACATATAATACATAAATACAGTGTGGACTCAGTAACGTCAAGTCATGGGAGACTTGTCTTATGATGCAGCGCGTAAACCAGACTGCACGTGAAAATAGAAAGTCAATACTTAGCGCTGCACTGCAGTTGTTGTACATTGCGTTAAGTTAATAGGTTTGGGGGATATAGTGTGCTCACCACTTCATGCTATGCAGAATGGTGTGTAAACTTGAAATGCAGAAACATGTCATCCACTGCATGTGCAGTAATGCTGTTGGATTATGTTGTGTGCTGTAGGAGGATATGGTGAGAAGGCCAGAGAGGCTGCAAACAAAGCAATGAATGCACAGACAAAAGCAGAAGATGCCGAGCAAAAGATCAAGGTAATCGTCGAACGTCTACCGGAAGACCAGCGTAAGTTGGCAGAAATCCCGAAGGACATCGACATTGCCAATCGTAACATGAGGGCAGCAGAGATTGAGGTACAACAGGTCCTGAGGCTCGTTCCAAATGTCACCGACATTCTTTCCCGATTGAGCAGTCACGCAATCAGGATACGACAGCTGGGAATTGACCTAAAGACCAACATCATGCTACTTAGGAACAACGTCAGTGCTGCACGTGATCAAGCAAATCTGGTGAGCGTTACTTACCCTCTCTAAAATCTATTTAGTGTTAGCCATTCACCATTTTGTTTCAGTTTTCACAGGAAATATTTGTCTCCTCTAAGCTGGTTTTTTCACATCATATTGCAGCTTGGTGATTTCTGTATCGAAAGTGTTTGACGCAGAAGCTTTTAAGAGAACCTTAAGAGGAAGATAGAGGATAATCTATGCTGTAGTGGGACTTTTGACCCTTTTGACGCCAGCACTTGTAATGCTATAGGCGAAACTGTCATAATTTGATTTGTCTGTTGTGTGGTGCTTCAATAAACAATTCAATCAATCAATCAAGCTAGGAAAATTTGGGTATTAAGCGTTACAGGTTAATTTGCAGGGGTTCTAACACAGACTCCACATCTCCTGAACCACTTAAGACCCTTATGTTATGTTATGTAAGCGTCAAATGATCGTGCAGATTAACTTTGATTCACTGAGGCATAGAAGTAGGTTAGTCATGAAGGCATCCATGGATGTGACATTTTTCAGAGGACCTGGTTGTGTTCTCTGAACATTATTTTTATGTCTTGTTTTAGCACATTTTTATGGCAGAGAAACACCTCTTAGACCCAGTGGTTAAAATTTATTTCTCAGCCACAAGTGGCGGATCTCAAAGTCTAAAACAGCGGTGTCAAAAAGCCAGCCCGCAGGCATTTTTGGCCCCCCCCGATGATGTTTCTCTGACTCACAGAGCCTCACCTAAAGAATACACAATTTGAGGATCAAAGTTAAAATTTGTCATTTTTCACTGCTTGGCCAAACATTAAAAAAGGTTGGACACCCCTGGTCTAAAGCCTAAACATATCGGGTGAATATATAATCGATATTTGCTATTTGGATAAACAAAAACGATGCATATCGTCAAGTATTGTAACCAAAACACGCTTAGGTGACAGGTCTCCTGTGGTAGGTGGTGGATCTCTTAGTTCAGGTGTCGGATCTTAAACATGAGGTCCTGGATCTTAGAACCGGCGGAACTAGACCACTGTTAAGACCTGATTCCATCATGACAGCTGACTGGAAATAGACAAAGTCTTACGATAGCATTTAAAGACGTTCTTAGCATTATCCTTGAGAAATTCTTGGCCTTGTAGATACGAGTGGGAATGACCTTCACTGAGGATTCATCTCTCCAAGTGCGTAATCCTCAGAATATTCTGACGGTCGGTGCCTACAGTCGCATCTCACTCTACTTCAAGACCACTGCTAACAACGGATTACTCTTCTATGCAGGACCAGATTCACACCAAGATCAAGTAAGCACCTCTAAGTTTATGTGGCAGTTGGTATGATTATGGTATTTGATGCTGTGTAGTAAACATTTTTATCACAATGATAAATAAAATATTGCACTGAGACTGCTGTTTGGCATACTGGTAGTGGGTTTTTAAGATATTTTTTAATTACAACTATGCGTGTTTATAACAAAGTACTTCTTTTTATGAGCAGTAGCAATGCATGTCACTGAAAGGTAAAGGTAGCAGAAATGGTTGTTATGGCAGTGGTTGTGCTAAGGTGTTAGATATTTATGCCATAATTTCTCACAACTTGAACCTTCAGTTTTTGTGTAAATATCTTCAGTGTGCGCTTTATTCAATTTTTTTTCCAAATAATTAAATGAATTTAGGCAGGGTATGCATGGGAATGTCATTCCTGAAGATTTGCAGTTTACGGGAGTCAGAAACTGTTTACAGTTTTGGAACAAATTCTTTGGGTTGTTTTGTTCATGACTTGACTGAGAAATCTGAAAACCTTATCAGCTGAAAATAAATTCATTCAGTGATGATTTGATTCCATCTTATGTTCTTCCAAACCTTTTCTGATTCTGTGTAACACTTTATTTTAGTTTAAGATTTGTTGTTTATTTAAACTACAAAATTTTAAATTCATCCGTTTTCTGGCATGTGGAACCAATTGAATAATTTCTTACTCTCCTGTTTCCCTAACTATCTCTACTTGATCCTTAACCACAAATTCTCCGGTCTGCATTCACTGTGTTACTTGATAGCAAATTACAACAAAATTGCAATTACAAGTTTGGATTAACTGTTCTGATTAATTAAATTGTGTAGTATTGCTACATTTGATTAACTTCTTTCAGTGAATTTTCCAATATTCATTTTGTGTAGTGGAACTACATGTCCTTGCAAATCATTGGTGGAAAAGCTGTGTTTAAATTTGACCTTGGCTCTGGTGCAGCTACGATAACAAACGAGAAGGTTGTTAACGATGGAGTTTGGCATGAAGCGATCATGGAAAGGTTAGTTGTTTTGAATGTCAAAAGTTCAGTAGACCGCACATTCCAATTTGACGTGTTTGTCCATATGAAGTATTTAGCCTGGAGCCATCGGAAGACTTGAAAATATCTTTTGATTATACTTGAGAATGGACAGTAATGGCCTAGACTTCAGGTAATATAATTATATCTACACATGAAAATGTCTTAAGTATTATCTGCCCACGTCCAGTTGAGACAGCAATATATTATTGATCAGTTATTCGTTATGTAGTTAGTCTCCGAAGTATGTCTGTCTTGTTTACAGGCTTTCAGAAACTGGTACAGTGGAAACCCATTTACGCGCAGCCTTTTTACGCGCAATCTGCTTGGTTTTATGACGGCTCCCAGTGATGCCTGTTTAACATGCAAGACAAGTTAATAACTTAATAGGCAGTACAGAAACTTGCTGTGTAGCAGTGTGTGTCAGCCAGAGGTCACCTGTTAAAAGTGGCTAAGCCCTGCAGAGAGCTGTACAGATCCAGAGCAGGGGAACGTAATGATGCTGCACATATGTCCTCTCCCGCATCTAATAGATAAAAATTATGGCACTGTGGTACATCCGTATGGCCCTCATAACCTGCGGTCATGGTGACTGTGGCACCCAATGAGGGGCTGCACCATAGTAACCAGAAAATGTTTTTAACAACCTATGTTATGTAGTATACTAAGTAAGTTTCCACTTGTTGAATGTGCAACATCTTGTACAAACCAAGATAATCAATTTGCCCCTTCACATTGAGGCTCCTACTGTCACGTACTAAACTGTGTGTTTCCCGACTTCTGGCCTTCACACAATGTGTGAGGTAACTTGGAAGCAACTTACAGAACAGGACTTGTATACTGTGATTATGAAGAGAGGTTTTGTAGTCTCGAGTAGCACATTTGCGATGATATTCAAGTGCTCAGAATTAATTATTTTAAGTGTTGCCTGTCAAGCTTCTGTACATTTTGGTACTTTCTGAATTCAAATCTGGAAGTGTGGCCTTTTCTTGACTTGGATCTGTCTTCAGAGTCTGTCCTGGAGGTCCTTAGAAAGGTGCTAGAGAGTTACGCGGAGGATGTGTAATACGTTCAGCCTTGTTTTGTGGCATGACGATGTTGAATGCAATTAAAAATCAGTGCAAGTATTTTAACATTAATATCTGATCGTAGGACTGGGCGAAATGGAGTCCTGACGATTCGAACCCAAGATGAACCAGATTCGTTAGCAGATGGAGCTTCAGAAGGGGAGGCGTCAGTTCTTGACTTTAATCACGAGACCCGTGTATTCATCGGTGGAATTCCCAAAGCCTTTGAGGTACGTGCGCGATCTCCCACTGGTTAGATTTCTACATCACACGTCAAAGAGCTTTATGTTCTGAGTCTTTATGTTCTGGGTCTGTATTAGACCGACCGGTCACTAATCGCTCCACTCTGCCGGTGGAGTTTAACAGGCTCCTTACTTTTGCACATCATAACAAGCTCATGGGGCTTTTTCATGCGTGGGACCTTCTTCCTGTTTGGACAGTTTCCTTTCAATATGTGTTTCAATCAGTTCAGCTCTGCGCACATTTTCTGTTTACCTGAAATCACACTTGTTAAGACCAGCTAGAATGCCATGATGGGGGTTTGGCAGGTGCCACAGAGGTGTTATATAAATGCTTTGGTTACATTATATTGCATTACATTACTTATAGGGTACATTGTTTACACGTGGTGTCCAGGTAATGATTGGGGGTTGAATGACTTCCAATGGGTAGAGGTCAGTGCAGGACTGTCGGCCCATGGATGTGAATTAAGAAGTTTGTCTCTGAGGATCGGATACACAGGTTCTTGGAAGGGTCATCAATCTAAGACATGTACAAGTTTAAAGGAAATTTTCTGACCATTGAAGTTGAAATTTAGATTCATCCTATTTCAATCTAGGTGTTTGATTCAGCTCTTGTATTTTTCTGCTTTTAAAAGACCAGGGCCTCATTGTCTATCAGGGCTATATTTCATTGTCAGAAAGTGAAGCCAGTTTAATCAGAATGAAATATTTGACAGAAAATATCAGTTGCAGATCCAGTTTACATCTTTTTATGTCACTTTGGCTCTGATTGACCTAAGATCAGTTACTTAACACTTTGGCCGCTAGGGACGTGTTAACAAGTCCTAAAGTTGGTGGAGGAGCTACGGGTGTGTGTAGATGCCCCTCGGTATCAGCTGTTCAGAGGTAGTCCGTGTCCCAGTATCATTTCCTACCACTTGTTAGTAATAATGGACATGTGATGCCATGAACTGAATGCATGTGAGATTATTTTTGGCACTGTCCAGTGCATACAAACGGTATGTTTAGATAATTTTTCAATCAGTTGTTTGGGTTTAAATGATTGAGATAACCACAGATTATCAGTTTAATTCTAGTGATCCATAACAAAATGGAAAAGACTTGTTTTCTTAATATAGTTTTGTTGCCTTTTCAATTTAGAACAATCTCAAAGAACACTTGGTACATATTACTTATGTTGGGTGCCTTGAGGACGTCAAGTTTGATGGCGTTGCAGTGGGACTTTGGAACTTCGTATCAGCCGACAAAGTTAATGGATGTATTTCTCGGTTAGTTTAATTAGCAACTCAATTTTAATCGGATAGCAATCATTACCCTGTGGTTTCATGTAAAGCAGTGCTAAGAATGCAAGAGAGGTAGAAGTCAAATTGTGCAAAGGCTAGTTTTCTCGAAGATATAATTTGCCATAGTAGATTTTGTCAGTGTAGGAAACTTGTGTCAGAATACGGTATATTGTGTGCAACTGTGCATGCTTGTGTATGAAGTGAAGTCTGGATGTGTTTGGCGTGGATTGTTTTTGAGCTCCAATCTACATTGCCACAGCATCTGGAAAGATGATTTTCACCCTGTAACGGAAATATATTTTCATTAATGAGGCAGGCATTTAGTAATATTCTGTTGCTTACTACATAAATCATTAGGCATTTTGGTTGACTGTGTTTGAGAAGCAGTTTCTTTTAAAACCACTGGTCTTGATTTTATAATTTTACAGTGATGTACTGCAAGAACCTCAGATCAACGGTTACATGTTTGGTGGTGATGGATACGTCATCCTGGCCAAGGACCGGTTCAATCCAGCCAAAGCCAGTCTCGTCAAGTTCAGTTTCCGAACATTTGCCAGCGAAGGGCTCATGTTCCTTATGGGAATGCCAGGAAAAGACTTCCTTTCACTTGAGCTCAAAGACGGAAAGGTCATCTACCAATACGAACTCGGTTCTGGTCGGGCAACGATTGCTTCGACTCAGCGCTACAACGATGGCAAATGGCATGTCGTCACAGCAAATCGCATGAACCAGGATGGAATTCTAAAAATAGACTCAAGCACTGGTGAGCAGCTAACATAGAGATTGAAGCAGCTTGTGTTAATGCTAAAATAATTAGTTAATTCAGAACTATTTAGATGTCATATTTGCTTGTGTATTTGTTCATAGTGATGCAGTTTTTACTCTATCGCTTCGGTCTTTTTTTGACATTGTTTCATGTCTTTTGTTTGTGTAGTGAACAGCGCTCGATCACCTGGTAACCTTAAAGACCTTGACATTGACACTTACATCTACTTTGGTGGTTTCAAAGGAACACACACTTACTCCAATGCGTCAGTATTCAACATATTCATTAAATGTCTTTCCCAGAGTTTATTACAATTGCTGTGATGTGCACAGTAAAATTATTTATTTTTGTTACAGGATTATAATTTTGATGCTTATAAATTTTATGTTTATTTTCCACCATGTTATGAGCACTTTCAAAAATGATAATGAATATAAATTTGTACTGTTCAGAAGGACAATATCTATTACAATGACTGTATTTTAGATGTAGTAACTAGTTGTAACTGGTTGAAAATTCTTTTAGGTCGGTTACTCAGAAAGGATTTGAAGGTTGCATCAAAGACATTCAGCTTGGAAGCACAATCAGGAATATCAATGACCACATTGAGGCCAAAGATATTCTGCCAGGATGCCCAGAGGTTGGTTAGCTTACTGGCTGGATTTTTTAGTCACACCATTTATCGTTTTTTGCATTAGGCAGTGAGAGTTTTCTTCCATTTTGCACTTACTCTTTACACCACTTATCCTCATGAATGATGTTTCCAAAAGTTTGTAGAGTGGTTTCATTTTTTAAAGAAAACTTTAAAGTATTTACTCTAAAAGCCTCCTCATTCGAACTTGGCTAAGCACGTTGCTATTGATCACAATGGACGCAGTTACAGCTAGGATCATGAATCATTTACAGTGTGATTATGATTTGTCGCAAACTGAAAACATATCTTTCTCTTGTTTATAAATGCAGACAGTTCGTATCATCTCATTCACTCACGACATCAGAGATTCCTATATCAGTTATGATCCAGTCAGTATCGATAGAACATTTGAGATGTCGATGAAATTTAAGACGCTTGAAAATGATGGACTGCTCTTCTACGCTACAGATGACATGAAAACACAGGTACTGATCATATTTTAAGCAGAAAACATTATTTGCAGTTGCAATTCTTATGCAATCTGTGATGAAGGTCTGGTAGGGGAAACGTTAAGCAGTTTACTGATAACATAATCTGTTAAGTGGAAGAATGAACTTTCGTCAAGAAATAATGACTTGGAGATATACAAATAAATATTGGCATAAGCTTAGATGATTAGAATCAAGCTATTTTCTTCCTGTTTTATACAACAACCATTAAGTGAAATTATCTCATAATAAGCAAATCGTAATGAAAGCAAAACCTTCAACTCGTGAGGTAAGCGCAACCTGGCATCTTCTCGAAGCGAAGCTATAAGTAAGAAATGTGCTTTGAAAGAATTTCTCGGCTTCATGTAAAAGCTGCTTTAGAGAAACCAGTTTATTGACCAACAAGCCTTAATTGATTTACATTTGCAAGCGCCAATTTGCTGGGTCAGTTTCAATGCTGCATTGAAAATGCCGAGTTTTAGCCGAAGAAGCCATGAAATACTTCAGCAGAAAATGATTGTGGGCTCCTATTAATTTGTAATTTCTGTTGCAACAAGTCTAATGCGCAAGGTATCAACCTATGGCACATCAAAGCGAAGATGCAATCAGGTGGATGTCCAGATGATCAGAGTTTGATATTGGAAAATGTTTAACTTGAAAATGCCACATGTGAATTTTGGATAACACAATTTTTGTTCAAACCTGTCGTCTGCATTTCGTATTAAAGTATATGCACTGTGTTAAAAGGATGGTAAAAGAAGGGTATCCAGATAGTCTGAAGCTCAGCATTCTGTTTTGAGATGAAATTTATGTTCCAGTATCCAATACAACAGGAGTAGAGAATCAACAAGACTGAAAGATGGAGGATAAGCAATGAACCTAAAGTTTTTTATTAAATCTTTTCTGAAAATACTGAGTCAGAAAAACAGAAAATCAGATACGTTTGATTATTGTGAGCCTAAAGCATCAAATGTCCAAATGTAGAAATTTAATGAGTGATTTCTGTGTTGGAAAAACCTAGTACACATGGGCATAGTATACAGCAACTGTTTTGCTCAAACTATGCAGGATTACAGTTATGATAGATGCTTATAGTTTCCTTGATTTTTATATTTACAGACCAGTGCTTTCTCACTGTCCTTGAGCAATGGAAAAGTGGTTGTAATGAACGTTGTTGAAAGCCGTGTGACTGCTCTGGAATCGAGGAATTCCACGTACAATGATGGTCGCTGGCATTATCTGAGTGTCAGGAAAGATGGAAAAGAGTGAGTCAAAAATTCTTGGAAAGAGAAAACTAATGGAAACTATTTCTCTTTTATGTTCGTATTTTATTTCTCATTGTTGAGTGGCAGTTTTGTGGCTCAGGTGCAGGAAAAGGAGTGGTCAGTCTGCCATCTGTGTCGTTGTGATTATGATAAAATGTACTGTATTTGACGGACTACAAGTTGTGATCTTTTATATAAGAGTCGAGGGTAGAGACTTAAATAAAGGTGATGAACCAATTAATCGGTTTAATATCTATATGCCTCTCTATCAGTCATTTCATTATATTTGAGTCCATTCAGTTACCAGATGTATAGAACCAAGTACTTATCCTTCTAAAATCATAACAAACAGTAAAAGTTGTCACCTTTAATTTAAAAATCGTTAAAACTGTCATGAAACCACAGCAATCACCAAATGTTGAAATAGTTTATTTCGAAAGTGCATAAAATCTTATTTCAGCAGTGGGTTATTTTTTAACAAGTATTTGATAATAGTGGCCACATATTTACAGCCGCCATTAGCACACTCTGCATCTGACCATCTGTGCACGTTGGCACGTATCTGCCAGCGTGACCTAAGTTTTTATTTTAAAAAAATTTTGCCACTGTTGTGTCATGTAGTGGCTGTTTCATGCTTGGCTACATACTACAAAGGTTTGTTGAGATCAGTTTTGTGTCTTCTATGGAAATGTGTCCCATATGGTGTCTTACGGACTAATATGCTGGATATTGACCTGATTTTGGCTTGGTTTTGGCATGCCATCGGTTGATGCCTAGTGCATTAGACAGTGGCGCAATAGAAGTTACTAAGTACAATTTACAATTACTGAATATGCAAGAAACATGTTTGTAGAGAAAGTACATTCACTCAAATATATAAAATCTTAGCTCTGTTGTAATATATTGATAATTATTGTAGAAAACATCAGTCTGTCTGAACTTCTCATGATGTCCAAACTATGCTTTTTGTAATTGTTCTAGCATGTCGCTGCACATAGATGATTCTGACACTACGACTATAAAGGTTGAGGGTAAACAGAGAACTGTAACAAATTCACCGCTCTTCTTTGGCGGCTTTCCATCAACACACACTATTATTCTGGAGAACGTGGCCAGCTCAACACCATTTGTGGGATGCATTGGAGATGTAACCATCAGACAAGAGTGAGATATCAATATTTTGTACATCAATCATTCACGGATAACTTAAAAATTCAAAGTTGGTTTTACAGGTGACTATTACTGTTGTGTGAAATTAGTCACCAATATAGTTTACTATTGCTCTTTTATATTGATCAAAATATATATAATATAATATAATATATTCGTTTAATATCTTCAAACTGACAATAACGCAGTATGATTACAAATCAGTATGAACGGATGATCACAAGTTATTACAGGAGTCGAATTTAACTGTATACGGCAGCCATCCCAAGGCACCCATCAACGTCCTACATCTCATTTTTATCAAATGCGCCATCTCGTGAATGTAAGGCTGAGTGGACCTAAATTTGTGGAGGTTGCGGGAAGCGATCCCGCTACCGCTTGCTCTTCACGCCAGTGATGTTACCACTACTCTATGGAACCCCCGTGGCATTTGAGCTTTTTAATCCTGAGAGGATTTGGTTGTTTTCAGGTTCATCAACTTTGCCAACGTTCCTCCGGACAACATGGTTGGAGTATTCCTGAGCAGCTGTCATATTCCAGATCCAACACCAATTACAACACCATTCCCACTCATAATTCCCACTTTTCCGACCAGAGGACCAGTTGCACCAACAGGTAGGCATCCCCAATTTTCTTATTAGACTTACAAGTTTCCAGTCATTTCTCTTGGCCATGCAAATACAGTATGTGTACAATCTGTTAGTCATTGTGACTTTAAATTTTTCCAGTTTTAGTGACAGTTTGCAGAGCAGTTTTTCTGTAGTTTTGGGTATTTTTCTGTTATGTTTTCTGGATGTTTTCAGGTGTTTTTATAGATTCTTCCTACAGTGTGCCTTCTCTTTGTTCAAACTGAAAAGAGTGGATAAATGTATGTAAATAATTTCTTTAGGGCCTTGCAATGGTCTCTCAACACTTTAATGATAAGCTGCATTTCCCAGTCGCTTTTAGTACACTCACATCGTTAAGATGTTAAAGGCACTGCACAGTTACGTATTTCGATACTTATATAGCATATTTTGATATCTGAAATTCACTGATGAGTTATGTGTCTAAGTGCATATGTATGTAGCACTTTTCGACAGCCTTTCACAGGCACTGAAGCATAGCTTTGTAAGAGTTATGTATGTCTTAAGAACTTCTCAAAGGCTCTGAAGCACAACTGTCTAACACAGGTGAAGAGATGCAACTTACCGGTAGTAATTTGTGTGACTTCCAACTGGTGATGAATTTATTATTGTGGCTTCTTTGAGAGTGGTGTGTATAAATGTCTGAGAATCGCTGGACTTTTGATATCTGTGTGCAAGCGGCAAATATGTTATCATGATCACAATCATTAGACATAGGTGTTAATGATAGAAGCCTGTTTTTTGCTGTAGGCTTGCCATCTGATAAGTGCGTCCTGCCTCTTGCACCAGTCGAGGTAGCTGATGAAATTGAAACAGGAGATCGGTTTGGTTCAAAACCAGAAAGCAGAAAAGAATATGACATCTTTCCCAGCACCAATACTAACAAGTAAATGGGCGAAATTTTAACTGTGTTTATGTTTCAACGCGTGGTTGGTTGGCTTTCGAATATAATCTCAGTTTTCCAGAATGATGTTTATGATCATGAAGTAATTTTCTTCACCAGCCACGAAATGAACAGAATGCTTATCCGAAATTTTTCTGACAGTTTTCAAAACCTGTTGTTGTTTTACAGTGGATGACCAAATGTGACTGGTGAAGATTTTGAAGTGATAAGATATTTTGGTGTAGACGTATGCAGAGATGTTCAAAGTGTCAGTTTTCTAAGATTATTTTATGCTTTTTCACATTTAACAGAGCCAAGTATGAGTTTGAGTTCAAGACAACATCGAGCAAGGGTGTCATATTCTATGTTGCCAACAGAGATCATGTTGACTTCGTTGGTATTTATATCAACAAAGGTTTCATTAGTGCTGCCTTCAACTGTGGTGGAGGGCTGGCTCGTGCAACGACAAACAACAAGTACAACGATGGCCAGTGGCACACTGTGAGTGCAACCGATTTCATGTTTAGCCTGTACTTTCAAAGTTTTCATAATATGGATAATTAACAAATGCACAATTTTGGGTTATCAAATTGTAATCATAAATTTCTGTAAAGCTAGGCGCAAAAAAAGCACCAGCGTATTCATGAGCGCTGCATGTTGTTCACAAGGACTGCAGGTCGCATGGGAGGGCTGAATCTGACTGACAGAGATCGGTGATTTCTGTGGATGACAATAAAAAGTTATTGTTTGAAGTGGCTGTTAAACAAACGTTTATGCTCTGTGTTATCTAAACTCAAGGCACTCAACTGTGTACTATGAGACTTTAATTCATGCCATTATTTTTTGACTAGTCTTAATTCTGACAGGCTTCCTTCTTGTGGTTAGATGTTTTTCAAAGCTGCTACTTTTAAAATATGACTAATTAAGGCAGTTTATCTTTGATCTTCACAACCAATTTGACAGCACCAGTATTTACTATTTTTTTTTACAAAGTTCTTCAATTAAATGTTATTGTTGTAAAACAGTTAAGATCTCAGTCTTGAAGAAAACGTGATCCGTGTTTCAAAATTTTGTTGCTGTGAATTTCAGTTGGTTTTCGACCGCAATCTAAAGGAGGGTACGCTGACAATAGACGGGACTGCAGACAATGTTCCTGTGACAGCCCCTGGAACTCCAAGGAGTATCGAGGTCTCTGCCCCATACTATGTGGGTGGTCTGCCTCCTGACTTCAGCAGCAAGGGTGCCAGTAATCTTGAGGTATCACTAAATGCCTAATTATATGCTCTGTCATTCATATGCTTAAAGTCTTGTCATAATGATGCAGTTTGATATGGTTCTTAGATTATATAGGCATGCTCAAACATTTTTGTGATGATAAAGACGGATTATCAAGGTAAGACATTGTATATCATTTTTACCTGTTTTATACCTTTTTGCTGTTTTATACCTTCTTACTCCTTTTCTGCTTTAATTCTGGTTATATTAAGTCTGGTGTTTTTGGTTAAGACATATATAGCTGATGAGTTTGTACATCTTGCTGAGCAGTTGACATAAAGACGAACATTTTTTGTGAGAGCTAAAGTTTAAATAACTTTGGCCATGAGATTGTTTAAAAGGGTTGCCAATGTAATGAATTTATTAGAAGTAATAAATTGCTGTCGATGATAAATCCTTAATAGAACAGGCTGCCATTTTGAGAGAGTGAATACATGAATTTTTGAAGTTGTATGGTTAAGGATTCTGTGAGAAAAGAAAAAGGTGAAATTTTTATTTATTTTTATTTGTAGAATGTTTCTTCTGGGTTTGTGGGGTGCCTGAAAAACTTCCGTCAAGATGGCAGAGATATAGGCAGTCCTGATCGAGAATACGCAGTGGACACGTGCTCATCATCTTTGGAGATTGGAACGTTCTTCTACACAGACGCCGGATACCTCGTCGTATGTAAGTAATCAGCTGAAAGGTTGTTAAGATAACATCCTCAACTGAATCATGTCATCTCAAAGGCTGTCTCAGTTATGCAGCCCTGTTATAAGGGCAACATGCCATGTTAGCATAGGATTTTTGGCCTCATGGCAATCAGAACACAGAAACCTCAATATGGAAAGTGGTTATTGCATTGTGGATAACTATACCCAGAATACCAGAGGCATAGCAATAGAATGTGCAGGTTGTGCAAAGCACAAGGGCCCATGAGGCCAGGGGCCTTCTGGGCCCCCAAGGGGCTAAGGCCTGGTTGCTCAGTTACTGAAAGCAAAATAGCCGAAGTTGGCACTCTCCATTGGGACATATAATTTTGTGATTAAAGCTGCAAAGCGTGTCAGGCCCACTTCATGTCATCTGATGGGCCCTTATTAAAAGCTCATATTTTCTTACTTACTTAACATCGTTTTGAACACCAGTATAAAATAAATAATATCTGTAGTAATGATATGTACTTTTTGTTTGTCGTTAACAGCTGATAATTTCACGGTGGGACTTGATCTTGAAATTTTACTAGAGATCAAGCCACGAACACTATCCGGTGTCCTGTTTTCCGTATACAACCCAGGGAGAGGACCACCAGGTGGAGACTACCTTGTTCTCCAGATGGTTAATGGAGAGGTGCGTATTACCTTGACCTACTACTTCCTAAAAACCCCACTTGGTACGATATCACACTGATTCTTAAACGAATCCCTTGGATATACCTGTTTTTAATAGCTGCCTTTGTCATAGCGGTTGCTGAAGTTGACAGTTGAGCCACAACCACCAGGACGTAGAGTTTCTTATCATCATCTTGATAATGACTTCTTCCGACACCTTGAATATTTAAATGGCTGATTTTATAATATTTAAGTAAGTAAGTAAGTAAGTAAGTATTAATTAAGCGGGACCTATGTCCCTTTTGGGCTTTCCCTATTGTATCCCGAATGTTTTTACATTCCGATTGGTGCCTACTGTACTTTTGTATTGAATTCGGATCAATAAAGTTGAATTGAATTGAATTGAAAAAAATTGAAATCCTTTATGCAAAACCAACTGCTTACCGCATTTTGGTGTACATAGTTCATAAAATTAATTTAAGCATATAACATTCGAATGACAAAGGTTTTACGAGCTAAAGAGGTATAATTCTATTGTGTGCCCTGGGGCGCAGTGAGTATACAACAGTTTTCTCTGGAGGTAATAACTGATGTAGAAAATGTGTTGGGTTGGTTATGATGGCAGAGAAAAGGTTAGAATCAGCTTTCTGGCAGATTTGCTCAAAAGTATGATAGGATTCAGGTAAATTTCATATTTGAGATGTTGTTTGCATTTAAGGTTATCTTTAGCATGGACAATGGCAGAGGTGATGTTAGCACAACGTATATGCCACCAGCGAAGAACCAACTGTGCGATGGCCAGTGGCACACAATACGTGGTAAGTGCACAGTTCTATTACTGGATTTCCTATTGCTGTTTGTTAATGGATGTACACGTAGAAAATCACTTTACACAGATTTTTATTTAATAATTAACTTTTTTAATAACTTAGTTTTATTTAACTTAGTTAGATAAAAGACTCACTAGAAACTTTGATGAGGATTAAATTCGTGTAGGCTAGTTATAATTCTGTGTTATTTTTAATTATGATTATTTTATTAAGTCAATTTTGTGATTGGTGTTCTTAGCTCAAAAGGCCAAGAATGTGGTAATCTTGGAGGTAGACCAAGTACGTACGTTTCCTGAATCTGGTGAACCTGGTGTTTCCCACACAAACACAGAAGACCCACTTTACGTGGGTGGTGTGCCAGGTAAGAATGGAGATCATTAGTGTCAGTCTGTGAACCTTATCCTTGATACTTTTATTTCATCAAATATTATGTTAATGTGATGTGCAATATTATTGTTGTTATTATTATTATTATATAAAGATTTATAAAGCACAAGTTGTTTTAACTAAATACAGCGCATTGGCGCTAAAAGGCCAAGGATATAGTTATAAGGCCTGTTACTTTTTCTGGTGTTGACCTTTGAACTGATCGAACTCGGCAAAACACATGAAAATTCTTTTTTGTGCGACTGAAAAATCAGGTAAACCAAGCAACAAGGAATTTTTGTATATTTTGACTGGACGAACAACATTTCATTCCTTACATTATGAAATTGTGTAAGGCCCAAAGGGCTGTAGTCGAGGGTATATGCAGGTATACAGCGTGTACTCACCTCTAGAGACCGTATACTCGCCTCACAAAATATTTGTGCTCATCTCTAATTAGTTTCGGAAAAACTAACCGGTAGCGTATACTCACCTCTAATTAGTTTCGGAAAACTAACCGGTAGCGTATGCTCACCTCCAATTTTACCACTACAGCCCTGGTAAGGCCTAAGCAGTACAATGTATGCTCTGCTGAAGTATGGTTTTGAATGTGATTAATTTTATCTCCTTTCTTTCGTTTATTAAAAATGAGATATCTGTATCTGTGACCTAGCTGCTATAATTGTTCTGTGCTGTTTATAGAAATTTAAGAAATACCGTACTCTGAACTTGGTTACTCAATTAAATGAATTGTTAGTTTACTTTTAAAGCAGTTGCTCACCTACTTGATTGTGTTCATTTTCAGAGAGCCACCGCGGCATCCGGACCTTTGATCGATATGTTGGTTGCATACGTCGCTTTGAGATTAACAAAGTGGTTCAAGACTTCACCGAAGCCAAGTCTGTGGGCAGAATCAAACTCGACTCCTGTCCCGCCACTTAGGCGCCTAGAGACACCTTCCCACATAGCATGTATTCTGCATTGGGAAAATCTCAGGCTTCTTATTATACAGCTATCTCCGTGGTTACTTTGTTTTGCCAAACGCAGTTTTGTTGTCTTCAAATGTTGTGTTAACATTGCACCTGAAATCCACATTCTAATGTGTTTTGTTATGCATTTACAATATAATATGAAATTATTGACTGCTTGATGCATAGTGCATATTTTGACTAGTTATTCTGGAATATTGTATTCCATATAATTTCTAAGTCACAGCTAATGATATCAGATGCTTTGCCTTTGTATAAATTTTGGTATGCAGATGCTGAAATGGTTCTTTTGAGACTTGTAAGCATCCAAAATTGACTGGGAGTGACACAATTGCCTTGCTCAATTCTATACCTTTATTTTGCCTGCTTGTGACAAGTTGCACTGCATTAAGTGCAAAACTTCTTATAATGGTCAAATAATTAGCTATCAAAATACCATAAGAGAACTTTTCAATGTTTTCCAGCTAAATTCTTTCTAATGCAGATCACTGTCAGTTTTATGACTGTTTAAATTAAATTCTTATGAATAATTTTAAAGACTTTTATAAGTGTTCTTTTGGAGACCATGCTCACAGTTTTGTGTGCTTGAGTACTTGCATGTGCTTTTATGATCAAGTTTTATTTTCTCACATGGTTTTATGAAGTATTCTGTTGTTTGAGTGTTTTGGGAAAGCAACTTTAACCACCCAGGTGCTGAATGAGCATTTAAAAAGTGGTTCGGCTTCTTATTCTCACTGTTCTTCTGCTTTTACTTTGATTGCGGTTGCCAATAGGCCTTTTGCAACGTAATCTCATATTCTGTCCTGTGTCTTCTACCCTGACTTGGTTTCATTCGAATTGATTGGAATTCTTATACTGTTTATTCTGCACTCAGAATTTTTAGGTGCATTTCACGATAAGTTTCTAGAACGGCATACTTGTATTACCGACATTGATGCAAGTCTAATTAAGACAGAAGCTGTTGTAGGTCATTTGCAGTTTTGAAATATATTACTGAACTGCTTTTTAAACTCAACTACAAATTAGTAGTTTAATTGTGCTGTCATGGGTTTCTATTTGCTGTGCTTTAAACATAGGCATTTCTCAGATATTTTGGGGCCCTTTACAGTCCCACTGAGTTGCTTAAAGGTAAATACAGGCCATGAACTAGCCATGAAGTCTCGCCGCCATACACCAGTACTTATGAGCACCATGAAGGATGTGAAGTGCTAGTTATGTACTAGTGCTAATGCAATAATCACTGTGACAATATTATGGGATGCAATAAACCGCATTTCTACTTGAGAGCTATGCACTTACTGTTCAGCTTGGGTTCATAGTTCTAGGATTTTATGTGAATTGTCTGCAGAATGAAAGTAGTTTTTCTGGTCTTCTTTGGAGTTCATAATCTGTTTTTATGGTATTATTTCTAAAGCATTTAACCGTCTTAAAGTTGATCTTGAATTTATTGCAAATAAAAGGCCGAACCATATTTCGCATCTTGTTTTGTCTCTCATATTTTAACATTATTCGTCAGCTCTCAAAAGAGCTTTTTATCGGTTCTCTGATGTAGCAACGTAAATGGATGAGACACCTCATGACGCATCAGTGATTTTATTATTACATGTACATGTATTACTGTTGTAAAAAATTATCACTCGCTATTTCACACATAGGCTAAATACAAATCCGAGGCGTTGTGGTAAAGAAAGTTGTAGTCAATAATTAGCCGAACTGTTCATATATATGCTTTTTCTCTCGGGGTCTCGCGCACTGGGAGCGCCTCTGATGGTCTATACCGCGAGGGGCGCTTTATAAATGCCCATATACAATACAATACAATACAATATATATATCACAGTCTCGCATATACTGCGCTATATATGCGAATATTTCCTATGGGCTGCGATTCAAGAGGGTCATGGGGGACAAGACCACCTTTAACAGTGGGGGGACACACTAAAGAGTTGTCCCCCCAAATTTGGAAGAAACGCCAAAAAAGGTCAACGAATTTTTTGCGCGAAAAAATTTCTTCATCTCTTTTTGACCAGATCAGTTAAAAAGTGTCCCGTTTCCCCCTCATCTGTCAAACAAGATCGCCGCCGGTGTAATTTCGGCAACAGCAGGACGGCACTGCATTGCGAGAGACGCTACAGCGGTGTCCTGTTGCCGAGCGGATTTCTTTTAAGGGGCCATCCATATATTACGTACGCAAAAATCCGGGAAAATTGGACCCCCTCCCCTCTGTTCGCAAGCGTACTTTCTTCCACCCCCCGCGTACGTACACTTGACGCACCCGCCCCCGAAGACCAGCTGCAGAAAGTGTCGAGAAAGTCTGCACTTTAGGCCAGATTGAAGGATGAGTGAGGGCCAATATAGACAAATTATAGGTGTCTCGTTCACAGCACAGAATAACTGCACATGGCTTTTATATAATGTAATAAAATACCATCGGACGACTATAGGACAATACAGAGTTATAAATAGGCTAATGTGGACGTCATAATTAGAAATTTATTTTGCGTACGTACACTTTTGTCCCCCGTCTCCCCCCCGTTCGTACCCGTACGCAAAATCGCCAAAATCCGACCCCCCTCATTGCGTACGTAATATGTGGACGGCCCCTAAGATAACATTGCTGACACGTGCCCGAATCGTTGGCTTTGCCCCGGCGTACATGTATCGGGCAGCTCTGAGTTCCAGTTTCATGTCAACCTGGTCGGCGATTGTTGCGCTCTCTAGCTGTGGAGATATGCAGGTGTCGCGCTTCCACACTTCAACTCGAGCTCATGGGCGGCGATCCCGGGGTGGTCGAGGGTGATAATACCCCCACCTTTAACAGTGGGGGGACACACCATACATTTTGCCCCCCCCCCACATTCTGAAGAAACACCAAAAAAGGTTTAAAAAAATGTCACGCGCGAAATTTTTTTTTACCTCTTTTGTACCAGTTCAGTTCAAAACTCTTTTTTGACCAAGACTGAACTTCAAGACCGAGACCAAGACCCAAACAATCACAATCAAGTGAAGATTCCTTACTAAAAAATTGTCAAGTCGGAATACTCGCTATTTTAATGAAAATATGAGTCTTTTATTTTATTAAAGCAAATTAACTTTAAATGCAGACTGCAGAGAAATCCGAATTCGTATTTATAAAAGTCCTTCACACAAAATATTAGGCCTATTCCAAATGCCCCTTGTATTTTATAAAAACCAATTTGCTCAGAATTTTCTGACTAAGGCGTGCCTTATGGGCCTCATAAATTTCGCCAAGTGAAAAAGTACGTTCTAAAGGTGCTGAAGTCGCTTGCACACACATTAGCTTTTCAACAGTGGCGGCGCCAGCTATACAATTTCAGCAGGTCGCGTCAGGGTCATAGAAGTTATTGAACAGGTCGAAGAAGTTGATGTTTGAGTTGACGCATCAAGCAGCATAATCTCAGGTCAGGTCAGTATAACCTCAACATAAGCAGCATATATTAACTTAAATATATAAAACGAAGAAAATTATTATTTAACGTTTATAGCCCAATTGTTGTAGCATATTCAAATTTGAAACAATTCAGCAAATAAAACTTTACTAAACTTTAAAGATTTGGAAGTACTCATGGGCGGCGATCCCGGGGGGTCGATGGGACAAGACCCCCACCTTTAAGAGTGGGGGGACACGCCATACATCGGACCCCCCAATTTTGAGGAAACCCCCAAAAAGGTCATCAAATTTTTTTTGACCTCTTTTTTCATCAGATCAGTTCAAAACTCTTCACCAGATCAGTTCCAAAATGTCCCCCCACCTCTCAAACAAGATCGCCGCCACTGGAAGTACTGATTAGTTACTCAGCAACATAATTAATGAACATATAATTATGCTAATAAGACGCGCGACACTGTAATCACAGTCAACCAGCCCTGTTTATAACATAACTGCTTCATGTCAAGTTTGAACGTTCGACACATCGCCGGCATTAGATCAATGAAATTCTGCAGTTGGCAGTGGCGTCTATTCCCCCCTAAGTCATTGGAGCAACTTCCCCTTCCCCCTCTTTTCCCCCTCGCCCTTCCTTCCCCCTAAAATGGTGGCACACACACTGACAGATCTTCTCCCCCTATTTCTTGGATGGAGCATTTGCTCCACGGTTTCTATGGTGTAGACGCTCCTGGCAGTTGGGATATTTTTGAACAAATAGGCAGGTCATAAGGCAGGTCAAGAGTATACTAGGCAGGTCAAATGACCTACCGCGTCCCATGGTAGCGCCGCCACTGCTTTTCAAGCACTGGGTGTAAATGTACAAATCATGAGTCTTTTTAAATCCTCTCATGGTTTATCAGACCGTCTGGCTTCAGAAACAAGTCTCGGCAGGGCTTCCAGATACAGCATAACTGTATATTATAATAATAATAATAATAATATTTTTTCTTTAATTAAGCGCCTGCAAACGCACTGCGCTGTACAAGTACATGTTATGCGATAAATCTTAACTACTAACAGAACAGACAGCAGTGTATTTTACACGGCGCAAATTGCAGCCTACAAAGCTGTCCGCCTACGGGACTCGATCTCTGTACCTCTCGCACTCTACGCCAGATCTAAACCAATGCGCTACCGGGCCCCCCCACCAATTAGTCTTGGTCTTGGTCTTGCGAGGCCAAGACCAAGACCAAGACGTTGAACTTCAAGACCAAGACTTTGAACCTCAAGACCAAGACCAAGATATTTGGTCTCAAGACCAAAACCAAGACCAAGACTTTTAAAAACGAACTCGAGTGCACTCGACCTTGGTCTCGAGGATAACAAGACTGGTTGTAGGGCAGGTGATTGAAGAATGCGAAGAAGAGCTAACGGGAGGGTCCGATGTATTGGCGACTTAATTTTCTTAGCATCGGCATATGTGGCCAGCTCTCTCTCTCTCTCTCTCTCTCTCTCTCTCTCTCTCTCTCTCTCTCTCTCTCTCTCTCTCTCTCTCTCTCTCTCTCTCTCTCTCTCTCTCTCTCTCTCTCTCTCTCTCTCTCTCTCTCTCTCTCTCTCTCTCTCTCTCGTGGCCAGTTCTCTGTTTCGCCGTCTAATGTTCCCACGGACAGTATATGGTCAATGTAATGATGGCCTGAGAACGCAATCGCGACGACAAAAGGGCGGCCGAGACCTTCAAACCTGGCCTCGAGGCTGAGGCGTCCAAATGAGACCTCGATTCGGAGGCCTCCGAATCTGGTCTCGATTCTGAGATCAGACCTTGATGCCAGATGTCACTTAGGCTATTACGTATGCGTTCTTATGTTGCACTCTGAAGAATTGCGCTTCAGAAATTGTACTGCAATATTTCAGCATAATAACAGAATCACTATCGTTATGGGGCCTAGATATAGGTTAGGAATTAATGATAAGGTTAGGAGTCTTAATCTTATCTCTACAGTCAGGATGTTCACTAAATGCAACTAATCCCTATCAGCCGAACAATTGAGGTCTCGGATACGAGACTAAATATTAGCATTGTAATTGCGCAAGGCTCTGCGAGAGGCTCAGTCAGAAATCGGGCGACAGAGTTCAGACAGGTAGGATGGGGCACTGCCGGAGAGACACCGCCAAACTTGTGCTGCTATCTTATAGGCGATGCCCTGTGAGCCAGGAAGCCAATGCAGGACGTCACGTATTTTGGAATGTGACCATTATAAGTCGAGCAGCAGAACGAAGAACCCGGTCAAGTCGCCCTATCAGGCCCTTGGAGTGACGGACAAGGACCGAGCAACAGTGGTCGACTCTACCAGTGACAAAGGCAACTTCAACCTCAGTACAACACGCAACTGCCGAAGCTGGTAAACACAGTTCCGCGTGACCAAGTTAACGTGCTGAGAGAGACTAAGCTCTTGATCCAGCGTAACCCCTAGGTCTCGAACAGTAAGGGAGAAAGTGATGTGGGAAAGGTCTCAGCCAATAGGTGTAAGTCAACCCCCGCCAACTGCCTACGACCACCGAACCAAATGATATGAGTTTTGGACGGGTTGAGAATCAACCGGTCTGAGGCCGTCCAAGCTGAAAAGGCATCAATGGCGCGGCACATCAACCCAACAGAAGCACATGCATGAGGCTCACGGCAGTGGACATATCCTTGAACGTCGTCAGCATAAACCTGGTGAAGCATCCCACGTGACTGTAGCAGATGGCATCAGATAGTACCCGGAGTCAGTCGCTAAGGAGCTACCGACTGATTTGATGAGTTAGCGACTGACTTAACGATTCAAACAGTCGACTAAGTCGCATGCTTATCGACTGACTAAGTCGCTTAGACTTATCGACTGACTTAGCGACTTGCTGTCGACTTCTCAAGTAATCATGCAGGTATTTCTATTGAACATACCTGATTAAATAACAATATAATGCATTTTACCGCATACTGTACTGATTGTGCCATCATATCCGTGGACATTAGATGGAACCCATGTGGGCTCTATACGGGTCCAGTATGGGAATATGGTCTCCGCTCCATGTGGGCATGCTGACAGGGTGCTATGACTGTGAAAATTAATGTTAATTCGTGAAATTGAGCGCTTGATAAATCGAACCGAGGATTCGAGGATTTACACCAGTACCCGATCTTACGGCCAACCAGTTGGCCGAAACTGCTGATGCGTGCCTCTTCGGGCTTTAGCAGAGAACGAGAATCATGTACCCGGCACTTATTCCCAGTGTAAGAATTTTAGAAGAAAAAAGACTTTGATCCATGTGGAGTTGAATTCAGCGCTCGCAGTTTGCAAGTCAAACTCGAATCAAAATCAATTCCTTTGTTGAGAAAATTCGACAATGCATATATGATACTATTGATACATCATGGACATTTCTTCACTTTGTCAGAGATTCAAAATCAAACACACCAGCACAACTGAGGAGGTTGGAAACGACCCTTTGGGGTGGGCAATGAAAACTTAACTGTGGGGTCCTAAGAAAGATTAGGGGTTGAAGCCCGCAAGCCCCCGACATTTCTCACCCTGCTTATTCGCTCTCTTCGTAATCATCAATATTATTCGTAATAGAATGCATAAATTCACTTTACCACAAACAGACAACAACAACTATATACTCCGTATACTCTGCAAGAACTCTTATTAATAGAGCAAACTCTCTCTTATAAAGTACCAAGTTGCGGCATGTCAGCTTGTTTTCCTCAACAAAAGAATATTGTATTGTAAGTGTTGCTCATGTCTTGCTGCTGATGTCTTCGTCAAATCGAAACTTCTAAACCGCGATTAAACCGCGATCACAGCGCGTATCCAGTTTAAAATCCTGTTCCTTACCTCTCGAGCGTTCCAAGGTCAAGCTCCTCGTTATCTCTCTGATCTTATTTGTCGACCTCTTTCGGCTGCCTCTGGCCGTCCTCTCCGTTCTTTAGACCGTCATGACCCGGACTTCTATGGCTCAACACCGTGCCTACTCATTTGTTGGCCCGTCCCTCTGGACTGATCTTCCTTCCATGACTCGTTCTCAGATCCTAACTGGGGGCATAGCTGCTACTTTTCGCTGTCATTGCATTTAAGACTTTTCTTTTTTCACGGAGCTCCTCGCACTGGGAGCGCCTCTGATTAGGTTGTACTGCGAGAGGCGCTTTATAAATTCGTAAATACAATACAATACACTACAATTAAAACACCAAGAAAAATATTAGGTAAACGAAGTCGCTAGCAGTCGAGGGCTTAGCGGCGGCGGATGGCGGCGGCGCCGGGGACTAGCATCAGAAGCAAAGACAACGTAGAGTAGCGGGCCGGACCCCTGAGGACACCAAAGAGAGCGAGGACCCAGCGGGACCTCTAGCAACTAGCAATGATACAGTTAGTGTTAATTATCCGAAGCCTGCTATATACATTGAACTTGGCCTATATTAGCACTAGGAAAATTTTTGATGTAATGAGACTCGAGACTTCAATTTTTAATGTCTTGCTCTAGGCGTATAGGCTGGCTAAAACCCAAGTAGCGAGGTGCATGCATTTGCCGCTGCGAGAGTGTTAATTTTTATGCACTTAGCATAGCCTAGTACGCCAGACGAATATGTTTTTATCTTATGTATTAGCTATATATCATGCTTACATTATGCGTAGGCCAATATGAGTTCATTTCAACCTGTACTCTCTTGGTCCTTGTTAAAGTGATAGAGGGTCTGTATACAGCTCCATAACTCATGTTCTGGTAGATATAATGAGCGAGCAATGTGATAATTGCACAGCTATCTTGTGTTAATCGTTTCCATTATTAGCTCCTAATGCGCTGAAAATGGCCATTAACTGCCAAAGTAATGCTCGATTTCCTACAAGTAAAGTAATGCTCCATTTATATGTGTGTGTGTGTGTGTGTGTGTGTGTGTGTGTGTGTGTGTGTGTATTGCTTGAATCGAAGTATAGAATTTTCGATTTAATCTCGATAAGAAACTTAGTTTGGAGCAGGAAATTGGGGAATGTTTAGAGTAGAGGGAGAGAGGGAAAGAGGGGGAGATTGACAGAGGGAGCGAGCGTAGGGTAAAGATGAATGAAGATCTTGCAGACATCGTTTATGCTTTAGATCAACTGCTGTATACAGCATTAAAAAGTTATAAATATGATAGATTTATAGAACTATAGCATTATTTTGTGAGTGATAACATCAATAATACTGTAGGCCTATAGACCAATTCCAAAGTTTGGGAAACAGTGGGGGATATTGCAGCATGAAGACCGTTTTTGCTCATTTTCTTAAAATAAAGTTAACTGCCTCATACAGGGATGCGATTTCAATAGATATCGACTTCTGAATTACAGTTTAAAAAACTTAATGAGAATAACATCTTTGCAGAATATTACGACAAAGTATGAAACATTGAGACTGTTCTCCCTCTTGTCAGAGTGGACTGATCCAAGCTGAAGGCTTTGCAGAGACTTCAGAAGAGAGAAGCTGGCGACGGTGACAAGACGTACCGTCGAAATGGTAAAACTAAAAGTGCAGATTTCTGCGATTTGTTTCATGTTTGTGGTCGTGGGCTTAGCGTCCGGTCAAGTTCTGACGCCGCCATACTTTAACCTTGCCGTTGGACGGCCAATCGAGGCAACATCAACTTGTGGTGTCGGAGTTACAGAACCGGAGTTGTTCTGTAAGTTGACCGGAGCTAATCCAGAGAAGGATGACGGGAACGGGGACTTCGAAGTTATCGAAGGACAGCAGTGCGATAAATGCGATCTCTCAGATCCCACGAAGGTCCATTCGCCGGAGTTTGCAGTTGATGGGACGGAGAGATGGTGGCAGAGTCCTCCTCTTTCCAGGGGATTCCAATTCAACGAAATCAACCTCACTCTTCATCTCGAACAGGTCAGGTGTTTAGCTCTCTAATAACTCTCATACAGAAGAAACTGGTTATTCGTGTAACAGACTGTACGTGTGTAGGCATGTAGGGCCTATTCACGTGTATGAGTTTGTACGCGCACACGTAGGTGTGTGTAAATGTGGATGAGTGTGTGTGTGTGTGTGTGTGTGTGTGTATGTGTGGGTGTGTCGGTGTGTGTGTAAGCGTGTGTGGAAGTGTTCTACTTCTTTCAGTTCATCGGTTTGGGCCTTCGAATATAGATCACTACAGGAAGAACGACTAAATGATGCTGTACATAACGAGGGCAATTTCTTTGTGAATTTATAACATCATAAGATAATTCCTTAGTTGGGTCATTCCTGAAATTGGGTGCAAATCAGAATGTGAAAAAATATTTTTAAAGTACTTTTTCAGAAAATTTGACGTGGTATACGGATAGATATGATACTGAACAAAACCGCTCATTCTAGTTGCCTTCTGTGACAAACCCGAGTGACTAGGCACAACCTCAACCTTGAATCCACCAACATCAAGCGTCTTCAACTTATTCAAAACTCACTAGCCATGGCTGTCATTAGAACGCCCAAACATCATCATATCACTTCCATCCTTAAATCAGTCTATTGGCTAAAAATCCCAGAGTAAATTCACTTCAAAATCCTATCACCAACCTACAATATCCAACAATATTCCCAGCCAAAGTAGCTCAGTGACTGCTTCACCATCCAGGCACCCGCTCCACCCGATCCTCCTCCTATAGATCTCAGTCTTTCTCGACCCGCCACTCATTACACGTCTCAAGTTCTTCAACCGAACCATATCCAACACAGCATCACGCGGTATGCGGACGTTTGGTCAAAGGACGGTTGGTCAACGGACGGTTGATCACGGACGATTGGTCAATGGACGATTGGTCAAGCGGACCGTTCGTCAAGAGGACTGTTGATCAAGGGTCCTTTCGTCAAGAGGATGGTTGATCAAAAAATCGGTCTAGGGATAATTAGTGGTCGTCCATTTCAAAGGGTTATCGTATATCTGTGCCAGTGCAGTTGTTTGTACTCATAAGAGAACTGACATATTTTAAAGCGTCTAAAATTCACGTATATCGTATCACTCCATATTTGTTTTATTTGTGTATGGGCTTCGCTTTGCGAAGTCTTCATTGCTGTGCATGTAAAGATGCCTGGTTTTGTAATGGCTTAATTGATCGGTCGGTTCATCTGTCTAGGGATAATTAGTGGTCGTCGATTTCTCTTATAATCAGTGGTTTGTACTGATAAGAGAACTGGCATATTTTAAAGGCGTCTCTAATATAAAAATTTTTAATTTTTGATCAACCGTCCTCTTGACGAAAGGACCCTTGATCAACAGTCCCCTTGACGAACAGTCCGCTTGACCAATCGTCCGTTGACCAATCGTCCGTGACCAATCGTCCGTTGACCAATCGTCCGTTGACCAAACGTCCTAGAACCCATCACGCCTTCAGAACGATCTCCCCCTGAATTCCGCAGATTCTTGGTTTCCCCATCATCATTGCAATCCATCTTCCATCCTTCTCCTCTTGTTCCTCTATCTATCATCCCCCGGGCTTACCACTCCAAATTGAAGTCTCACCTTTTCAAGTACTCCTACCCTGACTCTTCTGATCCTCCGCCTTCCAATTCTTGTCACTCTTAACAACACACGCCTTAACAGCGCTGCTGCTCATGCCTGCTCTCTTGACCTGGCTCCCTGGAAACCGGACTCGGATCTCCTTTGAACTATACTCTTTGGAAAACACCCTGTGATTTGACATAGCGCTGGTGAATAGGCTGGTGCCCTGCGCTTGGCCTTCGAGTGGCGCTTTGAAGTTTGGAGATCACGATTACGACTAAAACAGATTTGCAATCCTGATATAGACTGAAGCATTGAATAAATATATATATCCCGATACACACAAATATTTGGTGTGATTTATTCTTGAAAAGGACTTTAGAAAAGTATTTTGGAAAATGTATTTTGTAAAAGTATTTTGAAGTCTCTCAAAACTATCTTGAAAATACTTTTACAAAATACTTTTCAAAAGTATTTTGAAAATACAAAATAAAATAGTATTTTCTATTTTGAAAATAGAAAACTATTTTCAAAATGCTTTAGTGCTCATCACTGGGTTTAAGTAGGTCTGAAAAAGTCCTCATGACTATAGGACCGTGCTAGAATCTATTGCGTTCCTCTGTCTCCAAAACCCAAATGTCTCCACCTGAAATCCACAACACTCATAGGCGTAATTTGTGGGGGTACGAGGGTACCCGTACCCCCCACTTTTTGGACGGGGTACCGTACCCCCACTTTTTAAACAATGTCAATCAGTATTTTATTATTGTGCCTTCCCAGCGACTGCAATCTCCGCCTTGCTTCGTGTATGTTAGAAATTGGTACCCCCCACTTTTTAGAACAAAGTTACGCCCCTAACAACACTAACTGCAACAGTATAGCTGAGCCTGAACTTTTATAGGAATTCCATGTGGCCTACGTATATATCACGATGGGCAACTCACCTCGTCCTGGAGTGTTTGCCATTGAACGCTCCAAGGATCATGGAAAGACATGGAAACCGTGGCAGTTCTTCGCGGACACTCCGAGTGACTGTAACTTCTTCTTCGGCCCTGGCGGTTACAACGACCGTATCGACAAAGACGATTCAGTAATCTGTGCAACAGAATACTCCAAGGTCGTTCCATTGGAAGGTGGAGAGGTATCTACCTGCCAGGATGATTATTAGGTTTAGCTTTTCAATTTTTAAAATTACAATGGCACGGCTACACACTGTACAGTTACATCGGGTGATCCCACTACATGTATGGGGAGAGCATGGGTATTTGAGCCTCCCTGAGACGGTGGCTGTGTAGTGTGTAGGGACCTTGAGAAAGTCTTTCACTTAGCGCCATCGACTGATGCTTAGTCATTAAATAGTGGCGCTTAATAAATGCATAATAATACTAGCATGTATTAATGTCTCTGTCATCAGTAGTCCTCAGTGGTAATGTTCTTAGGTGGTAATGTTCTTTCTTAGGTGGTAATGTTCTTAGGTGGTAATGTTCTTAGGTTAAGCACAGCGACAACAACAACAATCCAACGACCAAACAACCTTTCCTTGCGCACGATGCATGACTTGATAATACATCAGTTTAATAAGCTGCTCCAAGAGTTGGATGTCCTAGAGAAAACCAAATGTATCTGTAGTCTAATACTGGGTTGCACCCAGTTTCCCTCTTCATTGTACTACTGTATCAAGTAGTAATGCTGAAGCAGCATCATACTAAACTAATACAGTGCTGTTGTACTGACATAATTATATAATAATGTTGCACTTTAGAGTTAGCAGTCAAGTTGTGTATATGTTGGATACTTGATTGTTTGATTTTCAGGTTTTTGCATTGTTAATGTAAATGTAAATCTCAGAAACTTCTCAGCGCCACGCAAAAGCCACGCCAGGGAGACCAGCTTATTAACCGGCGCTATATCAAATCAAGTCCGCAATAGCCATGTCCGCCAAGTCCGTTCCGGTGCCAGGTCAGAGTCCAGGGAGGTCGAGCCGAGGAGACAGCATGATGTTACGGTGGTCATCGGTGATGATGGTGGTTGTGTGGTGGCGCAGAATTGGAATCAGGATAGGATAGCTTGAAGAGTTCGGTTTTCAGTCGTGAGTGGAAAGCAGCGGAGGACAGTGCAAGCGGAGGAGACCTGAAGTCAACAGGAGAAATAGGAGGATGAGCAAAATGTCGGAGGTCTTTGGCATATCATTCCAAAGAGCCGGTGCAGCATAGACTAAGGAGCGGTTGCAGAATTTCAGAGGGAATGAGACTGGAGACCGAGATAGAGAAAGATATGATGATGAGCGAGTAGACGCGGACGGTCGGATAGTGAGTAGCTGGCGAATGTAAGAAGGTTGAGAGGTTTGAAGGGCGTTGTAGGTAAGAGAGGGGCGTGGTGGTAAGTTCGGTGCCTTGTGACCGGAGGGTTGCAGGGTCGAATCCCACTCTAGCCGCTGCGTACGGACCTTGGGCAAGTCCTTCACTCGCAATTCCTCGTGGCGCTTCGGCGTGAAAATTCCGGCACAGTATCAAATGCTGTAGTCGGGAGCGCCTCTGAGTAGTAGTTGACTTCGAGAGGCGCTATAGAAATATCCGGAATAAATAAATAAATAAATGAAATACAATTTTGTAATGGATACGCTGAGGGACTTTTAGACAATGAAGTGATTTCAGAACAGGGGTTATGTGGTGGTATTTGGGTATTTTGGTGACTGCGCGGTGAGGGCATTCTGGACTATTTGCAGGCGTTTTATTTGGAAAAATTGATGTTGTAGATAAGGGAATTGCAGTAATCAAGTTTGGAATGGACAATTGAGGTGGCTATTGTGCAGGCGATCTTATAATCAAGTATTGGGAGCAGTCGACGAAGGTCACGAATGTACATATAGCAGTTGCGAGATAGCTAGGTGATGTGGTCGGCGAAGGTAAGGTTTCTATCGAAGATGATTCCAAGATTGCGGACAGGAGAAGAGTAAGGTACAGGGGAAGAGAGATCTGTTGGCGATAGGTCGGAAAGATAGGTTACTTTGATTAGTTGCTCGTGGTGGCCAAAAATGAGAAATTCTGTTTTTGAAGTGTTTAGACATAGGGGGTTGGCGGTCATCCAGGCTGATATCTGGGTGATGATGTTACGCAGATGATTTAATGCATCATTCTGGAAAGGAGCGAGGAGAGAAAGATATGAACAGTTGTGTGTCTCGTCAGCATGTAGGTGATGATCGACAGAGGATGATGAAATGAGTTTGCTGAGTTGGGAGCTGTAAAAGATGAACAGCAGAGGACCGAGGACAGAACCTTGAGGAACACCATTAACTTTTGTGACATGTCGTACTTTAACACTATAGCAACAAAGTGAATTGATTTTCCAGTCGGTTTTAGTACACTCTTGTCTTTAAAGCGTTAATGCAGACTGTTAGAAAACACAATGCAGGTTTATATTAAGGCACTAGAGTGCTGTACTGTACTATTGAAGCACTGACTACACTTTGATGTCATTTGTAGATTTTTGTGTCACTTGTCAATAATCGTCCAAGTTCCCACAATTTCTCCTACTCACTGAGTCTGCAGGAGTGGACCAAGGCAACGGACATTCGTCTTCGGTTGCTGAGGACAAAAACACTCCTCGGGCATCTCATGGCTGTAGCCAGGCAGGATCCAACAGTCAGTCGAAGGGTTAGTTACCCTAGCGCTGTCCTTTTCCTGAATTCAAAAATTATCTTTGTGTAGTTAACAAAATTTAGAATAATTTACGGTAATCATTAAAATTATGCAACTTTATATTTAAGCTGCCATCTTATAGACTAGATGTTTGCCCGTCATAAGACGGTTTAAAAATTTTTTTAAGTCGATAAGAGCAGTCTCCAAGTACAGCTACATGTATGCCATCTGCAGCCTAAGACAACCAGTCTCCATCATTTAGCGGTCTCTGACAGCAATGACCCGGGCATTTACTTCATTGTCTAAACACCCGGGCATTTACGCACAAAAACTCTTACAGACCCATATAAAACGTTTATCCCTTTCCGCATGATTAGAAATACGTAACATAAGAAATTTCTGTTTGTTTATATCAAAGCTAATTCGCGGATTAAACCGATCGCGAATGGCAGCTCATTATGGTATATTACGGAAAATGTATTTTCCAATTGTACAGGTGGTATTATTTATCGGCGCTTTACCAAAACCAAGTCGCGAATGGCCGTTAAGGCTGCTGTTCAATTCGTCACCTCGTTATATTTCTGACCCGTTTAAACCCGTTATGGTCGTTCGTTTCAGCCTGTTCGCGACCCAAGTAAATCATTGTAATCCCGTTTTAGGCTGTTAGTTTATAATAGCAGGCGTTTATTGTATATCTGATTGAACGTTGAATGAAGTTTAAACCGAAAGTCGGTTGGAATGTAGTCATTTAAAAAAATGACGCAATTGGTTATTAATATTCATTAGTTAAAAGCAGTCAATGAAAGGCAGAAAAGTTGACTTCGCCTCATTTCTATTCTATTATTTTAATAATATATATGTTAATTTCAGATATGTTTCAACTTAAATTGAGACCCTTGTCATTTTTACAGTACTATTATAGTATAAAGGGCATCTCGATTGGCGGTCGGTGCGTCTGCAATGGCCATGCCAATGACTGTGACAGAACTGATGCCGTGGACACAACCAAGCTGGTCTGCAGATGTCAGCACAACACGTGTGGTCAGCAGTGTGAAACGTGTTGTCCTGGATTTGTGCAGAAACCTTGGCGACCCGCCACTCTAGATGCCATCAATGCCTGCGAGCGTAAGGCTAATCAGGCTTTCAAGAAAACAAGTGAAATTTTAACGGTTCTTTTGCTCACCATTATCATTCAGGAAATCCGACATATGACGTGCTCTTTGGAAATATAAATGCATGTTTCGGCTAAAATTGCCGATTAAATTATCTTACTTTGGCGACAAACAAAACATGGAGAAATGCGACTGCGTTTCATGTGGAATTCTCAGGTGGTCATCGTAATCTTAAATTCAAAATCTCTAAAGCGCTACTCTAAAGTTAAGTGCAGAACACCAGCTGCCAATGAACGCGGTCTTACGCTGCTGTCTGTGTATTTTAGCGTGTCAGTGTCACGGCCACAGCAATGAGTGTCGCTATGACCCTGAGGTCGACCGTAACCATAGCAGCATAGACATTCATGGGCGATATGAGGGAGGCGGAGTATGTATCAACTGCCTTCATAACACGATGGGCATCAATTGTGAGCAGTGCAGAGCTGGATACTATCGTCCATCAAACACACCCATCAACTCCAACCGCGCTTGTCGAAGTAAGTGAAATAGCAAAGTTGACTAAATATAACGAATTCTGGTGCAGTCTTCGCCCATGATGTTGATCATAATTCTAAAAAGGTCAAATTCGCTGAGTTGATAATCAACTTAATATAGCGAGGCTGAGTAACGTCTAACTGGTTTAAAGTTTCAGCTTGTTAGAATTATTTTTATAAATCAACAATCTTGACTCCCAAACATGGATAATAATTACCACACCAGTTTGAGTTAGCTAAATTTGGGTTTGTAGGATGCAGATGTGACTTGGCGCATTCAACGGGAAATTGTTTGGAAGGAACAGGCCAATGTTTGTGCGAACCAGAATATACTGGAGACAATTGCGACAGGTAGGCCTAAGCACAATTATTCTCTTTGCTCTGGATAACTAAAGGAAGTGCAGGAGTATATTTTTAAGAAGTTCGCGTTTAAAACAAACGCTTAACCATCAGAATTTATCTAATATATGGCATCAACGAAACTGGTTTTCTTGTCTGCGTTTAACCTAAATGTCTCACTTGAGCGACTAAAATCCGATGCAATTGACACTAATTCTTAGGCCTTACGACTATCACCTCATGATGTCCTTTACACTACTTTACAGTATGTCATTTTGTTCTGAAATTTTACGGTTCCATGGCTGTTCATCATCTCTTTCGGGAAGATTATTGTCTTTATTTCAAACTAATAATAAGATGCTTTCAATATTTAAGTTGCTCAAGTGCTAAAGTTGTCAAGGTTTAAAGTGTTTAAGCGCCTGTAAATAAGCTGGTTCTCTCGACTTCGCTTTTTGGGCGCTGTAGAAATCTGGAGATTACGATTACGATTTAAGTAATAAGGTATTTTCAGGAAAGTCTTGTGTCTGATAATTTGATTTTCTAAAGCTTTAATTAATTCACGCAGAATCATCAGTAAAGGCTCTTAATTAAGTCATATTTATGCAAACTCTAGTATTGATAATAATTAACCTTTCAATGTACTAATGTCAAGACAATAGTTAACCAGTTTTGCTTTGTTTTGTTCCCCCCCCATAACTTTGAAAATTGGTATTTTCAGGTGTCGTGATGGTTACTATGGTTACCCACGATGTTTTAAATGCCAGTGCCACGTTAACGGAACCCAGAACAGGGTGTGTGAAGTCGGAGGAGGCAGATGCTCTTGCAAGCCAAACTTTAACGGAACCAACTGCGATCAGTGCGCTTTCGACTATTACAACTTCCCTGAATGCCGATGTAAAGTCTAGCATATGTCTGAGTATTTTTGTAGTAGTCAAGTAAGTAAGTACACGTCAATAATGCAAGAAAAATAATCCACTCACTTGGTAATGAGAAAAAGAAAACCTTCATAATTTAATTAATTAAATAGTTTTTGTTAACATTTAGTTGCAGATGCAGACCCTTTTATTGATGCTGGTCATGTCCTGAATGCAACACTGATTGATGTCAATATGTGCAGTTATAAAGTGCCAGCTAAATTACGTCAATTGTGCACTTCCCAACTAATAGATTGCTTGCATTTTCTTTTGATTGACAGCATGCGACTGTGACATTATTGGCTGTCTTGCCAGAGGATGTGATGTGACGAGTGGACAGTGTCACTGTGGCTCCAACTACGGTGGCCGCGGCTGTGACAGCTGTGCCCTCGGATACTACAACTACCCAGCCTGTGACTGTGAGTTGTTTCATTACATTTAAGTGGATCATCATCAAGAATGAATAGTATTTTAATTTGACTAGATAACGACGACTATTATTCATATAGGCATTACTGTTTTGAGTAAAGTATTTCATATATATATATATATAATTGCTTTGCGGTGTTTTTAGCATGCTACTGTGAAAAAACTGGAATAACAGAAGAGGTGTGTGACAAAGATTTTGGTCACTGCATCTGCAAGAAGTACGTTTCAGGGCCTCGTTGTGACCGCTGTGCTCCCGGGTACTTCAAGTGGCCAAAATGCACTGGTAAGAGATTTCATGACATTTATCTAAAGAGAT
The DNA here is from genome assembly GCA_963556255.1 of Allolobophora icterica. Classification (NCBI taxonomy): domain Eukaryota; kingdom Metazoa; phylum Annelida; class Clitellata; order Crassiclitellata; family Lumbricidae; genus Allolobophora; species Allolobophora icterica. Next base: position 67,390,564 of record OY744604.1, on the reverse strand, counting down.
TCTTATTATAATCATTATTTGAAGATTTATAAAGCGCAAGTTAATATCACTAAATACAGCGCATATTCGCTAATAGATCACTATGTTGAAGAGTCAAAATCTGTATTTTGTTATGAGGTTTCTATTTTTTAAATTCTTTGCTCTACATACGAAGACAATTATTTTTTCATATGTGTAAGTTTGTAAGTGTACACGCTAAACAAATGAATTAAGCATTATCGTGTGCCTATTGTTGTACAATACAGGGTTCCACAATTTTGTTTGAATTTGATATAGGCCCTATTGTTGTCAATATTAAGTTTTATAGGAAATGTAGGCCTATATTTAGACGTTTTGAAAAATCTCTTATACTGTATATAGTTAATCGGTTTGGAAAAATCGTTTACAAGATGCCTCATTTTTGCTTGGTGACTTGGCAGCTTGTGGGTGTAATGAGATTGGAATGGTGAGTAACACCTGTGATGCTCATGGCCAGTGCGAATGCAAACGTAACTTCCAGGGCAGGAAATGCGATTGGTGTGCACCCGCTTTCTACAAATATCCTGATTGTCTTGGTAAGCAGTTAGCTGAATAATCCGCATTGATTAATGTATTATCCCTATTAATTAATGTATTATATATGTAATGATCAATGCATTATTCGTATTAATTAATGTATTATCCGTATTAATTAATATAACTTATTGTTCGTGTTCATTGAAGCTATACTTATGCATCTTTTACATCACATATTCTGTTTTAATAGTATTTTTCAGCTGACAAAGGTGATTTATGAATTTCTCGTAATCGGAATCGTAGTCTCCAAACTTCTAAAGCGCCACTCGAAGGCCAAGCGCAGGGCACCAGCCTATTCACGAGCGCTACGTCAAATCAGAGAGTGTTTCCACTGAATTGTTCAAAAGAGGTCCGATTCGGATTTCCATGGGCCAGATCAAGAGAGGATGCAGAGCAGCTGTTAAGGCGGGTGGCGTTTTTAGACGAGAATAATTGGAAGGCGGAGGATCAGATGAGTCAGGGTAGGAGAAGTTATTACATATTTAAAGGGATAGTGTTTCTAGTAACAATAAGTGTTCCCAAGTTAAAATAACATCAAAAATGAAACTGAAAAATAGGCAATATATTTATTAAACAATTATAATTACAAATGTTGTGTACTATGCATAGCAAGCATGGCATAGATTCAGCAGTAGACAAATGACCACAACTCAGATAGTAATTAAACTTGCAGGAGTACATGACTGTAATGCACACTATTTGAGTGTATGACATTCATCGTCTTCGTATAATACTTAGATACTGTTTCAAAGTGTCAAAGGCTCGTTACAGAGTCGCGGCGGTCAGTCTGTCGCGTGACCTGTGCGACTGAAAGTCTGCCTGTGACTCAGTTGGTCTGGCTTTCGGTTTACCTGTTTATTACTGATTGTTTTAAGGGTGAAAGGGTGAGATTTCAATTTTGAGTGAAAAGCCCGGGGGTGATAGAGGAACATGAGGTGGAGGATGAAGGACGGGTTGCAATGATGATGTCGGAACGGAGAATCTGCGGAATTCAGAGGAGAGATCATTCCAGAGGCGTGGTGCTGAGTTGGATATGGCTCGGTTGGAGAACTTGAGATGAGTAGTGACTGGGGGTCGAGAAAGACTGAGATGGGGACAGACTTAACTTTTGTAAACTTTGTGAACATTTATTCTTAACTGTATGGCTGTGTGTAAAGAATTAAATGTCCGGGTGATTAAATTTGTGCGGGAACATTTATAATTGTCAAAAACCTGCCACAAACGTCATATGAACTTAGCATTTACACAGTCAGCAATACATTACGCCAGCGGTTGACCCCTCTTGGTCCGCGGACCACAGTTTGAAAAGCCCTACATTACGCATTAGCACTACTCTTAAATCCAGTGCGTCGTCTGTGAATGGTTGAGGATAGATATACAGCCTAAACAGATTTCTTAACCTTTTCGATTATTATCGGTTTCCGAACTATATCTCTACCAAGATTTCATTTGGGGCTACCGGGTGTGACCAGGACACTTAGGCTACTTGGCAACACAGGTCCGGAATCCTCTCCACATTAGAACAACCATTATAGTAGAGCTCTTGCAGCTCTAAGCCTGAGAGCCTGCCCGAACTTTCGATTGAAGCATCATATTTACACTGTATTTTAACAAGCATTTTAAAAATTCAGATTGTAATTGCGACGCGTATGGTTCGCACGGAGCCTCGTGTAATCAGCAGACAGGGCAGTGTGACTGTGCACCAACGTTCCAAGGCCTGACCTGCGATCGCTGCAAAACAAATTACTATAATTATCCAACGTGTGAAGGTAGGTTGACCTTGTGGCTCTTTCAATCATTATTGCAATATGTGCGTTATTTTTTAAAGTCTGGCTTATAAAAATATGCACTTCCATATATTGATTCTTTGCAACATACAGATACACACCATGCACGCGTCTTTTACTGTAGACGTCTGGTTAATGTGTGTTAGCCTTCAAGAAAGTTCATAACGTAATTTGAAAACAGTTTTTAAGACTTCAGAGAATATGTCTGTAAAGCCAGCCTACTGTCAAACTCTGTGCACGCATTCAACTTGTACGTTCTGTTAGATTTAGGTCTATTTTTTGGTGATTGCTTTATTGAGTCTAATAGCAGTCTGTGTTTTTGAGTCTAGAGTGCACTTGTAACCAAGCAGGAGCAAGAGACGTCCCTGGCTACCCTTCTGGCGGTTGTGGGGCTCATATTGGAAGCAAGATGTGCGAGTGTAAGGATCGCGTCGAAGGTCCCATCTGCGACACTTGCAAACCTGGATTCTGGAATCTAAATATTAATAATCCTAAAGGATGTGAAGGTTTGCATACAGATTTACGAACGCTGTGTTCTATGTAAATAAAATGACGAATCACTGAGCTAATAAACGCTAATCTTCACCAAGGAAATGTGTTCCAACTTGCAACCTAAATATCAATATTGATAACAAAAATATTACTAGGGTATCTAAATTTTTGGGTGTTCACATTGATGAGCCCTTAACACGGAGTGAACATATAAATGTCATATCTAAAAAGATGTCAAAAATGTTGGTATAATTTCTCGTATTCGGCACCTTCTACCGCAATATATACTTGTGATTTTGTACTACTCCTTAATATACCATTATTTATCGTATTGTAATATCTCGTGGGCTTCCACGTATCATACTCGCTTTACAACTCTTAAAGCTCTGCAGAAGCGAGTCATTCGAACTCTATGTAATTCACCCTTTAGAGCTACAACTCTGCCGTTATTTCTTAGTTTGAGAATATTGCCATTTGAATGCATAAATAAGTTGTAAGTTGGATTATTTATGTTCAGATTTCAATCGAATCTACTGCCTGTGAATTTTAAAAATTGTTTCTGCAAAAATTCTGACGTACACGATCATTACACGCGATCGCTCACCAAGTACCATCAACGTAGTGTGCACACTATTGTTAAGCAGCAAAGCATCAAAGTCTGTGGCCCGATATTCTGGAATTCATTGCCAATTGAAGTTACTGGTTTACCTACAATACATCAATTTAAACATAAACTCTGCCGTTATCTATCTCTATCTCTATCTCTTGGATGAACTCACATGACTGCATTATGTGTTTATTTGCACAGTAACTGTTGTTTTTTTCATCTCTTTTTAACTAATGAAAATTGATCTGTATACCTTAGTTAAGTTAGTTGGAATCCATTTGTACTGATAGGCTAGTTAAGTTCTTTAGTTAGGAGTTCTATTATTGTTTTTTTACCTGTTGACCATATAACTTGATCGATGTTACCGTTCAAAGTATTGATTGTGGCTGATAGACTAGCGACGTGCAAATTCTATAATTGCGTTACATCGCGTAAACAACTCTATACAAACCGTTTTTAACTGTTACTCTTTGGAGTTTGTGTGAAATCTTTTATTTCACTTTGGTAGGCCTACTCTGAATCTGCCATTCCAATCCAAACGTAATTGAAATAAGTAAAGTCTATTGACTAACAATGACTAACAATCAATCTTAATCATCTATTATTAGGCTCTACATGTGTAGAATATGTTCACATTGGTTGTAGTTCTTTAATATTGAGCGCCTGTTACTACTTGAAACACTCTGTACTTCGTTCCAGCGACTTCGACTTATTTGTGGGCGCTGTAGAAATTTCGAGATTACGATTACGATAATAAGTGTACTTCGCATCTTTTGTGCACATGTTTTCTTTTCTTCGCATTTGATGAGCGTTTTGATCCGTTACTACTTGAAACACTCTGTACTTCGTTTGTAGACTGCGGATGTGATACACGCGGTACAATTGGTGGAAGTCGATTCTGTAATGTTCAAAACGGACAGTGTGTTTGCAAACCATTTGTGAACAGTTTACGATGTAACGAGTGTGCTGATGGAACTTACAATTTACTGGAATCCAACGTCTTTGGTTGCCAGTGTAAGAGGCTTCAGATACAGGATACACTTGAAAGTAGTACCCGGAGTCAGTAGCTAAGGAGTTACTGAGTGACTTGATGAGTTAGCGACTGACTTAGCGACTCAATCGACTAAATCGCATGCTTATCGACTGACTAAGTCGCTTAGACTTATCGACTTGCTATCGACTTCTCAGGTAATCAGGTATGTATATTGGACATACCTGATTAAATAACAATATAATGCATTTTATCGCAAACTGTGCTGACCGTGTCATCATTTTGGTGGGTATTAGATCGAACCCATGGGCTCTATACGGGTCCAATATGGGAATATGGGCTCCATTCCCAGGCCCGGCTCAAGACATTTAGCGGCCCTGGGCAAACCGGCGGCCCTAAGCACAAAAAAAGTTGATGACTTTTTTAGTCATTCACCTCTTTTTACGAATAATAATTTTATATTTTTTTTGAAAAATGGAAAATTGGCGGCCCCTAAAAATCGGCGGCCCTGGGCGGCTGCCCAGTTGCCCATATGGATGAACCGGGCCTGTCCATTCCATGTGGGCATGCTGACAGGGACAGACCCATGACTGTGAAAATTAATGTTAATGTGAATTCGTGAAAATGAGCGCTTGACAAACTGAATGAAGCGATGAGGATATATAGCAGTACCCGATCTTACGGAAACTGCTGATGCGTACGTCTTTCAGGCAGTAACAGCTAGAGAACGAGAATCATGTACTTCGGCACTTATTCCCAGTGTGAGAATTGTACAAAAAGACTGGGAAGTTTAGACTTTGATCCATGTGGAGTTGAATATCTTATTCGTATTTTGCAAACTGAAGTCAGCGAAATTTGAAAGCAGCAGATTTTAACCCTAGCAGTTTCGCAAGTAGAACTCCAATCAAAATCAATTCCTTTGTTAAGAAAATTCAAAAATATATACATGATAAACCATGGAAATTTCTTCACTTTGCCAGAGATTCAGAATCAAATAATGCTAAATCAAACCAGCACAACTGAAGGAAAAACGACCCCTAGGGTGTGAAATGAAGATTTAACTGTGAGGTCTTAAAATAGGCTAGGGGTTGAACCCCCAATCTCAGACAATTCTCGCCCTGCTTATTCCCCTCTCTTCGTAATCATCAAAACATACATCTTCGTAATAGAATGCATAAATTTACATTACCAAAATAAGACAACAACTATATCCCCACGTATTCTCTGTAAGAATACTAATAGAGCAAACTCTTTCTCTTATAATGTACCGAGTCGCTACATGTCAGCTTGTTTTCCTCAACAACGAATATGGTATTGTATTGTATTGTATTGTATTGTAAGTGTTGCTCATGTCTTGCTGGTGTCTTCATCTAAACGGAACTTGGAAATCGCTCATCGCTTAAAACAACAAGCAAAATATTAAGAGAACAAAGTCGCTAGCAGTCGATAGCTTAGCGACTGGTTTCGACTTGAGGGCTTAGCGGCGGCGGCGGATGGCAGCGGCGCCGGGAACTAGCTCCAGTGTCAGTGTAACCTTGATGGGTCTCTTAGTTCCACGTGCAATGAGTTCGGGGGTCAATGCTATTGTAAACCTAGCATCATGGGTCGCGCGTGTTCCAACTGCCGCACAGGCTACTATGGTTTCCCTAACTGTAGAAGTGAGATTACTACCTTTACACTTGGTTTTATTTTTCAGTCGCCCGTTTAAAGTTTCAATTACTTTTCCAAATAGAGAACTAAATTATATAATTTGTTTTGCAAAATTAGCATCAATTTAATGTGGTATTACGAAATGTATTCCATAAAATTATTTTACAGTAGGCCTATGTGGTAATAATGCAAAATTTGGCGATTATTAGTAACTACGGAATAGTTAATTTCTAGATGTTTCTATTGTTTATTTAATTGTTGAGATTTGTTCTGGTTCACTTTGATTATCAAAGTATCATTAATGTGTCTGCAGTCTGTGACTGCAGTTGAAATACATGGTTTAAAAACTTTAGATTTTTATCACCCATTGCGGACTGCAGGTTGGTATAATAGAAAGTTTGTCACTATGAAGTTAATTAAGAAGTTGTAATTTGTGGTGTAATTTATTAGTGTTGAAATTTGTATTCATCGTAGCTTGCAACTGCAACACAATTGGTTCGGAGACGTGTGATCATCAGTCAGGATCCTGTCTGTGCAAACCCAATGTTATTGGTGCCACTTGTGACAGTTGCCGAGTAAGATTTGATGATATCCAAATATTCTAATTTAATTACAGCTGACTTTAGGACAGAAATTTCATGTTTTATGAAACGTGTAAGGGCATATAATTTGTTGTAGGATTATTGCGTTCTTAATTTATTGGCTTGCAGCTCTTGATTATCTCTTTCTGTTCTCTATTCCCCGTTTTGAGTCTTCCGACTTAGTTTTAACAGTACCGTATTTATTGTAGATATTCTTGATAATATCGGGGTGATCATTAGCTGTCAATGTGATAAACTGATAATGTCAGATTTACATATTTGTTAGGTTGAAAGTTGGTAAGTTGGAAGTTGTAAGAAGCGAAAATGTCTTTCCTGTAAAACTGTTGTAATGAATGTTTTGTATTTGATAGAGTGGTGCTTTTGGATTCGAGAGAGGTAATGGGTGTGAGCTTTGCAACTGTGGTCCTGCTTCAATCACGCCTGATTGCGATGCCTACTCTGGTCAGTGCCAGTGTCGTCCAGGTGTCATTGGACACAAGTGTGACCAATGCGAGCAGGGATACTGGAGCTACGGTCCAAGAGGATGTCAACGTGTGTAGACTATTTCTTTCCAAAACATGCATAATTTTAGGTGAGGATTCATATTGGATGTTAAAGTCGTGCTTCATTTCTTCAATCATATGTCTGTGATGGAAAGAATAGCGTATTTTTCGCCTGGACGTTTTCCAGTTAAATCTCTAGTTAGGAAATAAAAATAAGGATGGTCAATAAATAATAAAACTTATGAGATTTCTTTATGATTTTATATTAATACTATTATTATATTTATTGTCATTATTATTTATTGTTATTGTTTTTGTTGCTAGCTTTACGATCAATTCTGTTGACAACGACAACTTTTGCTTCATTAAGAGTTTGTTGTTTTCTTTCAGGATGCACGTGTTCATCACATGGAGCAGTGACCTGTGACCCACGGACTGGTCTGTGTCAGTGTCTGCCTGGAGTGACTGGACCCAACTGTGACCAGTGTCTTCCTCCATGGGTTATGATTCAGGGAATAGGATGCAATGGTGAGCAGCGTTCGCCTGCATTTATCAAGTGACAGCTGAGATTCTAGACGCCATATATGTTTTTTTCATTAAGGTATTGCCATAATACAGCCACTGTTGGGCCTGAGTTGCTAATGAAACATATACTGCAATTTCTGGCTGAAGGGAATCGAATTGTCGAGGTAGAGAAGAAAATACAAAAAAGACACGGAAGAATTGCGAGTTTCCTGAGTTGATACCTTAGTTTCTGATTTTTTTTTATTATTGTAACTCATATCTAATTTGCCTCAGTTTAGTGTGCATCAGAGAAACTTGCACAAGTTACAAATGCATCGCGACTCTGTCACCAGGGATGAAATGATGCCGAACATTTCAATACACCGCTTCATTCTTTTATCGAATAGTTCCCACTTTAGAACTTGTCTTGCAATTTACAAAATATTTGATAGACTAACGATGAATCGTCTTTGCTCATACCCGCATTCGTAAGCAAAGTTAAAGTTTTTTGTGACGTTTGACCAAGAGATTTAGGACGTGATTTCACGATGAGTCAAAGGACGCGGAACGTTTTATTGAAGAAGGGGAGCAATTAAAGCGCTCAAAGACTTCCAAGTAGGGATTATGAGAGAACATTGTAAACTCGTCTGTTGGCAGGATCAACGGTCGTTAACATTTTTACAGCTTATCTTGTAAACATTTCTAGTGAATTTTCACCTGTGAGGTGTGTACTATAACGCGTGGGTGTTGCCGATGTTAAATTCAACACTCTAAGCATGAGTCTTTTATCAAGTCTGAGGTGGTCACCAAGTTATTGAGTTTCGAAAGGATTCGAGGCAGACCTGGCGGAGTCCATGCGGCGAATGATTTCAGAGCATTTTAGATGGTATCTGGACACCTATCACTGAAGTCAGATCGTCTGTTGACCTGTAGGAAATTATGAATATTTCCCTTCAAACAGCTTTGAGTACCAGAATTACCTATGTCTAAAGAGATCGTAAAATCTCGGATTCAGTTAGGTTAGAGCGTGTTTGGCTAGGTGTACCATCGACCACCCACTGCGACCAAACGGTGTCTACTCAGGAATTCCTGCTCGCACATAATTATATAATGTTCAGAGGGTATCCGAAATCCATGTTTTTAAGATCAGCCTCAAGGATTGCCAATCAGTGATCGGAATGCTTAATTCAGCTTTCGCCATTCCTAAACATCAATGCAACACGGACCAGGAAATCAACACATTGTTTGGGCTCCGGTGTTATATTCGAGAGACTTCTAGTTAATTGTGTCTTTCCTATAGCTTATTATTTTGTTTTCAGATAAATTTGCTATATGAATGAAATGTAACAGCAAGTAGGATGCAAGGAACGATTTCGATAGAGACTTAGAATTTCCTTTATAAGTTGTTTACAGGCGTTTCCTAAATACATGTATAAAAAATTGGCTTGCAGAATTATTTGCAATTAATGATATTTTTCTTGTCTAGAATGCAACAGAGAGTGAGAGAAAGGCAGAGAGAGAGAGAGAGAGAGAGAGAGAGAGAGAGAGAGAGAGAGAGAGAGAGAGAGAGAGAGAGAGAGAGAGAGAGAGAGAGAGAGAGAGAGAGAGAGAGAGAGAGAGAGAGAGAGAGAGAGAGAGAGAGAGAGAGAGAGAGAGAGAGAGATAGAGAGAGAGAGAGAGAGAAGAGGGGAAGGAGACCGAGAGGCAGAGACAAAGAAAGAGGCAGAGTTTATCAGCAATTGAAAGTTTTTAGATGGTGCGGTTGATGTCATTGTTCTTGTCTAGAATGTGACAACTGCATTCACCTCTTGATGGACGACATCGAAATCATTGACCGCAACATAACTTCGATGAGACGTGAGCTGGAAAGTGTCTCCGTTGGTATCCGCGCTTTCCAGCGCCTTGAAAAGATCAACCAGACAGTAGCCGAACTGAGACCTCTGGTGGACAATTTAATCAACCGTCCCACTGACCCCTCTCAGCTAAACCCCATCAAGAGAGAACTTTACCACGTCCAGACGCTTGCCACAGAGGTCTCAACCAAGGTCAGTTATGAGTTCAGGTGCAAGCCATTCTGACTTCTGCAGCGCGACTGTATACGATGTTCACGGTATCACTCGTTCATAGACGTTAAATCAATATGCATACAGCAATTATTGGCTAGAACCAGTTGAGCTCCAATAAGAATACACATAAAGGTATGGACACTTCCCGCGGGGAAGGGAGTAAAATAGTCTTGATCTAAAGGCCAATATAAACTCCGAAGCACAAACATTTTCTTGGAATAGAGCTCCATGGCTTATAGGGCTAGCACAAAATATATATGCGATTGCTAAGAACCACTCTTCAGTTTGGATGAGTGAAGGCTAAACATTCATGATCTTTTCTAAAAGTGGCACAGTATTTGAGGCGGAAAAGATTTCAAGTTAAGGAGCTGGTTAAAATGTGAAACATCTAATAGAGTAATTAATTTTAGAGATTATTCGATGCGCATAAGAAACCAATGTTTCAATGATCGGATGTGTAGGTCGATTCATACTCGGCAATTTTTCTTCCTGAAAGCTCTCGTCAACGAGGTTATAAGTTTTTGAGACCAAACTCCCAAATCCTATGCACATACATTACCTATGTCAAAGACTTAGCTCGCGAATTTTACAGTTTCTGGCTTATAGGCCCTAGTCTTAATAGAAAAAACTCGCGCTAAATTCTCAAATCGTGCAATTAACAGTTTTATTTATTAACGCTTATTAACGCTGTATTAACGCTTTTAGCTTCAAGGAAGTCCTGAACTTCTGATGGCAGTTTGTCCAGTATTATTAATATTAATTGTTAATTAGTAACTTCCATAGCACCTTTGTCTGATGCACAAGGCATCAACCGATGGCACCCAAAGGTGCTATGGAAGTCATCAGTTAAATATACAGAAGATCCTGCAGTCCGTTCAGAGAATAGACCGTGGACACCTGTATCGGAACTGTAATGATTGGTTCATCTGCGTTGATCTGGCGATGCCTTCTTGGCTGTGCCCCGGTTTACTTACGTGAGCTCTGCTGTCCTGTCTCTCATGTGACTGGCCGCCGAGCCCTTCGCTCTTCTTCTGCGGGTGAGCTCTTGGTTCCTCGTTCTACCACCGAAACTAGGCAGCGTCGTGCTTTCTCTGTGGTCGCCCCCTCCATCTGGAATCAACTCCCATTGCAGATACGCCTGTTGCCTAAGATTAGTTCGCTTACGTTTTATAAGTTACTTAAGTCCAGTTAATAATATTGCCGTGGCTGGGCTGGGAGCGATTCTGAGTAGGTAACTTGAGGGGGCGCTATATTAAATTTTTTAAACGAATGAATGAATATGTAATTAGCCACAGTTTTACGCTGGCTAGTGTTACAACTTATGCATTAGACTCTCTAATTGAGGTCTCTTTCATTGTGCAAAACATCTGTTGCGTTTCAATGTATTGTTAATTTATTTATTAAGCCGTTTAGCACATTGTTCTCATAAAACATTCATCATCTCGTTTTCATAGTCTGGTCGTACTTCGGAAGAATCCGAATCGGTAGAATCGGATGCAGCTGATGCTATGTTGCAAGCAGAGAATCTTTACCAAGATCTTGTTCAGATGGCCATCAAGGAGGCAAACGGTAAGATGTATTATACGGGCGCCGCGGCGGTAATAACCTGGCATAGCTTACTTGCCACCGGGCTGCATTTATGAACTCGAGCGTGATCGGTGACAAAGACTTGTCAGTTTTGTATCCATAGTGGGATGAACACTAAAATAGTGTTATTTAAAATGTGGTCAGATGTTTCGCTTGGGAAAACCTGTAAAACGTTTCCTTACAAAAACTGGACAGGTAGCACTGTGCATTGTCAAATTTGACCTCGTAAAAATTGCCTCCCTAGGTAATTCCCTATTTTGCATAGTTTTAAATATATTAACATTGAGGTCCGATCAGCATAAGAAACACGAGATCGATTTATCACGATGCATTGGGAACATATATGTGACCACCTTTGTACATCTTGAGAAGTACTTGTCAGATGTTAAGTTTTTCGACTGTTCTGACAGCTGTTTAACTAATATATTTAGTAACTTCGTTTGTAGTCACCTCGTTTATTTTACGTGCAGAAGCTGTGGAGTTTGTCAAAGAAGTTTTGGAGAATATCCAGGGAGGCACTGGTGGGAACAAAATCGAGATACTGAAGCAGGCAGAAATAATGCTGCAAGAAATCAAGTCGCGTGACTTCTCATTCAGTGAAAGTGCAGTCAAAGAAGAACTTGGGAAGGCAAGAGATAGTAAGCGACAACTCAATTAACGGTATGCGGACGTTTGGTCAACGGACGGTTGGTCAACGGACGGTTGATCACGGACGATTGGTCAAAGGACGATTAGTCAAGCGGACTGTTCGTCAAGGGGACTGTTGATCAAGGGTCCTTTCGTCAAGAGGACGGTTGATCAAAAATCGTCAATCATTGAAAATAAATTATGAAATAGATAGGCATTGTTATTCCTCAAAATAATACACTTTAATGTAGTAGTTTTTATATCAAATGTAGTCAAATAGTTAAAACACGAAGGTACCTAATTGTGAGACAAATGTTATATATATATATGTGCAGTCATCCAACGATGTGGTCCAACGATGTGGTTGTTGATCGAAGGGCTGGAGAAAGCAGAAGGGGGCGTTCTCGCAAGGCGCAACTGGAGTCCAGGAAATTGGTACCAAGAAATACCGTGACTTGGTCGGAAAAGTCAGTTGGGAGATATGGAAGAGCGAACGTGCTAATATATATATATATATATATATACATATATATATATATATATATATATGATCTGATCTGATATATGATCTGATATATATATATAAAATATAGATAAAATATAGATAAAAAAAAATATATATATATATATATATATATATATTAGCACGTTCGCTCTTCCATATCTCCCAACTGACTTTTCCGACCAAGTCACGGTATTTCTTGGTACCAATTTCCTGGACTCCAGTTGCGCCTTGCGAGAACGCCCCCTTCTGCTTTCTCCAGCCCTTCGATCAACAACCACATCGTTGGACCACATCGTTGGATGACTGCACATGAGCAGCGATTGGATTCCGCGGTTAGTCTGTCTAGGGATAATTAGTTATCGTATATCTGTGCCAGTGCAGTTTTTTGTACTGATAAGAGAAGTGACATATTTTAAAAGCGTCTCCAATAGCTAAAATTTAAATTTCTGATCAACCGTCCTCTTGACGAAAGAACCCTTGATCAACAGTCCCCTTGACGAACAGTCCGCTTGACCAATCGTCCGTTGATCAATCGTCCGTGACCAATCGTCCGTTGACCAATCGTCCGTTGACCAATCGTCCTAGAACCCAATTAACCTAATGTATACTGTACTGCTTGAACATCTCTCCGTTAGCTTGACGCTATGAAATCAATGTTCCGACATTATTTGACCTATATAAATTTCTATGTCCACCTTGCCGTACAGTGTTCTCGGTCGAATCCTACTAAAGAATATTGTATACAGATTGAATCCTGTGTTTGAGGGCTTCTTATAACTGCCATTGCCATTATCGCCCACTTTACTTCTTTTAATTTGAGTAGGTTACCTGAAGATTGGCTACTAATAAAGCACAAAAATTCATATGAAAAATAAGGGATGTACTTCGTGTAGCACCACAATTAACACGCTGTTAAATAAGGGTGATAATTACAGTTTTGAAACCATTTTAGGCTAAAATTTCTGAAACAATACTTATTAACTAGCTTGAAATTCTTAACATATGTGTTATTTGCTGGTCATGAAATAATTAGCATTCATAAGCTAGCCATTGTAATAGATGATGCTTGGACATAGACTGTGAAATACATCATGCATGCTAATCAAAGAAATATTTTTTTTGTTTAAATTTAAAGTACGGTAGTTCCACATTACAATCGCTTTGAGTGAAATCTAAGGAAAACAATCTATGAAACAATAGTAAGAAAACTGACAGTCCGAAATATTTAGACTACTAGCGGATCTGGAATCTAATACTGTAAGCATTGGGTTAGGAGAAACGGGAAAATCATTAAATTCATCCAGCATCTAGTAATATAGGCGGCTTAAATAAACTTCAAGCTAACTCCATGAATGTAATAACACGTTTAAACAAAAATTTTGCAGTTCAAAGACTGTTTCTCGCTTTTATACAATATCAGAATCCTGCAGGCTTCATCAATCATTTATATAAAACATCTGTAACATTTTTTCGGAATTATTATACCTAAATTAGTGTCGTTATTTGATTTTCTCAATAAGCGCTGAAACAAGCGAAGAAATTGATGAACCGTGTCGCAGCGCAGTTCAACCGTACAGTCGATATAAGCATCCTCGTCGATGACATCCTGAATAAGCTGCAGGATCTACAGAACAGCAGTCGCCACTCCTTTAACCATTCACAGGCTGCGATTGAAATAAACAACCGCACTCGACAGATCCTGAAATCGGTCACTGTAAGTTACACCAGGTTCTAGACTGATTAGCTGGTTATGTGGTTGATAAGTTGGAAAGATACTTCATGAAATCATTGTGTGTAAAACATAAAATAGTCAATATATGTGTAATTCAAAAAATTGTATAATAGGCCTATACTACTACACAAACATCCCTTGTACATTTCTGCACTCTGACACATTTTTACTGGTCTCGTTTGTGGCTTATCCGTTGATGCACATGAACTTCTATAACAACGTATAGCATGAACTTGTATTTTGGCGATCCATAAAGCTTACGAATTGGTGTCGATCTCTGCATCGTCTACCAGTAAAAAGTCCTGATTCTCCTTTTCATCATGTAATGTGCAGCTGCCTTTTCCAACACACCTTATCCGCATCCATCTTTTCCGTTTTTGCTATCACAACTGTTCCTGCTGTCATTGCGAGGAGAAGCGCATCAGAACCAAGCTTTAGGTCTCTCGTCCGAATACTACTATTCCTCTCATCTCTGCTCACTCAAACTCCGTTACCTCCTCATTAAAAGCAAAACCATATACACAACTTAATTTCCCATTCTCAGTGTCATTCGAATTTAATCGCCCTCTCAGAAACTCAAGATTCCTGCTTCATATACCGAGCCTCGCGCAGAAGTGGCAGACTCAATAGATAGACGATGATCACCGCATCTCGTTATACATTAAGATAGTAGCCACCTGCCAGAAATTTCTGTCTCTAAAGTATGGGTAAAACGCTGGCTATAGAGCCATGTAACTAAATGATAAGTTGTCCAATAAGTAAGCAAGTAACTATATTCTTTATTGCACCTTTAGCAAACGCACAATAGGACAATAGCTAGAAGCATTGGTTACAAAACAAAGATGTGATAAATCGTAATAAAAGTAATAAGTAATTGTGATTGATAACTTGACTATTCCACTAGTATACTTGCACGTCACTGTTATACAAATGTTGATAAATATTTTTCTCTTATAGGCCTATTGTTTACTGAACTATTCAGTTATGAAATCAAAGAAAAGTTGATTGGCGATTTCATTTATCAGTCGAGTAACTGCAACGTTAGTTTATTGCATACGATTGTATTCAGTTGATTTGAGATTAGTTGTTAAATGTGAATATTTTGACAATTTGATTAATCTGATGAATTTGATTTATTGTCAAAATATCCATATTTAATAACAATGTTTACTTCGCAGGATACAAATCTTAAGATTCGTCAATCAGAAACAGATGTTCGAAGTTGTATCGTTCGAGCCAGGAAGCTCCTTAACGATACTAGGAAATTTCTTACTAGTGCCAGAGAGGCTTACACTGTAAGTGGTGCATGAGTTTAATTGCAATTACGTAAAACCAGATGATATATATATTCAATTCAATTCAATTCAATTCAATAACTTTATTGTATCAACTGACAATCAGTAACAAACATATTTAGAGGTAACAAGAAAAAATTATTCAATTATTAGAGCATCCGTATACACTCCGAAGACTGTGCAAGACCAGAATAATCCTCAATTGCATACTCGGTACTAATAATCAGTTTAGCATGATGAGGATAACAAATAGGATGCAGTATACATTTAAATTTCTATGACCGAGATTTTTTTATTTGCTAATTTTAGACAGAGCTACATTTGCCAGGAGAGACAAAGGGCGACCCCAAAGGGACCAAAGTCCCGCTAGACGGGGATACCCAAGCTATGACATGTACAAGATATGTAGATGGTTCTTAAACAGAAATCTAAGCAAAAACAAGAAAATAAACTGAAAGTTTGTACATATTTTATGTATTGACTGAAGTTGATTAGGATAAAGATGCGCTAGTTACCCTTAACTATACTTAACTAGTCTTAACTATCGGGCGCTGGGTGCCCCCCCCAACCAGACCCAGATACATTTTTTACTGTAGGCCTACTAGATTAAGTCGCTGCACTAGAAGATGTTGCTAAGAGAAACTCCTTCAAAAGAATCCTAAACTGTCTCCTACTTTGTGCTGTCTTAATATGTAGTGGAATAGAATTCCAGATCTGCGGTCCCAGTGCTTTAATATTAAAAGCTCTAAGATTCGTAGCCTATATATATTACGTATATATATATATTACTTATAGGTCATACACATAGCGATATATATGGCCTATAAGTAATATAAGTAACATGTGTAAGTAGCATCCACTGATAGATATGTCATCAACCACATCGGTTGTGCACGGTGGAACAACCCTGTACTATCGGTGGCGGATCATATCGCCCATCGTCGTTCCTAATCCTCGATTCTAAGTGCTTCAGGAACTCTGAGCATGCTGGCAACTCTAGTTGCAGAGAGTTTTGGTTGGGCTCTGCGTGTGTGTACGCGAGCCTGACACTATAAGCAGTGTTTTCTAACTGGTGAATGTTTTGTTCTCAGTAACTATTTACATCGTTTAGGCCAACGCAGAGAGCGCCACTGAACTGTTTCTCTTGCAGCGGCGCTATATAAATTTATAATTACAATTACAATTCTATTGAACATGGTCGTTTTTACGTAATATTTTTTTAGCACCGCTTCTCCATACTCTGATGCACGACGTTTAATTTTAAAGTACCATCGCTAAAGGCTGCATTATAGAAACGCTATGCTTTGTAGCTCGTTTGTGTTTACCATGACATGCAGAATGGTAGATAGGCTACAGAATTAGAGGCAGTCCCACCCAGACAGAGGAAGACACATGCTTGCATGCAGAGACAGATGGAGGGTCAGACAAACTGACTGACTTAGGGCCTATTTAATTACCGACTGACTGACTGACCGACCGACTGGCTGAATGACTGAATGACTGACCGATTAAACAGGTTGATTTGCTGGTCTGTTAGTCGTTTGGTTGACTCTAGGTTTTGGAGCGTGAAAGTAGTCGATTGGACGCTGCCAACAGAGACCTGCATCCAGCTGTGGTCGGACTGTCAAGGGAAAACACGATTCTTCGACCGCTGGTTGATAATGCCACACAACACGCGCTTCAGTTGAGGGCAGATGCTGATCTGCTCGAAAGGTGATCATAAAGAAAACAAAGAAATGACTTTTGCAGTGAACATAAACAAGAAGTTTAAAGCGCTTGATAAACGTTCAAGTGGCGCACTGTAAATGGGATGTTCTATTGTATTGCATTGTATAAAAGGAAAAGTGTGTCACTTTACTTAGCTCTGGATGGAACACGGAAGATAAAATAGGTTATATATTATATTTAGTTTATTATATGTTAATTTCTAATGATTTTGTCAAAACAAGTGTGTTGTTTAAACACTACGGCAACACGAATAATTATGTCAATAAAGTTTCAAAAAGTTTTATACCTTTGTAATTACTAGAACTTTGCTAATGATAATTAGCCTATTCTCAGTTTTGCTTTGCTGTGATCTTTCTCATAATTTCTTCAAAGTAATGGAACACTCTTTTGTTCTAGAATGATGGTGGATACGCGCGCGATTGCAGAAGCCGCTTTGAATGCATCCAGAGCTTACCGTACAATCACTGATTCCATAAGCGGTGCATTAAACGCATCCATTGAAGCTCTTGGAGTAGCTGAAGAGGCATCTGCCATGGTCGGTGTTTATACTGCTCCTCAAATGACTTTTGTTCACTCATTAAGTCATAATTAATTAGGTAACTGAGTGAGCTATTGAATGAGAACTTACTTTTGGTCTAAACGTGTTAACAATGTCTTCTAAGTAGCCTAAACCTAAAGCCTTTATATAAATAATTAGGTGAAAATGGGCAACAATCCCACCTTCATATGATTTAAGTATCTGACTAGATTCCCGTATTTCAGATAACATTTATGATAAATGTGAATTTAGCAAGTTGCTTAAACAAACAACTTTGAGACTTCAGTCACCATTAGACTACTAATCTTGACGTCACACGGTTGCACCCAATATTTTTTTTTGAAGTACTCTGGTCTTGCGGAAAATGCAACGAAGTCACGCAGGCGAAGTGAAAACCTAAAAGAACAAGCGGATAACATCACTCCAGCTGCATTTGGTAAGTTTATATATGAATTGCAATAAAGAAACATCATAATAGTTTCAATGTAGTATTTGGCTAACGCAGAAAGTAACCCCAGTCTTTGCAGGAAAAAATGTCTAAGGTTTCTTATTTGAAGTAGGCCTAGCTCATATTTCAGTTAGGTTTGGTAATTTCTGGGTTTTTATTTGCCAAATACACATTTCTATTAAACCATACATTTCAATAAAACCATACATTTCCCTTTATTAAACCATCCATTCTATTCATGTTAACATAAAACTGATTTGTTTGAAGCCTATCTGCGTACACACTGAAAAATTATAAATTAGGTTCTTATGTATGTTAGGGTAATGCCGACCAGCGCCAATTGTCCAAGTAGCAGGATCTTGAATCTGTTGCTCCAAAGGAACCCATATTAGTGTTTCTCGCATATAGATAGTCTACTGTTATATATAAGTATTTTGGCTGTTTAGCCACTACTCAGAAGATGGCACAGTCGAGAGCCGACAGATCACACATCTCACATGTCCTTGACAAAAAGTCTCCCTACATAGATAGTTAACTTAAGAGGCGTAATGGGTTGACCTTTCCTGTCCTTTTTCAAGCATTTGATTCATAGTAGTTTTGTATTCCCTGTATACATCGAACAATGACGACTTTTGCATAGACTTGAAAATGCGTTTGGTCAATGCAAACAAGAAACTTGAAGAATTGAAGAAGATAAACATCCATATCAAAGATGAATATGTAACATTAATTAGCGGACTTGATGGACTACCAACAGGTACAATATCTCTTTAGCTCCGTTTCTATTCAAATCTGAATTTCGTAGATTGCATCTTATGTAATGCTGCCCAGGCTACGACATTATGCTGCTGCTGAATATTCTCATAATTATTTATATCATTAGCATCATCATCATCGTCGTCGATATCACAATCACAATCATAATTTATTGCTGTCATTAGCATTATAATTTTTAAGATATTGATACATGTTCACTGATGTTTGATTTAATAAAATAGGTCTAAAGTCATTCATGTCTCAGTATTGTTATAAATTTCTATTCCATACTTTAAAGTAACTGTAAAGTAAATCATGAGCATAACTTTTGTGGTCACACTAGTGACACTACTTTACACAAGTTTCGTTTTACTCATGAGTGATGATGCTGTGATATGCTGCAGAAGGCTATGAAAAGAAAGCCAATGAAATTGCAATGAAAGCAATTAATGCAAAGAAAACAGCGGAAAATACTGAGCAAGAGATCAAGACAATTGTAAATCGTCTTCCGGAAGACCAGCGTAGGTTGACTGAGGTTGAGGAAAACGTTGACCTTGCCAACCGTAACACGAGGACAGCAGAGAATGATGTACAACAGGTCCTAAGACTCGTTCCAAATGTCACTGATATCCTTTCCCGATTGAGCAGTCATGTAATGAGGATACGTCAGCTTGGACTTGACCTAAAGACTAACATCACGCTACTTAGAGACAGCGTCAGTGTTGCACGTGATCAAGCAAATCTGGTGAGTTCTCTTATTAGCTTTGAAGTCTATAATTTTATGCTAACTATTCATTATTCGATTAATTGTTTTCATACTTGTTTGCGGAATGTTTTCTACTTCCGGAAAGACTTTTTGTATGTTACCGAATGCAAAAGTGTCTAATACAGAAGCATCAAACAGTAATCCATCTAAGCCTACTATAGATCCAAATCCACAGAAATTTAAGATTAGCCTACCGAGACATAGAGTTAGATAGTCGTGAAGCTAGTCACGTCCCAAAATTTTATCGTTCAAATGTACTAGTATATTTCTATGTCGTTACGTTCAGAAAACAATACTCTATATTCCAACATAATAGCCACTAGCGGAAATATACGAAGTCCCAAGACGGCAGGCATGAGCACGCCGACGTTACCTTGATTGTTCTTGGCCTTGTAGATACGAGTTGGCGTAACCTTCAATGAGGACTCATCTCTCCAGGTGCGTAATCCTCGGAATCTGATGGCGACTGGCGTCTACAGCCGCGTCTCACTCTACTTCAAAACCACTGCGAACGATGGACTGCTTTTCTACGCCGGACCAACTCAACGCCCAAAAGCGGTAGGAACGTCTAGCGATTTCACACGGTATTTGTAACGACAATAGCAGTATACTTAGCGTAGTAAATACGCGAAGGGAACTGCTTTCTAGAACGATGTCATTTTTTTCTAATCGTTTGAGATACGTATGCATCTTCCATCATATGATACCAAATTCCTTCGGTCTGTAGATGTGCAAATGCGGCATCATCACTTCACTCTAGAAGCTCAGCGGCATGTTCATTTGGCCGGAGGGAGGGGAAGAGATGACTGAGTACCTAAAACGATTTACTCTGCATGGCCTATCCCTTCCAGCGTGCCTACATGCAGCCCATATGGGACCCCTTGTAGAGCCGATATGGGTCTTATCTAATGTCCAATCTAGTGTTCATGGAAAAATGCTGGCAGGGATTCTGACGCTGAAAGTCTAATATTTTTATAATGGATAGAGCCGTCGCTTCTGAAATTGGTGCGAGGTGATAATCCATGATGTGCCAGCTCTAGATCTAGAAAGCGCAATTAACAGTTCCCATGGCTCTCTCTCTCTCTCTCTCTCTCTCTCTCTCTCTCTCTCTCTCTCTCTCTCTCTCTCTCTCTCTCTCTCTCTCTCTCTCTCTCTCTCTCTCTCTCTCTCTCTCCTCTCTCTCTCTCTCTCTCTCTCTCTCTCTCTCTCTCTCTCTCTCTCTCTCTCTCTCTCTCTCTCTCTCTCTCTCTCTCTCTCTCTCTCTCTCTCTCTCTCTCTCTCTCTCTCTATATATATATATATATATATAGTGACAGACTCAGTTGAGCGTGGCCTTGTACACGATGCGGGGCCAAACTGTACTGTCTTGAGCCTTCTTCCAATCTGGAGGAGGCCCATGCTAACATATTTCTTGACGGCTCTAATCCATTTGGTCCTAAGTTGACCGCTTGGTCTTTTCCAATCCTGTGCACGGTGGCTTATTCAACGCTATTCGATGGCCCTTGTCTTCTGCGGATCATGTTTCTGGCCTGTTTAGAGATGGGTGTTGTCGTGGTCTACGCGGGTGCATGCATCAAGGGAAGAAAACCGACGTGTCAACAAGCTTGTTTACAACGCACGGAAAATTCTGCAGCAAGCTGTCAACATTAATTCGGTGCATGCAACAAGGATATACGTGTTCAGTAGGACTTTCCAGGGAAAAGTACAGTGACGTCACAGAACGTTCTGGAATCCGGGAGAACTCTATATAAGATAGACCTGATGTACATTAAGGGCCTTTTGACGAAGATTTGTAAACGTTGAAACATTGATCGTATGACGTTCAATCGAGACCAGCCAACCTGTGTGCTGTCTACGATTGTGATATTTGATAGACGAGTTGACTTACTTTACACTTAATCGACTTTATTTTTAATTAAAGATCTTTTAATAGTTCCTTCGTTGGTTCGTCGTTGCGATCGAAGGAGTCGACCGCGACATTATTGGTGTCAGAAGCGGGATCATCGGTGTTGGATCCGGTGAAGAAGACGCGAGCCGGCGGAGGAAGGAGTCAACCCGGAGGATCAAGAGACGGTCTGTTCCAGACAGCGAGCGGATCGAGACGCCTTTCTACCGTGGGAGACGGGTGAATCGGCATACGACAGTCGGACGGACGAAGTGCGTCGTTCGGCTGAGACAGCAGAAGACAGCAGTCAACATACGGGTAAGATCCTAGGTGTTGTCGTGGCTGAGAAGGAGAAAAGAGAGTGGAGTTGCAGCCGAGTGGGAGGCAGCCATTATTTCTCTTTCAATATCTGCTGATTATTTCTTTGAAATTTGATCCATTGTTGTGATCGAGGCCAGACTTGCGTGAGCTTGTATAGTTTTTGCGTACTTGGCGAGTGTACTTCTTTGGATACTGCATAGTTGCACTTTGGGTTGTGGAATTTTCCTTTTGTGTGGCGGGTTTGCCGCGTGGTGTCTGTTTTTTTTTGTTGATTGTTGTTGACTGACTGTTTGTAAAAATGGAAGCGTTGACAACAGAGATGCAAGCGAATATTCGCAAAATGTCGTCTGAGCGCCTTAGGGTGTATCTTATGAAGGCAGGAAGGGACGAAGATGATGTTATGTCATGGGATCGAAATCAATTAATGGAAGAATGGGCCATGGAGATTGGAAAAGAGGAAGAGGAATTTAAGGGTAGTCCAATATCTCCAACAGGAGTGGATTACGAGCTGCAGAAGCGCCGTCTGGAGTTCGAAATCCGTAAATATGAAGAACAAAGGGAGGAACGGAAGGAGAAGGAAGAAAGGGAGGAAAAGAGGAGAGAGGAAGAAAAGAAAGAACAAAGGGAGAAGGAAGAAAGGGAGGAAAAGAGGAGAGAGGAAGAAAAGAAAGAACAAAGGGAGAAGGAAGAAAGGGAGGAAAAGAGGAGAGAGGAAGAAAAGAAGGAACGGAAGGAGAAGGAAGAAAGAGAAAGGGAGGAACGGAAGGAGAAGGAAGAAAGAGAAAGGGAGGAACGGAAGGAGAAGGAAGAAAGAGAGAGGGAGGAACGGAAGGAGAAGGAAGAAAGGGAGGAAAAGAGGAGAGAGGAAGAAAAGAAGGAACGGAAAGAGAAAGAAGAGAGAGAAAAGAAGGAACGGAAAGAGAAAGAAGAAAGGGAGAGGAAGGAAAAGCAGGAAGAACGAAATGTTAAAGATTCTTTAGCAAGTCGTACTAAGCGTTATAGTGATGCCCTTAAGAATATTCTTTGGAAATTTCCTTCCGACCCTATAGAAATTCCAGGTTTCTTTGATCACTTGGATGGTTTGTTTAATGTGTATGAGGTGGATGAAGATGTTAGAGCAAAATTATTGCTAGCCATTTTAAGTGAAAGAGCTAAGGCATTAACCATGCGCCTTACTGAGGCACAGCTCCATGACTACAAATTCCTGAAGGAGTTTTTGCTACGGGAGTTTAAGATAAGCCCTTCAAATCTTAGAGCCCGATTTTGGTCGTTGCACAAAGCATCGGACGAATCATTTACGATCTATTCATCCAAATTGCGTGTGGCTCTTATGTATTATTTGAAAAGTAGAAAGATAACTGATGAGTTTGATAAACTTGTAAGTTTATTGGTTGCGGATCGGCTTAAGGAGTCCTTGTCGAAGGCTTGTTTAGATTATATCTTGGCCCAAGAAAAAGAGGAGTGGTTGAGCTGTGAAGACATAGCTAATGCGGCTGACATTTATGTAGCGTCGCATGATGGTGGGAATGACTTAGTATGCCGTAGTCATCCGACACCGAAGTATAACAATTGGACGAGAGGTCAACCACATGTTCAAGTCAATAACCAGACAGCTCAACCCAAGTCTCCCAAACCGGAATTAAGGGGTGAAGCCAAGATAGGTGCGAGGGTGTCTCAGGAGGAGGCCAAGGTAAAGGGTCTCTGTTTCCTATGTCATCAGAAGGGTCATATGGCAAGGGAGTGCCAGACCAAACCAAGTTCTAAAAAGGTGAGTACTTGTATATCTGGGAACCCAACTGAAGAAGTGACCGACTTATTTGTTGAGAAGGTCAACGTGTTGCATGAGATACCTGAACAGGTAAAGCAAGGGAATTTATTGGATAATTCTAAACCAATAGGGTTGGAAACTGCTGTAAGGGTGTACGAGAATAGTATTGATGGATTACACGAGAGGTCGTATATCAATGTACAGATTGAAGATCTCCCTTCTCAGCCAGCATTATCTGATTCAGGAGCAGAAATTTGTTGTATTGATAAGAAATTAATTGAGTCACTAAACTTACCCGTGATTAAACGGATTAATATAATTGGTTTTCAGGGAGAAGGATGTAAGGCAGATGTAGTATACCTACAAATGAAATTAGCTAATGCAATGGAAGGAACGACGAACATTGCGCCATCTTTGTGCGTCATGTTCGCTGCAGTCCCTGAACTAAATGAACGGGTTATTCTGACACCCCATGTTGTGGACCTATTAAGGGATAGTTCACAATATGTAGTGATGGTAGCTGGCGTAGATCGATGTGTACAAATAAATAAAGGGGCAGAAGAAGATAACTTAGAAGTTAACAGCAACGAATCCTTGCCGTCAGAAGTGAATGAATATTCTCAGGAGCAACTAGTTGATGATTCAGATAATTTTCTTGATGTTGAGTCAACAGAGTTCAAGTCTGATGAGGGAGTAGCGAATAATGATACTTTATTGCGTGAGCAACAGAATTGTCACAATCTTATATCTTGCTGGCAACAAGCGAGACAGAATAAAAATAATTTCTTTATAGATAATAACCTCCTGTACCACAAAGGGGAAATTATGGGACATAAGGTTAATCAATTATGTTTACCGGAAGATAGAATCGAGGTTGTCTTGCGAGTAGCACACGATGCCCCATGTGCTGGGCACATGGCTTTTAAGGCAACGAGAGCCAGGATCAAATTAAACTTTTGGTTTCCAAGAATGGATGAGAGGATTCGCGAATATTGTGCGTCTTGTCAAATTTGTCAACTAAGAACTCCAGTTAAAGTGGCAGATCGAGTCCCGATCACTCCTATTCCGAGGGCGGATGAACTCTGTTTTAACCATCTAAATATGGATTGTATTGGCCCTATGGTAGTGACTGGAGAATCCAACAAATCGAAACCCCAGTACAATTATGCTCTGGTTCTGGTGGACAAATTTTCTCGTTGGCCGATGGCGTATCCTCTTAGATCGCTGAATGCAAAGGGAGTTTGTGAAGCTCTGTTGCAAGTTTTTACAACTTTTTCTATTCCAAGGATCATCAGTTCTGATTGTGGTACCAACTTTACCAGTCGTTTGACGAAAGAATTCTTGCGGCGAATGGGTTGTAGTCCCAGATTTAATACCCCTGGACATCCTGAGGCAGCTGGATTGGTTGAAAGATGCAACCAAAGCTTGAAAACCATGATCTTTAAGCTTGCTCAATCTGATCCTCGTGGATGGCACCAATTGTTACCGTTTGTTCTGTGGAGCCTTAGAGAAAAACCTTCAGGCACGACTCATATTTCGCCATTCACTATGGTTTATGGAACTCTTCCTCGGGGTCCACTTAGTGTGTTGAAGGAATCGTGGGCTGGCGAACGAAAAGTACCTCTTAACTTAGGTAAATCACCAGAAGAGTATCTCCAATCACTGAAGGAAAACCTCGAATTCGCGAAAGTTTATGCAGATTACTATAGTGATATAGAAACAAAGCGGTATGCAGATTATTATAACTTGCGTAGTACTGACAGAAAATACGAAGTTGGAGATAAAGTAGCAGTATTAGCACCAGATTTTGGTAGTTCTAAATTTTATAGTCGATGGCAAGGACCTGCTACCGTAGTCAAGGTTAAATCCCCATATTCTTATATAGTAGAAATAGAGGGAAAACAAAGACATTTACACGCAAATAAGATCAAGCGATACCATGAACGACTCGAACAAGCGATGATCAATAGCTGTTCAGTAATTGTTGATCAAGATGAAGAATTTGGTATAGTAGAGGTTGTAGATCAGGAAGAACGTGAACAAATAAGCCCGAGTAAGCGAATTGATCCTCTGATTATAGCGCATCTTTCGCAAGAGGAACAGAAGCAACTTTTTGAAATTTTGGATCGGCACACGGCAGTATTTGTGGATAAACCTGGGTATTGTCCAGTATTAGAACATGAAATTAAGATAACTCATGATTTCACTCCTAAGCGTTTAAGGGCATATAAAGTACCTGAGCTACTTAAACCTGAAGTACAACGCCAGATAGAAGAAATGTTGGCATTAGACATCATTCGACCATCGAAAAGTGAAATGGCCAGTCCGGTAGTTTGCGTTTTAAAGGGACCCAAAGGTCAAAATGGCGTTCGATTGGCAATTGATTATCGCCATGTTAACAAATATTCTCTAGGTGATTGTTACCCGACCCCAGACATTGCTGACATCTTACAAAAGGTGGGACGGGCAAAGTTTATTAGTGTTTTCGACGCGAAATCGGGGTATTGGCAAATTCCAGTTCGGAAAGAACATCGATGGCTTACGGCATTCGTATGTGATGCAGGACTTTTTGAGTTCACAAGAATGCCGTTTGGACTCAAGTCCGCTAGCAATACCTTTATTCGTGCTATGACCCAAGTTTTACATCCAGTGCGAAGTTTTACCGAACCATTCGTCGATGATATGGCAGTGGTTTCAATGAATTGGAATGACCATTTAGAACATCTAGAGAAATTCTTGCAAACTATTGAGGAAGCAGGACTCACTTTGAATTTAAGAAAATGTAATTTTGCACAAAACAAAATAAAGTTTGTTGGCCATATAGTAGGGTCAGGTTGTATTGAACCTGATCCAGGTAAGATCGCTACGATCAATGATATCCATCCTCCAAAAACAAAGAAAGACGTTAGAAAGGTTATGGGTTTTTTCAGTTACTTTCGAAATTTTATACCTGCTTTAGCTGAAAAAGCACGGGTAATAACTGATTTGACACGAGATAACATACCTACGAAGGTGCCTTGGGAGCAAAAGCATCAAGAAGCACTAGATAAGTTAAAGGATGATCTCAGTAAAGCTACACAGTTGCATACCATTGATTTCACTAAGGAATTTGGTTTAAGTGTTGACGCAAGTGCCACCGCGGTCGGGTGTTGCTTGTTTCAGTGGACCGAAGAAGGTCAAGAAAAACCAATTGCTTTTGCTAGTCTTAAACTTACAGATACACAGATGCATTGGTCTACAATTGAGAGAGAGGCTTTCGCAGTAATTTGGGCACTTAAACGATTCAAGTCATGGATATTCTTATCAAAGATAATCATTTATTCAGATCATAATCCTTTGTCTTATCTCACAGATGCAAGCCCTAAGAGTGCGAAACTGACTCGTTGGGCGTTAGCATTGCAAGAGTTTAACGTGGACTTTCGATATCGTCCTGGACGTCAGAACACGGTGGCTGATTTCCTCTCTCGGTTGTGACTCGGGTGGTGAAGGGGGGAAATGGCCCGACACACAAGGATCGAGCCCGCAGATTGTGTGGATAAGTTGACTAACTGATGTGTTTTGTTTTGGTTGTATATGCTGTATCGAGATGGAGTCTGGAGGCCCGGCTTGATCGTGATGACCCG
Organism: Allolobophora icterica; assembly: GCA_963556255.1. NCBI lineage: Eukaryota > Metazoa > Annelida > Clitellata > Crassiclitellata > Lumbricidae > Allolobophora > Allolobophora icterica. Next base: position 67,363,249 of record OY744604.1, on the reverse strand, counting down.
TTCGGGATGGTGCTGAAGACGTGTCATCATCTGAGGGCGGAGGGAATGTCGTGGTCTACGCGGGTGCATGCATCAAGGGAAGAAAACCGACGTGTCAACAAGCTTGTTTACAACGCACGGAAAATTCTGCAGCAAGCTGTCAACATTAATTCGGTGCATGCAACAAGGATATACGTGTTCAGTAGGACTTTCCAGGGAAAAGTACAGTGACGTCACAGAACGTTCTGGAATCCGGGAGAACTCTATATAAGATAGACCTGATGTACATTAAGGGCCTTTTGACGAAGATTTGTAAACGTTGAAACATTGATCGTATGACGTTCAATCGAGACCAGCCAACCTGTGTGCTGTCTACGATTGTGATATTTGATAGACGAGTTGACTTACTTTACACTTAATCGACTTTATTTTTAATTAAAGATCTTTTAATAGTTCCTTCGTTGGTTCGTCGTTGCGATCGAAGGAGTCGACCGCGACAGGTGTCGTTCCTGTTTTCCTCCTCATTGTCAGGTTGCTGGTGTGATCTCTGTAGGAAGTGCGCAAGATTCTTCTGAGACATCACGTGTCAAAGGCTGCAGGCGGTTGCGTCAGCGCTGCATAACTGAATTGTTACTATGTTACAAGCTGCGATTTTGTCAACTTGCTTTTGAGAATCAACGAAATTGATTGATTGATTGATTGATTGATTGATTGTTCTGCATATTACAGCTCTGAAAATATAAGATGATGAACTTCTTTGTTTTGAATTTGTCATTTGTTTTTGTCTAGTGGAACTACATGGCTTTGCTACTCATTGGTGGAAAGGCTGTTTTTAAATTCGATCTCGGCTCTGGGGCAGCTAACGTCATGAATGATAAATTTGTTGCTGATGGAGTTTGGCATGAAGCCGTCATGGAAAGGTCAGTTTTTTAAAATGCTAACTGACCTCGCAATAAGAAAAACGCTTTAATTGTTCATGACATAAATAGCATAAGTGAAATTTCTGAAGCGCAACTTGAAGGAAAACCTCATCAGTAGCCTAGCGCTCCCGACCTAATCGTTGCGAATGTGATGCCAAAATATCTTTCATGAATGGGGTGCATTTTTACAAAGATTAAAATAAATGTGATTAAGTGATATTTTATGATTTTAAACTAGGAGTGGACGAAATGGAACACTGACGATTCGAACCCCTAAAGGAGAAAATTTCACAGCAGAAGGAAGATCTGACGGAGAGTCTTTGGTTCTCAATTTTGATGACACGACTCGTGTCTTTATCGGTGGAATTAACAAGACAGAGAAGGTGTTTTATCTCTAACTGGCTGACTTGATGATATTGTTGTTGATGATGGGGAACAGGTGTCTTGGTTCCAGGGCTGTAGTCTCTAGGTGCTTGTATTGTAATCGCTTTTGTTTTACATATCTTTATCCCTATGTTTTGACTATCTCCGATCAGTTACAGATTTGGTTCTGTGATTCAGACTTGCATTATTTCTCATACACAGGATTTAAAACACAGGCTTCGTTGAGTAAATATTATTCTGTGTTCCTGGTCAGTTTGCAAAGTTGTCTAGATTATCAGAGTTCTATTTTTTACATTGCTATTAATGGCTATTCACTACAGTAATTGTTTAGCATAGATAAGCAACCGAGTTTGGCTATGCAGTTATCCAGTTGGTACATATAGGGGCCCTAATTAGTGGGACTTCGGATCCCTCAGGTCTCCCCATTGTGCCCATTATTGAACAATCACACCGAAGTGTAAACACGGTACTATAGTTTTCGTGTGAAATGTTCTGATGGAATAAACTGGTGCTATAGTTATGGTTATACCAGTTGGAACAGTATAGTTTAAATAATCCACAAAAAGAAACATAGAAGATAGATGTTATCTTGAGTAGGCCTATAATTGTATTTCCTGCTCAATTTCAGAACGATCTGAAGGATATCCTTCCATTTACTAATTTCACCGGATGCATTCAGGATGTCAGTTTTGACGGAGCTGCAGTAGGACTTTGGAACTTTGTATCAGCCGAAAACGTTGATGGATGCTTTCTTCGGTTTGTTTTATTAATCTCAATTTCTCTGCCATCGGACATGATCAAACACCCAATGGCTCCACTCCTCTAGACGACGGGCTTTCTCCTTCAGTTTCCTGTATTCAACCAGTCCAGCAGTATACTTTGACGGTATGCGGACGTTTGGTCAAAGGACGGTTGGTCAACGGACGGTTGATCACGGACGATTGGTCAATGGACGATTGGTCAAGCGGACTGTTCGTCAAGAGGACTGTTGATCAAGGGTCCTTTCGTCAAGAGGACGGTTGATCAAAAGTTTATAAAGCAATCAATGAGGTTATAAAGTTTATAGTTTATTAAGTAAACAATGAGGTTATAAAGTTAATAGTTTATAAAGCAATCAATGAGGTTATAGGCATTGTTATTCCTCAAAATAATACACTTTAATGTAGTAGTTTTTATATCAAATGTAGTCAAATAGTTAAAACACGAAGGTACCTAATTGTGAGACACATGTGCAATAGCATATTAGCACGTTCGATCTTCCATATCCCCCAAACCATATCTGACTTTTCCGACCAATTCACAATATTTGTTTTATTTGTGTATGGGCTACGCTTTGCTGTGCATGTAAAGATGCCTGGTTTTGTAATGGCTTAATTGGTCTGTCTAGGGATAATTAGTGGTCGTCGATTTCAAAGGGTTATCGTATATCTGTGCCAGTGCAGTTGTTTGTACTGATAAGAGAAGTGATATATTTTAAAAGCGTCTCTAATATCGAAAATTTAAATTTTTGATCAACCGTCCTCTTGACGAAAGGACCTTTGATCAACAGTCCCCTTGACGAACAGTCCGCTTGACCAATCGTCCGTTGACGAATCGTCCGTGACCAATCGTCCGTTGACCAATCGTCCGTTGACCAAACGTCCTAGAACCACTTTGACGTATGCTGCTGGACTGGATACATACAGTTCTCAGTTTTCAGGAGGGATTCAGCGTGTGTAATTATAATTTAATTTGACTCCATTTGAGATGGTCTTACTATCAAAACTACCGTTCTTCTGATAATTTACAGTGATGCCTCAAACGAACCTCAGATCAATGGTTACCTGTTTGGTGGTAATGGATACGTCATCTTGGAGAGGAAACGGTTCAACCCAACCAAATCTACAATTGTCAAGTTCAGTTTCCGAACATTTGCTGGTGAAGGACTATTGTTCCTTATGGGAATGCCAGGAAAATACTTTCTTTCACTTGAGCTCAAAGACGGAAAGGTCATTTATGGATACGATCTGGGTTCTGGCCGGACATCCATCACTTCACCGAAACGCTATAACGATGGCAAATGGCACGCTGTTGTAGCGAAGCGCGGAGAACAGAACGGAATTCTGACAATAGACTCTCTCTCTGGTGAGCAGCAAATGGATGTGAGAAATTGAAGCAGTTTAGATAAATAATGCGCGATTTCGCGTTTAATTTTAAGCGGTATAATTTATTCGTATATTTCTTATTGCTTCAATATTTTATACATCAATTTAATTTTTCCTGACTTTGTATGATTTCATTTTCTCTTTTAGTAGATAGCACACGCTCACCTGGCAACCTCAAAGATCTGAACATTGACGACGTCATCTACTTTGGTGGCTTCAAAGGAACACACACCTACTCTAATGCGTCAGTATTCAATATTATATGTAGGCCTATACGTCCCAAAGTTTAAGCTATGTGTTATAGTTGCCGTGAATCTGTTTAGTCAAATTGTTTATTTTGTTTTAAGTTTTAGCTCAGAGAATTTTTATGCTCTTCAGTTATATGTTAATATTCCACCATTCTTTCCTTCAGCACTGCACAGAATTATTGTTTGATTATTTGATTTGTTCAGGAGGACAATTGTAGATTAGTACGACTATATTATTTGGTATAATTATGATAGCTGTTTTGTGATTCTGCTGAAATTTCTTGTAGATCTGTGACTCAAAAAGGCTTTGAAGGTTGCATCAAGGACATTCAACTTGGAACCACACCAAGGGATATCAATGAACACATTGAAGCCAAAGATATTTTGCCAGGATGCCCAGAGGTTTGCTTAATGGTTTGCCCTTTCAAAGTCAGGTCATTTATCGTTTTCTTGTATCGAACAGAGCATCCTTACATCTTGCACTTTGTGACTCGAGTTTTACTTTCAACGCGATTACTAATTACTAGTTGAGTTTCTAAATATCTGCCAGTAAAGGATAGGTTTCTGTAAACACTTTTAAGTACTTCCTCTAGTCTAGCCCATTGTCATTTAGAGAAAATTTACCTTTTTGAAAGTGGCTAAAAAACGACACGACATTTTGTTGGAATTAGCCAACGTGTTCATGAACCTAAAATATGCATGGTGCATCTTGGATTTAATCGTCATTCATGATGATTGCTTGGCACATGATGTGCATGTAATCCTGTTCTTGGGTCTGATTATGAACTTGTCTAGTTCAAGCTGTTATTTTAACTCACACTGTCTCATAGCCCATATATGCGGTTCGGATGTTTTGGGTTGAAAGTTATTAAATCGTGAAGCTCTGTGCAAAGCTTTACTTGTCACTCCACCTTTGTTCCGATCCATCTGTCCCATAATGAACTCTTCGACTAATACTCCACCACCGTAACTGGACTACTGGATGAGATGCTCCGTGCACTTGCTTGTAAGGTGAAGTGTAGGTCGCTTGCTACCTGGTTTGACAGCGATTGTCGTCACTGTTGTTCAGTCTCCCTGTTGTCTACTCAGCTTTGACACGATCGACCATGATTTTTGTTGTTGTGTCGACTGTTTTGTGCTTAACTATACGTCCACTGGTTTGGTCTTATCATTTTTAAAATCGACTTGTTTAAAACAATGTTTCCATGAAGGCTCCTCTCTACTACTATGCATGATATGGGAATGAACTTGAACAAGGAATTGACCCTCTCCGAGCACGTGAAGAGATCACGTACGTGCTTTTTCTATCTGCGATCGAGTGGCGCAGGTTGCTTGGATATGAAGAGTTCACGGATATACCTGGGCTGGGAATATTGTAGAGAGTTGTAGGTTAGTGATAGGACTTTGAAGTGGCTTTGTTCTGGGAGCCAATGCATCAAGTGATTTGAGGATCGAAGTGACATGATGATGTTTGGGCGTTCTAGTGATAGCCCGGACAAGTGAGCTTTGAATAAGTTGCAGAAACTTAATTTGGGAGATTTCAAGGTTGAGGAAGAGGGAATTGCAGCAATCGAGCTCTGAGTGGACCATGGGGTAGCCTATTTCCCAGAGCCTTTCATTGTTAGAGCGTCTGTGGGCAATTTCTTTCGTAAGAGGAGCTAAATACATTAACAAATATAATACAATAATTATTTAAAGCGATATGGGTTCATTGCCAGTATCGCGAATCACTTACATTTTGGTCGTGTTTTGCTGCAAACTGAAAACTTATAATTATCTTTTCTGTTGTTTGTGAATACAGTCTATACAGAAGACAGTTCGTGTGATTTCATTTGCACCCGACGTAAATAATTCTTACATCAGTGTTGATCCAGTCAATATCGATGAACCATTTGAGATGTCGATGAAATTTATTACCGTTGAAAACGATGGACTTTTGTCCTGTGTTACAGGTGACACGAACGCACAGGTAATAATGGGAAATGTGGTGTTGTAAGCACAAAACAAAATAATGACAGCAGTTGCAATTCTAAAGCTCTCTATGATAAACTAAGGTAGGTGAAATATTTAAGAAATTTTCTGATAATGTAATATGCAAAGTGAAAGAATGAACTTCGTCACGAAACTTACCTTTAGACAACAACTTAATATTTGTGGAGGCCTAAGCCGATACGTTCATCGAACTTGTACATAACCTTTAAGTGAAACTGTCTCGACAAGCAGATCCTAGCCGCCATTCTTGAAGTAAGGACAATCTGGTATCTACTTGAAAATGAACTACAATCAGGAAATGTGTATCACAAAAATTTCTCAACATCATAGAAAAGTTCCACAGGGAAATCACTTTATTTACCGGCCGCAGACCTCAGTTGAATCTAATCCGCAAGAATCGAATTCGTAGGTTAGGTTCAGTCCCGAAATCAAAATCCCGAGTTTTTTCCCCAAAGAAACCGGTGAGATGCAAGCATATAAAATTGTGGTGCTGTGGATGCAGTTAAGCACAATTAACTTGAAAACACTTAATTCGAATTTTGATTAACATAGTTGTTCAGTGTTTTGATGAACACAATCGTTCCTAAGCATTTCGTATCAAACTATATCCGACGTCTTTGGACCCAGGTAAGACTGAAGCTCGCAACTGTGTTTTGAGTTAAAATTTATGTTCCAATACAAGGCTCCAAAAGAGAGGATAGTCCAGGAAGGATGCAGGATGAGCACAAAAAACCTAAACTTACTGAAAATACTTTTGAACTAATCAATGGGAAAGAGGCAACCCTGAATCAAGCGATCAGTCTAACGACCCTTCCGGTTTGTCCTCTTTACATCTAAACTGTATTGTATATGCGCTTAAATTGTATTAGTCCAAATGCCTGTAACATCCACTGGCGTAAACTTGTCCAAAATATTGGGGGGGGGGGCATGGGGTCTGGATCAGAAAAACAAGTTTTTTCAATATGAAAAGTTGTTTTTTGTTGATGTTTTTTCGCGTCTTTTTTCGTTTTTATGTTTTTTTTGTTTTGGTTGTTTTTAAGATTTTCGGATGTCGGATCATAAAAATCATGAAAAGTGGCATGAACAAGAGCTCCAACTCAGTTTAATTCAGTTGCGATTTCCGCAAAATTAAAAATCATTAAATCAATGTTATTAAAACAACCTACAAAAATAAGAAATTTATTCTTTAAAAAAACACAAATTTTGTGGTTTTCTTTTTTGTTTTGTTTTGTTTCAAACCAAAAACCGAAAAACTCTTTTCACCTCTAGTCTGGACAGTCAGCAGAGGCTTCCGGTGTTACGTTAATGCGTATGAAATGGAGCGTTTTGTTTACATGTAAATTTGTTTCATATTGAAGACTATTGACGATAAAAATTAATTTTCGTTTTCATTATGAGTTCTGTGTCTCTGATTTTCTGTTTCTGAAGAAATTTGTCTATATTGAAACATAATATTTTAATATTTGAAGAAATTCTCCCCTCGATTTTTGGGGGGCATTGCCCGGCTCCTCAATTATTGGGGGGCACGTGCCCCGGCTGACCCCCAGAGTCTACGCCTATGGTAACATCTATTTCGGTAATTCAATAAATTTCTTTAAAAAATTCATATGAGGCTAAAGCATCAATCGTGGATAATTCAGAAATTATAGTGTGATATCTCTCATGGAAAGTTCAATGTGTGTATATTGGCATATTATTGCGGCAACCTTCTTGCTCAAAATATGCGGAATTACAATTATGATAAATAGGCTACTATTACTTCCTCTATTGTATTTTTACAGAGCAGTGCCTTCTCGATGTCTTTAAGCGATGGAAAAGTGGTTGTAATGAACAATGTCGAAGGCCGTGTGACTTCATTGCAATCTAAAGATAACACTTACAGTGATGGTCGCTGGCATTACCTGACTGTCAGAAAAGATGGAGAAAAGTAAGTCAAAATTTCTTAGAGGGAAAAGATTAACAGAAACTGTTTCTTGGTGATTTATGTAAACTTTTATTGTGAGAAACAGTTCTACGGCTCAGGTTCAGGAAAAAGAATATGCAATCTGCCGGTTATGTCATTATGTTAACATCTTTGTGACACCAGCCACCAGTGCCGGATTTAGACTTTGTGAGGCCCTTTGTTAAAAATTTACACCAGAAGGTTTCACAAAACTTGAAAACATATATGCCTTTTAATTATTTAATAGCAAGGCATTAAGCGACAAATTCAAATTATTTTCAAATGATTGAATTATCTTAGGCGAGATGGAATTTGTAAAAAAGCCACTTAGAAAGGTTATTTATAACTATATATATATATATATATATATATATATATATATATATATATATATATATATATATATATATATATATATATATATATATATATATATAACATAAAAATTTTAAAATCCTCCTAAAATTTAATAAATTTTTTAACTCCTGCAGTTTGTGAGACCCTAAGCTATGTTTTTTTAGCTTATATAGGTAAATCGAGAACTGCCAACCCCTCCACTTTAACAGCAATCAGTGAAGTAATTTCATGATTGTAGTGGCTGTTTCATGCTTGGCAACATGCAGCTACGAAGGTTTGTTGAGATCAGTTTTGTTTCTTCTATGGAAATGCGCCCCGTTACTGAATATGCAATAAATATCTTAAATATTCATTCATTCAAATATATAAAAATGTTAGCCTTGTTTATATATATTGATAATTATTGTAGAAAAGATTCTGTCTGAACTTGTCATGATGGGTAGACTATGTTTTTTTGTAAATGGTCTAGTATGTCGCTACACATAGATGATTCTGACCATGTGACTACAAAGGTTGAAGGTAAACGCTTAACTCTAACAAATTCAACGCTCCTCTTTGGCGGATTTCCATCAACACACACTATTGTTCCGGAGAATGTGGCCAGCTCAACACCATTTGTAGGATCCATGGGAGATGTAACCATCGGACAAAAGTAAGATATCAGTAGTTTATACGTGCAAAATCATTTACCCATGATTACTTAGCACTTTAATAAGCTGCATTGGATTCCTGTCACTTTTAGTACACCCTCGTCGCTAGAGCGTTAAACACCATTAGAGGTTCTACGGACGTGGACTGTTACTTCAGTTTTAAATCATCCACTAGTATAGCTTTCGTTTGCGCTTCATCGTGATTGAAAGGCATTTATTTAGGACTAGCTGGATTACCCGGTGTTGCCCGGGGTTATAAGTTTCACACCACCACCACCACCACCACCACCACCACCACCACCACCACCACCACCACCACCACCACCACCACCACCACCACCACCACCACCACCACCACCACCACCACCACCACCACCACCACCACCACCACCACCACCACCACCACCACCAACAACAACAACAACAACAACAACAACAACAACAACAACAACAACAACAACGACTGCTTGGCAATCTTGGCAGTCGCCCTCTGGCGGCGACTGCTTTGCAGTCTTGGAGGCCCTTGTGGCGTCTGGCGATGTCTGGCGGAGACTCCTTCGCAGTCTTGTAGACGCCCTCTGCCGTGGAGTGACTGCTTCGCAGTCGCCCTCTGGCGGCGACTGCTTCGCAGTCTTGGAGGCCCTTGTGGCGTCTGGCGACCTCCAGCGGAGACTGCTTCGCAGTCTTGTAGACGCCTTCTGGCGTACAGCGGAGACTGCTTCGCAGTCTTGTATACGCCTTCTGGCGTCTAGCGACCTCTGCCGTGGAGTGACTGCTTCGCAGTCGCCCTCTGGCGACGACTGCTTCGCAGTCTTGGAGGCCCTTGTGGCGTCTGGCGACCTGTGGGGGAGACCGTGGACTGACTGCTTCGCAGTCGAAGAGGGTGAACCGGGCGTTGGCGTGTTAAAGAAAACGCTAGAAATCTAGCCCTCACCGCCGGTCTGTAGTCGGCCTCGCCCTTAGTAAAGCAGACTGGTTGTTTCATATACTGTAAATAATTTAGATCTTTGTCTTTGAACATACATGTGTTAAAATTTTGTTGTAAAACGATGAATATACTTCGAATCGATCGTCATTAAAATTTGTGCGAAGTAAACAACTGATGCGCATTATTAATGACGTTGGGGAATACCGGCGCCATAAATAGAACCGCGGTGTCGTTAAGCGCATTATTAATGACGTTGTGGAATACCGGCGCCATAAATAGAACCGCTTGGCAGTGGAATAGGCGAACTTGCGCGTGATGGACGGTCGGGTGGGTAGAGTTTGGGGGCATTTTCACCATGGTAGGGGTGAAAACGGGGGACGCGAACCCCTCCACTGGGTGTCCGAAGCCAAGGCCGAAACAGTAGTGAAGGTTTCGAGTGAAAAGGTGCAAAATTTTAGAAGTTAAGCCCGGTCAAACAGACAGACAGACAGACACACACACAGACAGAAAGCTGGCTTTATTTATATAGATTGGTGTATCAGAAATCATAAATGCAAGATGAGAGATGTGGACATTTTCAGGTTCATCAACTTTGCCGATGTTCCTCCGGACAACATGATTGGAGTAATTCTGGGCTGCTGTCATATTCCAGAAAAAACACCCGACATAACAGCATTCACAATCGTAATTCCCACTTTACCGACTAGAGCCCCAGTTGCACCATCAGGTGGTCATCCCAATTTTCTTATGACATTTACAAGTATTCTCACTTGCTGTATCCAGTCATTTCTTTTAACCATTAGACTACAAGATGTGTAGAAACCGTGAGTCATAATACTATCCACTTGGACTGGTTAGCTACAAAGGTAAAACCGTGCGTCAAGGGGCCTCTGTGCATTAGAATAACATTTCGCATACCGATAGTGCCTCCTCTAAAATGCTTGAATCTCTGCAGGCTAACTCAGTCCATATACGGGGACATTGAATGACGTGGCAGTGGAGGCACCCGCTTACAGTAGCGCGGTGATGAAGGATCTCAACCGATAAATTCATTGAAAAATGAACAGAGTCGACGCCACAGGGACACTATATAGACAAACATGTACGCTTCTAAGATGTGTAATGTATGATCATTAAATATTACCACTTTGAAGTTCGCAGTGTTCAGATTTGTCTGTAATTTTTGATGAGCAGGATAGTTTTTTTACAATTCTTCTAGACTGTTTCTCTTTTCTGAAGCTTATGCAGTGGCTGCCGAGGGCCAACTGATGACTTGCAACAGAGTAGGTAGGATAAGTTCCGTTAGAAGTTTTCTTTCTGTAAGGAAATTACTGTAAAGATGGAGATCCATCAGATCACATGCACGACGCACATTTTCTTATTGTAGGACTGCCATCTGATAAGTGCTTCCTGCCTATTGAACCACTGGAGGCCGATGATGACGAAATAGAAACAGGTTTCCGTTTTGGTTCCCAACCAAACAGCAGGCTAGAATATGACAACTTTCCCAACGTCAGTGTCGACAGGTTAGTGGATGACATTTAATCAATGTGTATTTCAACAGGTGGTTAGCTGTCTAATATGATCAGAATGAGGCTGTGCTTTCCAGAATGACGTTTTGTTTGCGACGATGAAGCTAATGTTTTTCTAACCAGGCGTGAATTGATAATGAAATGCTTATCTTAACATTTAGAATACTTTCAGAATTTCTGTTTTTTTTATATAAGATTGCCATATTTGACTGGCAAAATATTATGTTTAAAATAAAAAAATCTGGTGTATTCAGAAATGCGGAAAGACAATTAAGCAGGGCTGTAGTCACTGGCGTAAACTTGTCCAAAATATTGGTGGGGCAAAATATTGGTGGGGCATGGGTCTGGAACAGAGGTGTAAAAAAAGTTTTTTCAAGATGGAAAGTTGTTTGTTGTTGTTGTTTTCGGTTTTTTTGTGTTCATGGTTTTTGTTGTTTTGGTTATTTTTAAGTTTTTCTGATTTCGGATCATAAAAATCGTGAAAAATGGCATGAACAAGAGCTTCAACTCAGTTTAATTCTGTTGCGATTTCCGAAAATTAAAAATCATTTAATCAATGCTCTTAAAATAACTTCTACAAAATTAGGAAATTTATTTTTTTAAACAAAAACTAATTTTGTGGTTTTCTTTTTGTTGTTGTTTATAACAAAATCCGAAAAAGCTTTTTTCACCTCTCGTCTGGACAGTCAGCAGAGGCTTCCGGTGTTAGGCTACATTAATGCGCATGAAATGGGGCGTTTTGTTTACATGTAAATATGTTTCATATTGAAGATATTGAAGATAAAAATAAATCTTTGTTTCCATTATGAATTTCTGATAGTATTTCAGTTCTGTGTCTCTGTTTTTCTGTTTCTGAAGAAATTTGTCTGTATTGAAACATAATATTTTAATATTTGAAGAAATTCTCCTCTCGATTTTGGGGGGGGGCATTGCCCCGGCTCCTCAATTATTGGGGGGGCACGTGCCCCGGCTGACCCCCCAGAGTCTACGCCTATGGCTGTAGTTGAGGGTATACGCGGGTATACAGCGTATACTCACCTCTAGAGACCGTATACTGACCTCGCAAAATATTTTTATTTATTTATATTAAAATACTGTAGTGTATACTCCAAAAAATACTGTGGCGTATACTCACCTCTAATTTGTTTCGGAAAACTAACCGGTAGCGTGTACTCGCCTCTAATGTTGCCACTACAGCCCTGCAATTAAGTACGAGTTTTTTGAGCTTATACAATTGAAACTGCTCTTTGATTAACAGAGCCAATTACAGTGTTCAGTTCCAGACAACATCGAGCAACGGTGTTTTATTTTATGTTGCTAATAAACGCCACGTTGCCTTTGTTGGCATTTATGTCAACAAAGGTCTCGTTATTGCTGCCTTCAGCTGCGGCGGAGGGGTGGCACGTGCAACATCAACCAACGCTTACAATGATGGCCAGTGGCACAGTGTGAGTGAACCATTATTAGCATGCCCACGAGCTGTGGATACTTAAATGACAGTGTTGAATCTGATCTGATGTATAAGAGCGAAGATTGGTACGTGATTTCAAGCTCTGACAGCCGCGTTCGTTGGGCTCACAATGGGCCAGTAGCCACAAGCGTTACGATTCGGGCAAGCTTTAGGACCAATGAACATAACTGTCTGGGAAGAAGAAGAGAAGTCCCTATTAAAGTTATCCTGAGAGGAAGCCATAGGTATGAAATGCTGGCGATGCAATTTTTTACCCTAGGTATATGAGGGCGGTGGCCACTGGCTAGTCCTCTCCCTCGCAGTCTCGCCTTCCTACCGACAGTGTACGGTATGATGTACTAACTATAACTGCGTTGGCTAGGGGCGTAGGTGGAAGAGAATTGTCGAATAAATTTCTGCCATGGATTTGAACCCCTACCTCGTGGTTGAAAGTCCAGCACACTAACTAGTAACCACTATACCACGTCCTCTGGTTATCTGGGAAGGAAGCAAAAAATATTTCAGCGTGACAGTTAACTCTTTAATCAGTTCTTCGGACTGTGCTTTGTTTTATCAAACCTCACGGAACACAATTAAGTTCTAAGGTTTTAGTAAGTAGCATTTTTATGACAGTTCTTTCACAGGCGTCCATTCTGCAGATGCCTTCCTTGTGCTTAGGTGTTTTTGGTAAAATCTGATGTTTTAAATCAATCTAGTGGAGTCAACTGTTTTATTCACAACCCTTGTAACATCACCAACGTTTTACTACATTCCACGAAGTATTTCATTCAAACTTATCCCTTTACAACAGTAATGGTCTATAGTCAATTGATGTCGTGACTTGAATTGCAGTTGATTTTCGAACGCAATCAAAAGGAGGGTACACTTACGATAGATTACGGTGCAGAAACAATTTCTGTGACAGCCTCTGGAAATTCAACGAGTATTAAATTCATGGCTCCATACTATGTGGGTGGCCTGCCTTCCAACTTCAGCAGCAAGGGTGCCAGTAATCTAGAGGTATCACTACTGCCTAAAATAATTATAACTCGCATGCGTTCATAATCTCACGATAATGATACAGTTAGTACGGTTCTTGGTTGATGATCTAAACGGATACTCGATCATTTTTCACACGATCAATTATCATGATTATGATCTTTAATGAAGCTAAGACCTCATATATATCGCTGTTACTTTTTTCATAATTTCTTACTCTTACGATTCTTACCGTTTATGTGCCTCCTAACTTCGGCTGTAATAACGCGGTGACGTGAACTTGAAGCTTTGTCACTCCAATAAATTTATAAGTACTAAATTAATACGGGTTATGAATCTTCCAAGAACAGGCTGTTCTTACTAGATATATAACAACTCAAATTTCATTACGTAGGCTATGTCTGAATATTTGTAGAATGTTTCTTCTGGCTTTGTGGGTTGTCTTAAAAATTTCCTCCAAGATGGCAAAGAATTGGGTGAACCCGATCGAGTTGAAGCAGTTGACAAATGTTCGTCATCTGTGGAGGTCGGAACTTTCTTCTACTCAGACGCTGGACACCTTGTTTTGTGTAAGTACAGTCGACGCCCTTTAGGTGCATAACGGATAAGTGCATAATTCGCTTATGTGCACAGAGGCTGACCAGTACCGTTTCAATTGTGGGGCGTGGTGGCTCAGTGGTAAATTCGGCGCCTTGTGACCGGAGGGTTGCAGGTTCGAATCCCACTCTAGCCGCTGCGTACGAACCTTGGGCAAGTCCTTCACTCGCAATTGCTCGTAGCGCTTCGGCGTGAAATTCCGACACAGTATCAAATGCTGTAGTTGGGAGCGCCTCTGAGTAGTAGTTGACTTCGAGAGGCGCTATAGAAATATCTGGAATAAATAAAATAAAATAAAAAATATAGGGTATCTCAATGAAAGACAACTTCGGTTATATGTATATCGCGCAGTTGCATAATTCGGTTATGTGCATAACCCGTTAAGCATTGCTAGGAGCGTATCAACGTCGCTTAGTTGTATAGGCATTTTAGAACACTTTGGATGCCTAGGCACTTCACCCTTGGACAGCAAAAGACTCCGGTTGTTGAGGTAAAATTGTTACCGGCTGACAGTCTGGAGTGTGCACACTGTTCCTGTAGCCTGCTTAATATTCGTAATTGGCTCTTACACTTCTAATTTAACGCTTAGATTTGCTTTTACTGAATTGTAACTGAAGGCATTATGATATACTCCATCTCTGTTATTACGTACCAGTACATTGCGAGTTTTACACAGTAGGCCCACATGTGAACTTTTCTTATGTGACCGACTTCGAATGTAAGCTGGAAATTATTGCACCAGGGAGAACCTTATTCAGAAAACTAAAGTTTGATGTTGTAATCGCTAAAGATGTACGTGTAAGCCTTATATATCCTCTTTTACTATTTTACTGCAACAGCATAGCCTGTTTTTCTAAACTTAATTTCCCGCGTTTCGCCATTTTCCCCTATGATACTTACACAAAATAATTCTTGTCTTTATTTTCACGGGATGTAATTGTACTTTTTTCCAAGCTGACAATTTCACGGCAGGACTTGATCTTGATATAAGACTTGAGATCAAGCCGCGAACAATGTCTGGTGTCCTCTTGTCCGTATACAACCCAGGGAGAGGACCACCAGGTGGAGACTACCTTGTTCTCCAGATGGTTAATGGAGAGGTGCGTATTACCTTGACCTACTACTTCCTAAAAACCCCACTTGGTACGATATCACACTGATTCTTAAATGAATCCCTTGGATATACCTATTTTAATAGCTGTCTTTGTTAAAACTGTTGCTGGAGTTGACAGTTTAAGCCACAAACACCAGGACGTAGTTTCTGATCACCAGCTTGATCATGACTTCTTCCAACACCTTGAATACTTAAATGGCCGATTTTATAATATTTGAGATGTTGTTTACGTTTAAGGTTATCTTTAGCATAGACAATGGCAGAGGTGACGTTAGCACAACATATACGCCACCAGCGAAGAACCAACTGTGTGATGGCCAGTGGCACACAATGCGTGGTAAGTGTATAATTCTATTACTGGATTTCCTATTGCTGTTTGTTATGGGATGTACACGTAGCAAAAGCAGTTTACACAGATTTTTATTTAATAATTAACTTTTTAGTAACTTAGTTTTAGCTAACTTAATTAGATAAAAGACTCTCACTAGGAAATATGAAGCTCTAGGATTAATTTCGTGTGGGTCAGTTATAGGCCCTAATTTTATATTGTTGGAAATCAAGATTATTTCATTAATTCAATTTTGTAATTGGTGTTCTTAGCTCAAAAGGCCAAGAATGTGGTACTCTTGGAGGTAGACCAAGTACGTACTTCTCCTGGATTTGGTGAACCTGGTGTTTCCCAAACAAACACACAAGACCCACTTTACGTGGGTGGTGTTCCAGGTAAAAATGCAGATCATTAGTGTCAGTCTGTGAACCTTATCCTTGATACTTTTATTTTATCAGATATTATGATAATGTGATGTGCAATAATATTATCATAATTATTATTATTTTATGAAGGCGTATATAGCGCAAGTTTTATAAATAAATGCATCGCCAAAATATATGATAAGACCTATTACTTTTCTGGTGTTGACTTTTGAGCTGATCGAACTTAGCAAAAATACAGAGAAATTCTTTTTTCTGTGACTGAAAATTAGGTAAACTAAGCAAGAAAGAATTTTTTATATTTTGGGTGGCCAAGAAACATTTATTTCTTAGGGTATGCAATTCTGTAGGGCCTAACGCCTAAGCTATGCAATGTATGCTCTGCTAACATATGGTTCTGAATGTGATTAATTTTATCTCCTGTCTTTCTTTAATTAAAATTTATATATCTGTATCTGTGACTAGCTGCTGTGAATTATAAGTATAATTGTACTTTACTGTTCAATTCACTAACAAAGAGCTATTATAGAAATTGAAAAAAAACCTTAAAACTTGGAAGATAATCACGTGATTACGCAATTAAATGAAATGTTAGTTTACCTTGAAAGCAATTGCTCACCTACTTGTTGTGTTCATTTTCAGAGAGGCACCGCGGCATACGGACCACCGATCAATTTGTTGGTTGCATGCGTCGGCTTGAGTTTAACAAAGTGGTTCAAGACTTCACCAAAGCCAAGTCTGTGGGCAGGATCAAACTCAATCTCTGTCCCACCACTTAGGTGCCCGGAGCCACCTTCCCACATAGCACGGATTCTACATTGGGAAAAATCTCAGGCTTCTTATTACAGGCCTACGGATATATCTCCGTTTTTTCTTTGTTTTGTCAAATCCACTTTTTCTGTTTCCGGATTCTTTGTGGGCATAAACCTGAAATCAGATTTTATTTTGTTTTGTTAGTTGTTGATAGTGATTAGTTGCATATTTTGACTTCCGATAGAGTTGTTGTGGAAGACTGCATTTGATTTCCGAGTCACAACTGACGATAGCAAATGTTTTATTTTCTTATGAATTTTTGGTATGTGGATATAGAAAGGATGCTGTCGAGATTCCCGCACAGCATCCGTCTGTTTGATTGGTCCATTTTATGCCACTGTATGCCATCTTCATTTTGATCCGTGTTGTAACAATGTAGGGTGCACTATTCTGGGTGCGAAATTGTGTTTTTATTGTATATAACACCCTGTATTTTTGTTTTTTAATCGGATAGTTCATTAAAGCGTAATTTCTTCTTATTTGATTTCTAATATTGTCTACTGAGCACTTAGTATCTCTTTACATTATGCACATTATAATGACTTGTAATCATTGTAGCCTATACTTATATTACGCATATTTACATGATATTTAAGACAGAATCTTAGAAGGTTATTTAAAGTTTTAGTAGATATTACTTTGATGTTTTAACAAAACTATGAACTAAAATGTCTGAATCATGTTGGCATCAATTCCATTCGAGGCCTTCAAATCTATGTGCGATAAAATAGTCACATCGCTTATATTTGGAGGTCCTTTACAGCCACATTGATTTCCTGAAAAACCAGCACAGCCACGCGTTTATCATCAGCATGCACTGTGTGTGTGCAATGCAGCGAACAATGATTCAGCAAAAAGCGCAACATGAAGTGCGTGATACAACTACACAATTATTCCTTTTTTAAACACAATTGTAAGATGTAGTGAACGATAGAAGCATCAATACTTGGTTTACAAGATAGAAAATTTTTTAGCAGTCGCCTATGTCTGCTTATGTGTTGAAGTACAAATTCCTATTTTAGGTTTTCATTATGATTCGTCGCCTACCGGTTTGTAGGTTGAAAGCCACTTCATAGATAAGCCTGCTGTAGTCTAGTAATTAACGGTCTGGGTCACTCCATAGACTGCTGCGCCGAGACCGAAACTACTTGGCTGTGGATGCCGTGCGTAAGTCCATAGATGTGATAGATTAAACGTTTTATTTTAAAGTAAGAGGTTCGTTTACTCAGTCAAACTTCAACTAAACATGAAATAAGTTCAATCAGAGTTTTCGACTTAACTAGGACACCATAACGAAACAGGCATAGAATTGCTATAGAACCTAGAGTCATAGGCCTATTATCATAATTAATTATCATAATTATTAGAGTCATAAGCCTATAATCATAATTATTATTATTATATGAAGGCTTATATAGCGCAAGTTTTATACGTAAATACATCGTCAAAAATATATGGTAAGGCCTATTACATTTCTGGTGTTGACTTTTGAATTGATCGAGTTCATCATTCCTTCTCATTTATTGGACCACCCTCGTGGAACAGTCCTCCATTGCATTTACGTACCGTTGCTCTCGACCCTCTGCAGCAAACACTCTCAAACCGAAATTCACTTGTTTAGACAGTCAGATAGCCATGTCTGCAGCGTTTTTGTGAGTTACTGAAAAGGCGCTATATAAAGTGTGTAGATGTATACATACATACACTACCATACAATCATTCCGGAATACGAGCAATCACAAATGGCTGACTGACTGGGTTGGGGAAGAAGGGAGGTAGGATGGGATGCACCATTCTAAGTTGAGCGCAGTTTTCATATCTTCCATGTACAGGCTGTAGGACAGGTGAGAAGAAGAATGCGAAGAAGAGCTAGCGGGAGGATCTCTTTTTCTTAGCCTCAGCATATGAGAGCGAGTGACCAGTTCCCTCCCTCGCCGTCTAATGTTCCCACGGAGAGTATACGGTCAGTGTAATGATGGCCTGAGAACGCAATCGCGAGGACAAGAAGGCTGCCGAGGCCTCCAAATCAGACCTCGATTCTGAGGCCAGAACTTGACTACAAGTTCCCTGAGGCCAGAGGCATCACGCCTGATGTCACTTATTACGTATGCGTTGTTATGTCGCATTGTGTAAAATAGAGCTTCAGAAATTGTCTTATTACAAATTTACAATATGTTAGCATCTGATAACGGAGTCACTATATGATCGCTATCGGGCCTATACTATACATGTAGGTGGTTAGGAATAAAAAAATAGGATAAGGACTCTTAACTTTATCTCGACAGTCAGGATGTTCATAAAAGAGAACTAATTCTTATTAGCCGAACAACTGAGGCCGTGGATACGTGACTAAATATTAGCACTGCAATTGCTCTATTTGCTTTGAGCATACTCTCGATCAGACAGCATACGACTACATACAGACCTCAGGGACCTTGATATTCTTGTGGTTTCATATTTTTATATTTAATAAAGAATCATAGTTTGTGCAGAGTGAGTAGGGCCTATCTGTAGGCCTAGTAGATCCCAGAAATGTCAAGTTCCAGGTGTCGCCAGGTTTACACATTTGGGGAGGAGCAATTTATAGTTTCTATAGGTTGCCAGAGACACAATTATTGACACCTAAAGAGCTATTTTAAACAGTGTGCAGAACACACAGGCCCTACTTATTCAGAACCCCGTTGTTCAGAACCACTGGCGAAATGGGAGGCACAGATACTTAATCGTAATCGTAATCGTAATCTCGAAATTTATACAGCGCACAACAAAGCGAAGTCGGGGGAACCAGCTTATTCACAGGCGCTCAATCAAATCATAATCGATAGGGGTTGGGGGTGAAATCGGTTCCAGGTCAAGATCAAAAGGAGTCAGGCAGACACTCAGACGGCTAAGGTGGGCGGTGTTTAGAGTTGAAACAGTGAGGAATGTAAGGAGTCAATAGAATCACTGGAGTCGTTTAAGACCAGACTCAAGACACACTACTTCAAGCAGGCCTATGGGCCGTGTTGAACTTGTCAAAGCGCCCTTGTAACGGCATGTGTTGTGTTACGGCGCTGCAGAAATCGTCGTATTCATCATCATCATTAAGGGGAGCAGGAGGAATCGGAATAGGATTTGCAAAAGATCGGTCTGTGTTTTCAGGTGTGAGTTTGACCTGTGGGAAAATAGCAGGAGAGGTGAGGTTTGGTGATTTTGTAGGATCTATCAGGTATTTGTCGTAGGCTAATAGAGAGGTGGAACAGCTTACGAAGTACCCTACAAAATCCGGATGTTCGATGATCTTAAGAGAGGGAAGAAGCTCTTATGGCCGGTGAGACTGCGTTTCCAACACTGTGTTTATGTTGCGCGAATTGGAAAGGGGTCTGACTGTTTGAATTTCTTTTTAAGTTTGAGCTTGATTAGTTTCAACCAGTATTGGCAGCCTAGGTTTTGCCAATCGGTGGAAAAAACGGTTTCACCATGGAAAATACCGGTCGGAATAAGTCTTCGCCGTCAAAAATACTTTCTGCCACATTAAGATTTAATATTGTTTTTACTAGGCCTCTTATTGGGCCTACTTGTCTTAATATTGAACTGCGACCAAGCCACGTGACAGTAGGCCTGCATTACATGCACTGACAGATACGTTTGCAACAGGCCTGCTTATTTGAACATTATTCAGGAACATGACTGTGATGAAAACATAGTGCAGCTAGTAAATGACAACCTGTACAAAGAGGCAAATTAAAAGGGCTTGTCACTGCAGCTGAAGCCAACAGCGGCGGCTCTTGACAAACTTCAGAGTGACGAAGTAAGCCTGGCGGATATGCTTGTCATGAGCGGCTAGGGGCAGCCGAGTAGACATTTTCCACCGAGTACCGAATCCGAGTATTTGGATGTACTATTTGCCGGATCCGGGTACGAACCGAGGACCATTTATTCCCTATGCAATGCTTCACATTTTCATGTAATGAAACTTAATCGAAATAAATTTCTGTACTTGTACTAACTGACTAATACAGTTTAAATTTTAGAAATAAATTATTAATGAAATGGACTTGACTTCCGTTGTGGACTGATAGAATATGAGAATCTAAAGCATCATGCAGGTCATCAGGTGTGGTCAGGTTGAAAGAGGCTCTTCAGCCGTTTCATTACTTCTTATGATACTGAATGCATCGTGATCTTCGTGCATTGGACACTGAAGATAGGACATTGGATTTACTCACTGATGAACTGGGCAGTCACACCATTATCAACATATCAACCTATGGTGATACTGATACTGACCAGGGGCGCCGTCAGAGTTTAAAAAATTCGACGCACATCCCTCCCGTGGCTTCCCATCACACCCGTTCACTGTCTGCCACTCGTAGTCAATGACTTAGGGTGAATCATAAAAGTACAGTAGGCCCTATGACACATGCATGTGACATCATGTGATATTATTTATACATACTGTATGGTAAACTCAGTGAAATTGTCAAAAATATCGATGCGATACCTAATCCTTGTGTGGATTTGATTATGTGGGTGGACGCACGTGCGTCCAGTGCGTCACGCTGCCGGCGCCGCTGATACTGACACTGGCTGACTGACACCTTAAGAAATTTATAACTATGAGAACAAGATTAGCATTTTTTATAAAGCAGTGCTGTCACAGAGTAAAATGCACCATATAGTAGCCTATTGTTTGCGCTTGTAATTTTTTTTAAAGAATTTGTCATAGTTTCAAGAACTACAATCTGCAAATTTGCCATGGTGTTTGCAGGTTATTACTGGATTTTGCACCGTCCCGGGAAAACTACTTTTGCCATGGCAAATTGCCATCCTTGGTTTTAACATAAATTTTGAGGAATTGCTATAGATAGAGCACTGCTAGAGACTCGAGGCGACCGATAATCGAGTGGCTGGCAGTTTGGTGAATGAGATAATTACCAAATTCGGGTGGTTTTTTTAATCGAGGCAACACTTTGATATCTGGACCGTTTAGAGAATTTAAGATAGACAGTGACTGGGGTCAATGGCGTAGTTAAGGTACGGCGAGTGTTGTATTATCCAGAGGGCGGCCAAGATCTAGGTGGGAAAATGAAGCTTTGAAAGACATTTCTATCACCTGCATCCAAAATTAAATGGTATCACAAAAGACAAACATAGGTGCAAAAGATCCAAGAGAGTGCCGATGAAAAATCTCATACTCTATAGACCTACTACTGTGCACAATCAGTGAAGTAATTTCATGTTGCTTCAACTCTAGAGCTGAATTGACCCGGTCTCTCTGTGACTCTGTCTCTTTAATTTCTGAAAGCTCCATTTCCCAGTATTATATATTTTAGCTTATTGGTCACCTCTGTCAAAGTGACTCTGTCTAGCCCCTCTACCCCACCATTCGTCCCTTTCTGAATTAACCAAGAAGAAAATCTATCCTTCAACGACGAAACTTAGGCTTTTGATAGTTTTCACGCCAATCGTGTCAGGCTCTGCATACAGACCGCTCGCTGACTTGTTTAAGAACAAACAAAGTTCTTCACCAGATTCAGATGAACAAGTCAACGACATGGGCGTCCGCAGGAATTTTTCCTGGGGGGAGGGGAAATGTTTCTAGGAGGGAAAATTTTTCCAGGGGGGCAAAATGACGTGTTTGCATAGAAAAGCTATTCACGAACACAGAAAACGTGACAACTTTCAAAATCCAGGGGGCAAATGCCTCCTTGCTCCCTCCGGACGCCAATGGTCCACGCGCGTATCAAATATTAGTTTCATCCGTAGCGGAAGAGCGTGATAGAGTTAAGCCTACACAGAAGAACCTAAATTTTCTGAAAATGCAACTGTTAACTGTGAACCAAGACGTTTATCAAGACGTTGATCAATGCATTAGCTCAGCCTAAACTGCTATAATGCAGGAGCAGAATGAAGTGCATGTTCGGGTTGACGATTGAAGTGTAGATTGTTAGCTTAAGTGTCGAAATAATTATCATGTCATCAGTTAATTTTCGACACGTGTACAGTGTCTCTAAACTGTTGCTTTTCGTTAACAATTATATGTCTATCGGAGGGATTAATTATCATCACTCATCTCGGGCGCGCAAATACCAGTAGCCTCAACACTAGGCACCCAGCTGACTGGGGCGGTCAGAAATGAGACACGAGAACGATCCGATAGCTCGGACGTTTGATGGTGAAGAGTTTGCAAAGATGGAAATACGACATAGGGCCTACAATAGCCGACTGTTAATGTCAGTAAAAATTTTTATTGAAATCCAAGCTACTTAACGCTGCAAGTAGGGCCAAATGTGATGATTAACGAGCACTAGCATGAACTTGTCCAACATATTGGAGGCATTTGGTTATTCATTCTACACTTGTTGCATTCGGTGTACAGTCCATCTCAATTATGGGGGGGGGGGCACGTGCCCCGGCTCCCCCAGGGTATACTTCCTATGTTAACGAGGTATTCTGGTGACATCCTGCGGGCAAGTGTGGTTTTGGATAAGTTGAAGGCGTTTGTGCTCGGTTGGATCGAAGATTGAGCGACGTACAGTTCTTCTTGCCCTTGTATTTCGTGCCCAGTCAGTTGCAAGCGCTATCACCATCGAGGAGAACCAATTAATGTAGTACCCCATTGAAACGAATTTGCAGACAAACATCAACAATGTACGCCATGCATAGTCTTCACTGCGTCACAACTGCCCAACTGTGTCCCCAATTCAGACGGAAGGCAGTCGTTGAAAGAGCAACGACGTAAGCACGGAAGGGCACGCACTCGGGCAAGTGTGTTTCTGCGCTCTGCGAAACAGTATCTACGAAAAAGCAGAGATTCAGAGACGAGAAGACGACACGGATGCAGAAGGAGTAGCAGAAACGCGATGGACATATGCTTGAACGTCGTCAGTATAAAGCTGGTAAAGCAGCTCACATGACTGTAGCAAGGAGCTAATATCAGAGGTAAACAGAAAGCAGAGTAGCGGGCCAAAGTAGGACCCCTGAGGTACACCAAAGAGGGCGGGGACCAAGCGGGACCCGGAGGAACCAGCAAAAGCACAGTGTTAATTATCCGAAGCATGTTTTATAAATTGAACTTAGCCTATATTAGCAACACGAAAAATTGATGTAACGAGACTCGAGACTTCAATTTTTGAATGTTTTGCTCTAGGCTAAGACCCAAGTAGCGAGGTGCATGCATTTGCCGCTGGGAGGTGTTAATTTTTAGTGCACGCACTTAGCATAGCCTAGTACGCCAGATGAATATGTGAGATTATAAGCTTACATAAGCTATGTATAAGCTATATAACTCTTTATATATAACTTATGTATAAGCTATATATAGCTTAGGTACATATAAGCTACATATAACGGAGAAATCTGGAGATTACGATTACGATTATGATTACGATATCAATCAATCAAATCATTTTATTGCTTCCATCAAAACAAAACAAAACAAAAACATGTTATGTAAGAAACTATAAGTAGTCGGATTGTGGTTCTGTCTGTCGCAATCGGAGGTCTCCCAGTCGTGTGTTTGCCGTGTGTTGATGTCGACCCTCGATTGCTTGTTCTTTTACTTGCACTTTTATTTAACGTGCCTAACTTTTCTATAGAAGATTCACGACGAACTTTGTTTAATTAATAAATGAATTTAATTAAAGAAACAAATATATGTACACTAACTCTACGGGAACTTCCGCGTAGTATTAAAGCGTTTAGATATTAAATCGGACTATCTCAAATGTTGCTTCGTACAGCCTAACTACAGATCGTTCTTTCGCGTCAGTCTCTGAATCTGACGGACTAATACTCTGCCGCCGCCGCTGGTCGTTCCTTCCGATGTTTCTCGCTCGACCGATGTTCACACGTCGCGTTCGTCAGCAGTACAAGTCCCGTGTTCTCCGTTCCCTTCTGTTAAGTAGGAACTCCAGCGTGCATCAGTCAGCCCCCCTCCCCACGTCAAGCTATCGTCAATTAGTGTCAGATTGCTCCTCGATACGCGGGTCGTCGCTCGCCTGCAGCGCGGGCGGTGTCTGGTTACATCATAGCCGCGAGGTGTCCTATTACACCTTGGCTGTGTGGTGTCCGATTACACCTCGGCCTAGCTGCCTTCATTGTTGACCCAGTGGAGACTGGCTTTTCGTCCGTCATCATCCTATCTTGACCGGCAACGACGCTTACATCATAATGATGATGCCATCTCGTCGTTGTTGTCGATCTCCTCACGCGACACCTCCCTTCCCGGGGAGGACAAAGCCAGTCATTGGTTCGCCTCCCGGCTGAGAATGATGTCGTTCCCTCCATCGATTTCCTCCAGACCATGTCCTCGTCGTTCCCATGAAAATACAAAATATCAGCACAGTTAGAAATTATATTTACAGTTATCGCGGTGCCTTACATGGTAGTCCGCCTTCTTCCTCAATCAAAGTCTGGACAAAAGATCAGCGGGAATATTCAGCGCCCCAGGACGATATTTAAAAGCGATATCAAAGTCCTGGAGTGCCAGAGCCCATCTCGCAAGTTTAGCACTTGTGGGCGTAGAAGCAGTTAGGAAAGTCAAGGGATTGTGATCAGAATAGAGGGTGGTCCTTGACATAAAAATCCAGTTCCTAAACTTCTTCAACGCAAAGATTACGGCATACGCTTCGCGTTCCACCGTGGACCAACGCGCTTGCGTAGCATCTAATTTAGAACTGGCGAAACATATTGGCCGTTCTGTTCCATCGTCTTGAATTTGGAATAAGCAGCAACCGACTGCTTTGTCTGAAGCGTCAGTCGATAAACCAAACTCTCTGCCGTAGTCAATTGTCTGCAAACATACAGCGTTATTTAAATCGTGCGTAAGTTTATCTAGCGCATTTTGGTGTTCAATTCGCCAGGGTATCTTAGCAGGCACCGATTTCTGGGTCAAGTCAGTGAGAATTCTGGCTGTCTCAGCCAGGTTAGGGATGAAGTTCCTAAAATAACTGAAGAAACCAATTAATCTCCGTATGTCCTTTTTGGACTCGGGTTGAGGGATTTTCCCTAGCCCGGCGATTTTAATAGGATCCGGTTCAATGCTCCCTGATCCGATCAGGTGACCAACAAACGTTGTTTGTTGCCTAGCAAACGAACTCTTCTTAATGTTAAGGGTCAGACCCGACTGTTGAATAGTCATTAAGTATTTCTCTAGGTGTTTCATGTGATCCGGCCACGTCATCGAGTGTACTGCCATGTCATCCACAAACGTCTCAGTGAAGTCGCGAATGGGATGAAGGACCTTTGACATGCATCGGATAAAAGAATTTGAGGCTGACTTTAAACCAAAGGGCAGTCGTACGAACTCAAATAGGCCAGCGTCACATACGAAGGCTGATAACCAACGAGAGTCCTTGTGGAGTCCAATCTGGTAGTATCCTTGACGTGCGTCAAAACAGGATATGAAGTTTGCTCTTCCTACCTTCTGTAACACTTCCTGGATGTCGGGGGTGGGGTATGCGTCACCCGCCGAGAACTTGTTCACATACCGGTAGTCAATGGCCAGTCTTAAACCGCCTTGACCTCCCTTTTTCACAACGCACACAACGGGACTAGCCATTTCACTATGTGAGGGAGTGATGATTCCTAGGGCCAAAAGTTCGCGGATCTGCTTCTCCATCTCCGGTTTGAGCAGTTCCGGCACCTTATAGGCTCGCAAACTCTTCGGCCTGAACTCCGCGCTAACATTGATTGTGTGTTCTAGGACGGGACAGAAACCTGGTTTGTCCGAAAACACATCTGGAAATCTGTCTAACAGACTAAACAGCTGTTTCCGCTCGGGTACCGTTAAGTGTGCAACGGCAATAGGGTCTACTTGTTCACTGGGCCGTGTCTGACTCGTGACGAAACTACCCACTGCTTCCACGTGACCGAAGTCTTCGTCCTTCTCGAACAGAATGGAGCAATTGTTAATCAATGCTTGCTGTATTCTTTCGTTATATTTGCGAATACGATTTGCATGTAATAAGCGGCTTTTGCCCCCTATTTCCACGATGTATGTGTAGGGCGATTTCACCTGAGCGATGATGGCCGGGCCTTGCCATTGGCCCTCCTTTTTTGCTCCTCGCACTTCCGGTGATTGGATGATGACTTTATCCCCTACTTCGTAACGCCTGTCCATGCTTCTTAAATTGTAATGAGTAGCATAGCGCTGCTGTTCAATGTCTGAATAATATTCGGCATATAATTTAGACATTTCAAGGTTATCCCTTAATTGGTCCAAGTAAGCTGCGGCGCCTGTGCCCAGACTTAATGGAGAATCCCGCTCTCCCGCCCATTCCTCAGAAAGGACAGATAGAGGTCCTTTAGGCAGGGTACCATACACCAGGGTGTAGGGACTCACGTGGGTGGTTGCCGAGGGGCGTTCCCTTAAGCTCCAAAGCACGTAAGGTAACAATCTGTGCCATCCCCTCGGGTTTTCTTCTGCCAATTTATGAATCATGGTCTTCAATGTGGCATTGCAGCGCTCCACTAGACCTTGTGACTCAGGATGTGCGACTGGCCCAAAGCGTGGTGAGCACCCCATACGATGCAGAAACTCTTGGGTTAATTTGCTGTTGAAATTCGACCCGTTATCGGACCTAATCGTTTTTGGAAAACCGAAGGTCATGAAGATTTGCATGTATGCATCACATGTCGCTTTTGCCGTTAATGATTTCAGAGGATAGGCCATCGGCCATCTTGAAAATTGGTCAACTACCACTAAGGCGTAGTTGTACTCGGGTTTTGGGCTTGTGGGGTCTACGTTGGTAACTATAGGCCCTATACAATCTGCCACTAGACAACCGAACCTGGTCTCGTCGTTGCGAGGGATAGGAGTTATGGGGGCCCGCTGCGCCACTCGCAGCGGCGCATGCCTTTGGCAAATGTCGCAAGATGCACAATATTCCTTCACTATATCCTCCACGTTGGGAAACCAGAAATTCAGTTTGATTCGGTCCTTAGTCGTTTTCAACGCCATATGACCTGCGAACGCAGCGTCATGTGCTAAATTTAAGACCTTGTCTATTCTTTCTTTAGGTAAACACAGTTGTTTTACAGAATGCCCAGCTATTTTGTCTTTATGAAAGAGCAAATTGTCTTCAATGAAGAAGTTTTTCGCCCCAATTTTCCCGTGGGCCAAGAATGGTGCTAGTGTCGAACATTGTGCTTGTTCGGCCGCCATCTTGCTTCTGCCTACTATTGTGTCTTCCTTGGGTGGGGGTGGTATCTCAGGATTGAAGAATAGCTCTTCATTATCCGTTTCTTCGGGACTGATTTCTCCTACACTCCCACTGTCTGCTTGAGCGACCGTGAAGTAATCTTCGCCTATCAGCGTCCTAAGTCCCTCTACCTCCTCCCCTCTCTCCTCTTCCTCACTCGTCTCAGTCCTTGCGACCGCCTGCGCTTCTGAAATTTGATCTATTTCAGGAGCGCTGGCCGCGTGACACGAGTACAACGCTGTCTCGCGCAGCAAGTCGGCTGTAGTGGGCGTGATAATTAACGGTTCATTAAGGTCTTTAATGAGTGCCGCCCATATCCGAACATCAGGGGCGTAATTTACCTCCCCCTCCCTGTCCTCGCCGGCCTGAGACCCCTTTAGTCTCAGCCGCACCACGTCCACAATCATTGATTGACCGTTCAGCCCCTTCACCTCTATCTGCTTGACCACAGGTAGGTTGAGCGGCCTGATTAGTTCTGCTCGCGCACAATTATATTCGGCCCCGCTATCTATTAGAGACGATGTCACAGGGAGCCCTGTAATATACACTTTCATGTACTCTCTTACATAAGTCTCCTCCACGTCAATGCAATCCGGGTTTGTCGGCAATGCCTGCTGGTCTATCTCTTGTATCAATGGCGGTCCGTCTTGTCGCGTCTCGCTTTGTCTGTCTGCCTGTCTGTCTTGAGCTCTGGTCACGGTTGGCTGGACCGCACACGCGCTCACCTGCTTGCTTTTAGTTTGTTTGTTCTTCGAACACAGTTTAGCTCTGTGGTCTGGAGAAAAGCATAGGAAACAAAGGCCACGCTTTCTAATCTCGTCGGGGGTTGGACGTCCGTCTGTCCTGTTATTTGTCTGTGTCCCTCCCGGTCGGTCAGTCCACGTGTCCGTCTGTTTAGCTGTCGTCTGAGGAGGTGCTGGCGCTTTCGCGTAGCGTGCCTCCGTCTTACCCGTGCCTAGACTATGCTTCGTATAGTCATTTTCCCAAGGGTGTGTAGCGACATAAGTGTCAGCCGCTTCGGCTAACTCTTTGTGCCCTAGCCACTTCTGCTGCTCTTGACTGAGGATGAAATTCAAACATCCTCTGGGCAACATTTCTTTCATCTTATCTGCAATCAAGAGGCTCGTAACCTCATCAAACGTCATTGCCTTGCGATCTTGCAAATAGTAAGAAAGTAAGTTATGCAATCTCGAAGCTAATGTTGTGTATGATTCATCTACCGCCTTTTTTGCGTTCATGAATCGCTCTCGTAAAGAGACTGCGCTCACTTTGAACTCTTTCAACAAGAAGGTTTTTAGCTTCCCGTAATTATCAAGCTCCTCTTGTGTGAGTCTGGCCGTCAGTGCTCTGGCCTGATTATCTAGACAGGTCAAGAGTAATCTGCTTCGAAGGTCGTCCGGGACAGCGCAAGAGTCGAATAACCTTTCGCAATGCACAAAGAAACCAGGAATTTGCGCATGGTCGCTGGGGAATCTCGGTAAGAGTCCTCGCAAGCTTTCACTATACGTTTTCATTCGTCCTACGACCGAATGCCTCAAGTTATAGTCCCTTTCGTCTCTGAGTCTCCTCTCTGTGTCCCTTTCCTCTCGGCCTTCCTTCTCTCTCTTCTCTGCCTCCTCCTTTTCTTCTCTCCTCCGCTTCTCCTCCTGAAGCCTGAGCTTCTCAGCCTCCTCCTTCTCTTCTTTCCTCTGTTTCTCTTCTTTCTCTTCTCTTCTCCTCTCTTTCTCTTCCTCTCTTCTCTCTCTTCTCTCCGCTTCCTCTCTCAGCCTTGCGGCTTCCTCTCTCTCGTATTTTAAGCGTTTTAATTCGTATACCTGCGTTTGAGCTGCCGAGTCGATACTGCTTTCTATGCTACCCGTGCTTACTTCCTCACTTACTTCTGGCGGGGTTTCCCGTCCAGACACAATTATTTCAGCACTCGCCTCTTGGAGTTGGCCCGTACTCATGGAACCCAATTCCTCCTCTCCTAGTCCCATCTTTATCAGATATGCGACTACTCTGTGACGGGGCATGTTCTGCACCCTCACTCTTTTCCCTACCGACAACTTATCCATCTTCCAACAGTCCGCTCACTAATAGAAAAAGGTAAGTAAGTTAGAGGAGAGTCACCGCTGGTCAGAAATCAAAGAAAACAACGTCCTAAAATTCTACCACAAATACAACAAGAACAGAACTGAGCAAAAGGAGCTACGCAAAAGCCTCGGCTATTCGCACACCAATCCTCATCCAGACCTCAACCGCAACCTCACAGATTACCACGACTACCAGTAAGGACTTACCCTCTGATACGTCGAGCGTGTTCCGTCTTTTGGTATCTTGGCTGATCCGCTGTCCTCCGTTGCCACTCCCGTCCGTCGTTGCTAGCGATGGTCGGTCGTCCGTTGGCGCTCTTGTTCCTCGTCCTTGCCTGCTGCTGTCGGTTCCTTCGAGTCCTTCGTCTTCGGAGTCCGGCACTCGATTTCTCCAGTTGCGAAGGGTTGTATTCGCCGCTGGTCCCGATCTGTTGAGATTCCTCTTTTCCGTTTCCGGTTCCGCTCTTCGTCGTGACGTCTTCGGTTGAAAATCCTGTCGACTGCGCCAATGTCGCAATCGGAGGTCTCCCAGTCGTGTGTTTGCCGTGTGTTGATGTCGACCCTCGATTGCTTGTTCTTTTACTTGCACTTTTATTTAACGTGCCTAACTTTTCTATAGAAGATTCACGACGAACTTTGTTTAATTAATAAATGAATTTAATTAAAGAAACAAATATATGTACACTAACTCTACGGGAACTTCCGCGTAGTATTAAAGCGTTTAGATATTAAATCGGACTATCTCAAATGTTGCTTCGTACAGCCTAACTACAGATCGTTCTTTCGCGTCAGTCTCTGAATCTGACGGACTAATACTCTGCCGCCGCCGCTGGTCGTTCCTTCCGATGTTTCTCGCTCGACCGATGTTCACACGTCGCGTTCGTCAGCAGTACAAGTCCCGTGTTCTCCGTTCCCTTCTGTTAAGTAGGAACTCCAGCGTGCATCAGTCAGCCCCCCTCCCCACGTCAAGCTATCGTCAATTAGTGTCAGATTGCTCCTCGATACGCGGGTCGTCGCTCGCCTGCAGCGCGGGCGGTGTCTGGTTACATCATAGCCGCGAGGTGTCCTATTACACCTTGGCTGTGTGGTGTCCGATTACACCTCGGCCTAGCTGCCTTCATTGTTGACCCAGTGGAGACTGGCTTTTCGTCCGTCATCATCCTATCTTGACCGGCAACGACGCTTACATCATAATGATGATGCCATCTCGTCGTTGTTGTCGATCTCCTCACGCGACACTGTCTCAGATAGAGCAAAAGGTGGCCCTAAAGGGAGGTAACTCCCGCTAAGCAGGGACACCTACTAGTGTTTAAGTGACTGTCAAGTCATGGTAAGCCAGAGGGAGTAGATAGTTGAGGTCTGGTGTGGAAACATGAGAGAAAGCAAAATAAATCATTGTTAAACTTAACTAATCATTTATATATACTTAACTAAACGCCAACAAAAGAAACAAAGAAACAGAAAATAGGACTATCAGTCCTATAAGAAAAGAATAAGTAGGAGAAAAAATGAATGAATGGGGAGAAGAGCAGCACGTAACCCGGCGCGGCGCGTCCATCGAGCAGCATTGGCCAAACCCTGTGGTCGTTCCAAGGTCCGTTAACAACCATTCAAGATAAATGATTTCAGACGAGATTTGAATAAGTTTATATTTGGAGAGTGACGGATATCGGGAGGTATAGTTTCCCATACTTTGGGCCCATACGCCTTTAAACTAAATAGTCGTGAGTTGGTACGAGCCTTGACTGGTCTGAGGGCAGCGGCGTTCCTAGTGTATGTAAATGTATGTAAATGTATGTATAATATATTATTAGTACGGGCGTGCATGTTTCATCCTTTCATACATGTAAGCGATGTAACTATAGTTGAAGTATAAAAGCAATGCAATAACATATACTGAGCTACCAAAACCTAACATGCGTGCCAAATGATTGCATTTTAACGATGTGTCGGTGAGTTCAATTTTGTTAATTATTTCAACAGGCTGCAGTGATCGTAATCACATTATGTGTACCCCGGTACGATTATATACAGGGCTGTAGTGGTAAAATTAGAGGTGAGTACACGCATGGGCGGCGATACCGGGTGGGTGGGTCGAGGGAAGAAGACCCCATCTTTGACAGTGGGGGAGGGGAGGGCACACCATACATGTGTCCCCCCCATTTTGAAGAAACACCAAGAAAGGTCAACAAATTTACTATGTTTTTGACCAGATCAATTCAGAACTGGCCCCCACCCGTCAAACAAGATCGCCGCCACTGAGCACACGCTACCGGTTAGTTTTCCGAAACTAATTAGAGGTGAGTATACGCTAACTATTAGTTTTTCTGAAACTAATTAGAGATGAGTAGGCCTACAAATATTTTGCGAGGTGAGTATACGGTCTCTAGAGGTGAGTACACGCTGTATACCTACGTATACCCTCGACTACATCCCTGAGATCTCTTTTCGATTTGTGCTCGCATCGTTCTAGTTAAAGTGATAGGGGGTCTGCATACAGCCCCTTAATTCACATTCTAGTGAATACATGTATAATGAGCGAGCAATGTGATAATTGCTCAGCTAACTTGCGTTAGTTGTTTCCATTAATAGCGCCTAATGGGCTGAAAATGGATATAAACTGCCAAAAATAATTATAGACTTCCTACAAGTTATATCATATTGCTTGAATAAAAGTATAGTTTTCATCTCTAGCTCTTTGAGAAACTTGTAGTTTGGAGCAGGAAAACTGGGAATATCCAGAGGAGATTGAGAGAGACAGCGATCGTGTAGGGTAAAGATGAATGAAGAGGTAAAGTGATTCTTAGATCGTGCAGGCATCATTTTTATAGCCTACTTTAAGTCAAGTGCTGTAGGCCCCTATGACAGCAGTTAAAGGTTATAAATATGGTAGATTTATAGAACTACAAAATTATTCTGTGAGTGATAAAATACCAATTCCACAGTTTGGAGACCAGTGGGGGATATTGCAATTATGAAGACTGGTTTTGCACATTTTCTTAAAATAGAAGAATACCTCATACAGGGATGCGATTTCAATATGTATCGACGTCTGAGATACAGTTTAAAAAACTTAATGAGAATAGCATCTTTGCAGAATATTACGACAGAGTGTGAAACTGAAACTCTCCTCCCTCTTGTCAGAGTGGACTGATCCAAAGATTATTGAGCTTTGCTGGTGGCTTTGCAGAGACTTTAGAAGAGAGAAGATGGCGACGGTAGCAAGGAGTACCGTCGAAACGGTGAGACTAATGTTTGTGGTCGTTGGCTTAGGCCTAGTGTCCGCTCAAGTTCTGACACCGCCGTACTTTAACCTTGCGACTGGACAGCCGATCGAGGCAACGGCAACTTGTGGTGTTGGAGTTTCAGAACCGGAATTGTTCTGTAAGTTGACCGGAGCCAATCCAGAGGAGGACGGGAGCGGGGAATTCGAAGTTATCGACGGCCAGCTGTGCGATACATGCAATCTTTCAGATCCCACGAAGGTCCATTCGCCGGAGTTTGCAATTGATGGGACGGAGAGATGGTGGCAGAGTCCACCTCTTTCCAGAGGAATCCAGTACAACGAAATCAACCTCACTATTCACCTCGAACAGGTCAGATACTCTGCATTTACTTTCATACAGAATGAAACTGTTTCATGTCACAGACTGTGCGTATCTATGCATCGATTCACGTGTATGTGGTTCATCGCGTGCACGACTGCACGTATTTTATTTATGTATTTATTCCGGATATTTCTATAGCGCCTCTCGAAGACTACTACTACTTAGAGGCGCTCCCGACTACAGCATTTGAATTTTCACGCCGAAGCGCCACGAGCAATTGCGTAGACCTATGTGCGTGTTCGTGTGTTTGTGTGTTTGTGTGTGTGTGTGTTTGTACATGTGTGTGCATGTTTGTGTGTGCAAGAGTGTTTAACCCGATCGGTTTGTGGCCTTCTAATGTAGGTCACTACAGGAAGCATGACTAAATGATGCAGTAGAGAACGAAGGCAATTGGATAACAGTAATTAACTTGTACTTTATAGCATCATAAGATAATGCGCTAGTTTTATAACACTAAATTTTACTATCGTTTCAACAGTAGAACCAACAAAGTAGCTATAATAGGGACGATAAAAGCCAATTAACTTATAATGGACCGTTTGGCTTAAATGACTTCCTCCTCAGAATTTTTAACCATATTCTAGGATTTTTTCAAACCTACAAAATATTAACGTGTTACTGTAATAACTTCACGTGGTCATAATTAATTAACTGTTTCAATAACAAAATATTATAGGGCCTATTATGAAAATAATAATACATGAAACATAAAAGTTTTCGATATCACACTATTTTATGGCTACTGCTAGTGTGATGAATGGCCGTAAAGTTAAACTTAATTCATAGTTTCGTCTTGCCAGTTCAAGATAAAATAATGTTTGTCATTAAACTGTTTTACAAATTTGGCAGGTGTGTTAAATTTGGTTTTCATTGTATAGCTGCGCGTCTGTGTAGCTACTTATGGGCAGAGTACCCGGATAAGGTAGGCTTCTAAAAGTGTGCATGAAATGTATATTTTTTCTTACTGGAACATAAAATTGCATAATGGTTCTTAATAGCTTAGTTTTAGTAGGTCTGAAAGACCTCTCGAATATAGGACCATACTGGTATCTATTGGGGTCTTCTTTCTCAAAACGCCTCCACCTGAAAGCCACAAACCTGTTACTGCAACAGTGTTGCTGAGCTTGTACTTTTATAGGAATTCCATGTGGCCTACATATATATCAAGATGGGTAATTCACCACGTCCTGGAGTGTTCGCCCTTGAGCGCTCTATGGATCATGGAAAGACATGGAAACCGTGGCAGTTCTTCGCTGACACTCAGAGTGACTGTAACGTCTTCTTTGGACATGATGGATACAGCGACAGCATTGACAAAGACGATTCAGTGATCTGTGCAACACAATACTCCAAGGTCGTTCCTCTTGAAGGCGGAGAGGTATGCAACCTGACTGACTGCTTTGGATTAAGCTAATTGAGGGATGATTATTAGGTTAAGTGTTTTTGAATTTTTGAAATCACAATGTACATGGCTACACAGATCGTTAGGTAATCACAAGTGTATTTGTGGGACAATGTAGCCGATTGGTTAGAGCGCTCACCCTGTAATAAGGAGAGTATGGATTTGAGCCTCTCTGAGATGGTTGCTGTGTAGGGACCTTGATCAAGTCTTTCACTTAGCTATTATTCAGCGCCATCGATTGATGCTTAGTCATTAAATAGTGGCGCTTGATAAATGCATAGGGGGATAGAGTAATGGTAACACTCATGGCCAGAGAGCATTTGGTTCGCGGTTCGATACCCGTAACTCCCTCTAGGGCGGCGCCTTGCATGGTCAAGGCAGCCACCTAGGAGGTGGGTTGATTCGCCGACATGTTGATGAAGGCCGAATTGAGAGAGGACATCTAGGTCATATGACAGGTAATGTTCTTAGGTGAAGCACAACGACAACAACAACAATCCAACGACCAAACAACCTTTCTTTGCAGGATGCATGACTTGTTAACTCATCAGTTTAATAAGCCTCTCCAAGAGTTGGATGAACAAGTGAGAGTCAAATGCACCAGTAGTCTAACACTGGGCTGCATCCAGTTTCTGTCTTCATTGTACTACTCTATCAAGGAGTAGTGCTGAAGCAGTGTCATACTAAACTAATACAGTGCTGTTAAATACTGACATATCTCATATAATTTTCCACATCTGCGTGTCCTTCAACAAACGCTACTGGAAAGTCTGGAATGTCACTGATGCTGCGGAAGGCAAGCATGGCTTAAGGTCGATGAGACGACCTTGGCGCTGCTAATTATGTCTGAGAGGCCGTTCGCCGACCTCGGTCGAAGACGGACGCAATATCAGACGAGCGCTGCTAACCAAGTCCCTCCGTCCCTCCCTCCCTCCGTCCCTCCCTCCCTCCGTCCCTCCGTCCCTCCCTCCGTCCCTCCGTCCCTCCGTCCCTCCGTCCCTCCCTCCCTCCCTCCGTCCGTCCGTCCGTCCGTCCGTCCGTCCGTCCGTCCGTCCGTCCCTCCGTCCGTCCGTCCGTCCGTCCGTCCGTCCGTCCCTCCCTCCCTCCCTCCCTCCCTCCCTCCCTCTCTCCCTCCCTCCCTCCCTCCCTCCCTCCCTCCCTCCCTCCCTCCCTCCCTCCCTCCCTCCCTCCCTCCCTCCCTCCCTCCCTCCCTCCCTCCCTCCCTCCCTCCCTCCCTCCCTCCCTCCATCCCTCCCTCCCTCCCTCCATCCCTCCCTCCCTCACCCCTCCATCCCTCCCTCCCTCCATCCCTCCCGGCATCACTATCTCAATATGGCACACGCTAAGACGGGAGGTTGAGGGGGAGCAAAAGCAAGGACGAGGCAAAGACTGACTAACCTAAACATCGCATGCAATATACTAACAACAACAAATATTGTTCCTAAATAGTCCGGACTTTGTTCATAAAACACGTATTTTCACATGGCCAGCTTTATGTTGCATTGTCGCGTTCACGAAACAGAGACATCAAAGCACTCATCAAGAAAAACGACTGTCAAGGTCATTTGCTAAATGATGCTCGAATTTCCAATAGCAGTGTGACATTATCAGACATTGCAATAAACAAATTATTTTTATTCCTATAAATCCATTCGTTTTCTTCTTCAGCCCGTCATTATGACGGGCAAATACTCTAGCGCTATGCTGGGGGCCCGTAGAGTAATGGATAACACACTGGCGTGAAGAGCAGTAGGTACCAAGATCGAATCCCATGGACCCCGTAAGGGTTAATACAGCTTTCCACTCGTTAGGTGGCGGCGGTGGTTAAATGAATAGTAGGCCGTTATGGCGCCCTGGTGGCTGCCGTATAAACAGTTATATTCGACTCCTGTAAAACTGTTATCATGTGCTTCTACTGTATACATGTATGTAAGGCGCCGTGCGTGCCTGCCCTTTCTACTGTATGTATGTTCATTTAACAGCGCAGTGCGGTTAGCAGGCGCTTAAACAAAGAAAAGATTATTATAATTATAATATTGTGCTTTATAGCTATCAGTCAAGTTGTGCATATTTTAGATACTTGATTATGGGCTTTTTCAGGTTTTTGCATTAACTTCTGACGTAGTTTAATGCATACTGTTAGGAAACACTGAAGTTTTATACTGAGGTACTAGAGTGCTGTACTGTAGTATTGAAGCACTGACTGCACTTTGATGTCATTTGTAGATTTTTGTGTCACTTGTCAATAATCGTCCAAGTTCCAACAATTTCTCCTACTCACAGAGTCTGCAGGAGTGGACGAAGGCAACGGACATTCGTCTTCGGTTGCTGAGGACAAAAACCCTCCTCGGGCATCTCATGGCTGTGGCTAGGCAGGATTCAACAGTCACTCGGAGGGTTAGTTACTTAGCGCTGTCCTTTTGCTAAATTCAAAATAATCTATGTGTAGTTTAACAAAATATAGAATGATTTACAGTACGCCTAATCGTTAAAATGATGCAACTTTATACTTTATATTTATGCTGCATTTTATTATAGACTAGATGTTTGCCCGTCCTAAGACGGTTTAAAAGAATTTTAAAGAAGATTTTGTTTCAGTCTATCTGAGCAGTCTCCAAGTACAGCCAGTGCCGTCTTAACGCATGGGCAATGTGGGCAGTCGCCAGGGGCCCCACGCTTCTGGGGGCCCCAAAAGACCACAGAAAATTTATGTGTGCGTGCACACATGACCTCCACGCGCAACAGAAGTGAGACTTCTTAGCTATTGATGCAGGGATGGCAAACGGTTTTTAGGAATAACTCGCCTAATTATAGCTCTATGGTATTGCTCTATTAATTATATCGTCTATGGAAGCAAATGACAGTCGTCTGCTTTAATAATTACAATGCCAGTGTTGGGTATGAGTTAACTCATATGAGTTTAAACTCACGAGTTAAATCACTTGCTGTGACTTATGAGTTTGAGTTAACTCACCTTAAAGAGTGTGAGTTATGAGTTTGAGTTAACTCATATTTTCTGTGAGTTTGAGTTGTAACTGTCAATAATTTTAAACTCAACTCACTCTTCGGCAATCGGCACATATTATGCTGAAACAAGCCTTTTTTTATATCGTCGGCTTTCCATACTGGTGAGTGGTGACAGCAGGGAGGGTCGTAAACACTGCTAGCGGACAGTTTTTAAGCACTGCATATTTTGTATGGGCTATTGTGAACAGTTAAGAACAACATGGCTGAAGTACCGTGTATTCTTGATGGAAAATATTTTTCTGTTACAAGTATACATAGGCGTGATGGAAAAATTGTTGCTCGATTATAACGTGCTAGTATGAAACGTGTGAGTTTATGAGTTAACTCATTTAACAAGTGAGTTTGAGTTAACTCATTTCACTTAGGATGAGTTGAATTTGAGTTTAAACTCATTTTGAGGTGCGTGAGTTGAGTTTTGATTCAACTCATTTTTTGTGTGAGTTTACCCAACACTGTACAATGCATATAGGCATAGACTCGGGGGAGGCAGCCGGGGCACGTGCCCCCAATGATTGAGATGGACTGTACACCCAATGCAACAAGTGTAGAATGAATATACCAAATGCCCCATGTGCACCAATATTTTGGACAAGTTTACGCCAGTGCATATAGCGTTAATTTGAGCTGTATTGAGTGTAATATTTGAAAACAATTGTTCTGCTGAGCTAAACAAAAAGTGTGAAGATCTGGCTAATGTGAACTTGATTATGGTGACCTTCTAAATGAATGCACTCATCTCAAGCACCACATGGTTCTTGAATCTTGATGAAAAACTGCGAGATTCTCCCTGCGTTGTACAGAAAAATAATTTCGGACAACTTGAAATCTGTGTTCCCCAATGTTGAAATTCCACTCAGAGTGTTCATGTGCATGATGGTGACCAAGTGTACAGGGAAACGTTCATTTTCAAAATTGAAACTTGTTGAGAATCAGCTTCACAGCACAACGTGGCAGCTGCGTTTGAACTGGTTTTCACTCATGTGCATAGAAAATGACATCCTGCACACCATTGACTTCAAGCCACTTATAAATCGGTTCTCCGCAAAGAAATTTCGTAAACGTTTGTGTTGATTAATAATAAATAATTCATACGGTACCATATCTGTCTGTATCATAGGCCTACTGTATGGTGTAGGGGCCTACCAATTAATTATCATTTATATGTTGAAATATTTGTGCTTTTCAAGGCTGATGGATATATTGAATAATTGTTCAAAAGTTTATGTTGATTAATCTTCGCTTTTCAGTATGTTTCATTATGTTTAAACATTCATTTTGTTACAAAGCGAATGTTGAAAGTACCAACAAATCTATAGGTTTATTTTTTTATCCCTATGGGTGGGCAGGGGCCCAGTGCATTGCTTTGCCCAGGGTCCACAATGCTGTTAAGACGGCACTGAGTACAGCTATACCCTCTGCAGCCTACGACAACTAGTCTCCATCATTTAAGGTCTTCTGACCCAGCGGGCCTTTACATTCAAAAACTCTTACAGAACCATATAAAACGTATATCCTTTTCCGCATGCTTAGGAATAGGGCCTACGTAACGTGGGAAATTTCTGTTTGTTTATATTAAAGGTTATTGGCGGAATAAATCGATCGCGATCGAATGGCAGCCCTTTGCGGTATATTACGGAAAATGTATATTCCAAATTGTACAGGTGGTATTATTTATCGGCGCTTTACCAAACCAAGTCGCGAATGGCCGTTAAGGCTGCTGTTCACTTCGTCACCTCGTTATATTTCTGGCTCGTTTAAACCCGATAGGATCTTTCGTTTCAGCGTTTTCGCGATCTAAGTAAATTATTTTAAGCCCGTTTTAAGCTGTTAGTTTAAAAGAGCAGCCGTTTATTTTGTATTTAAATGAACGTTGAATGAAGTGTTAACTGAAAGTCGATTGGAATGTGATTATTTTTAAAAAGTGAAATCATTGGTCATTAATATTCAATAGTTTGAAGCGCACAATGAGAGGAGCGTGGAGAAAAGTTGACCGCCTCATTTCTGTTCTATTATATTATTAATATAGAAGTTAATTTTCAGTTATATTTCAACTTAAATTGAGACCCTTGTCATTTTTACAGTACTATTATAGTATAAAGGGCATCTCGATTGGCGGTCGGTGCGTCTGCAATGGGCATGCCAATGACTGCGACAGAACTGACCCATTGAATACAACCAAGCTGGTCTGCAGATGTCAACACAACACGTGTGGTCAGCGATGTGAAACGTGTTGTCCTGGATTTGTGCAGAAAACTTGGCGACCCGCCACTCTAGATGCCATCAATACCTGCGAGCGTAAGGCTAATCATACTTTCAAGAAAACAAGTGAAATTTTAACGGTTCTTTCGCCCACTATAGCATTCAGGAAATCCGCTAGAAAGAAGATGGGCTCTACACTGAAAGTAGGCTATTGCAGAGTCTTTCTGGGCGACAATTTACTTTAATAGCTAATGACGAACCCAAACAATAGCGCATATGAAAGACATATTCTGGTGACCATAATTATGGCCACACCGCATTCTCATATGGGCTGTCTTGTCCTACTATATTATTCCATATTTATGTCTTAAGACAGCAAGAAGTAGCAACACAGCTCCCAGTTAGGATCTGAGAACGAGTCATGGGTGGAAGATGATTCCAGAAGGACGGACAAAGAGATGAGTAGGCACGGTGTTGAGCCATGAAGTCCGGGTCCGAAGGACCAAGATGCCATGTCGGTCTAAAGAACGGAGAGGACGGCCAGAGGCAGCCGAGAGAGGTCGACGGACGAGATCAGAGAGATAAAGAGGAGCAAAAACGTGGAGGAAGGAATGGAACGCCAGACAGCACGAAGACGTCTCAGATGGTAAAAACTAGACCGAGAGAGGGGCTTGAGATGTGGTTAGCAAACGAAAGAGTACTGTCAAGAATGAAAGCCAGATCACGAACACTTGTCGAGGGGAATCGCTCGGCGAGAGTTTCATAGTCAAGCTCGAGGAGTTGCTGGCGAGTACCAAACCAGATTAGCCGAGTCTTTAGAGAATTAAGGGAGAGGCGACTCGAGGACATTCAGTACTGGATATCGGAGGAAAGTGACTCTAAAGCTAACTGCAGAACACCAGACTATTCATGAACGCAGTTAAATGCCGTTGTCTGTGTATTTTAGCGTGTCAGTGTAATGGCCACAGCAATGAGTGTCTCTATGATCCTGAGGTCGACCGTAACCGTAGGAGCATAGACATTCATGGGCGTGATGAGGGAGGCGGAGTCTGTATCAACTGCATTCACAACACGATGGGCATAAATTGTGAGCAGTGCCAACCTGGTTACTTTCGGCCCTCTGACACACCCATCAACTCCAACCACACTTGTCAAAGTAAGTTAAATAGAATAGTTTACTAAATATAACGAATTCTGCAATTGTCTTTGCTCACGATGTTGATCATAATTCTAAAAATTGTCAATTTCGCTGAGTTGATTATCACCAATATCTAGCGAGGCTGAGTAACGTCTAATTGGTTGAAAGTTTCAGTTTGTTAGAATTATTTTGTAGATCAACACTCTTGACTATTACACATGAATAATAATTTTCGCATCAGTTTGAGTAAACTAAATTTGGATTTGTAGAATGCAAATGTGAATTCCCTTATGCAACGGGAAATTGTATGGAAGGAACAGGCCAATGTTTGTGCGAACCACAATATACTGGAGACAATTGCGACAGGTAACTACGGATATTCTCTTTGTTCTGAAAAACTAATGAAGAGAAGGAGTATATTGTTAAGATGTTCGCGTTTAAAATAAACGTTTAAACATCAAAGTAAATCTAACATACGATATCAGCCATCAACGGAAATGGTTTTCTCATCTGGATATAGCTCAAATGTCTCACTTGAGAGACTCAAATCAGAGGCAACTAATTCCTAGACCTTGCAACTGTCACCTCATGATGTCCTTTGCACTACATTCCAGTATGTCATTTTGTTCTGAACTTTTACGGTTGCATGCCTGTTAATCCTCTCTTTCGGAAGATAATTGTCTTTATTTCAACCTAATAATAAGATGCTTTCAATATTCAGGGGTGTCTACACCATAGAAACCTTGGAACAAATGCTCCATCCAAGAAATAGGGTGGAAGATCTGTCCGTGTGTGTGTGCCACCATTTTAGGGGGGAAGGAACGGGGAAGGAGAAGAAGAAAGGGACGTTGCTCCATTGACCTAGGGGGGATAGACGCCTCTGTCAATATTTCAAGCAGCTCGAGTGCTAAGGTGGTTGAGGTTTAGAGTGCTTCAGCGCCTGTGAATGAGCTGATTCTCGCGACTTCGTTTTTGGGCGCTGTAGAAATCCCGAGATTACGATTTAAGAAATAAGGTATTTTCTGGAAAGTTTCGTGTCTGGTAATCTGATTTTCTAAAGCTCTTAATTAATTCACGTGCGTAAACTTTTCAGTAAAGGCTCTTATTTAAATCGTAGGCCTAACCTGCAAATTCTAATACTACTCATAATTAACTTTTCAGTGTACCACTGCCAGCACAATAGTTAACCAGCCTTGCTTCTTCTTGTTTTGTTCCATCACTGTGACGATTGGTATTTTCAGGTGTCGTGATGGTTACTATGGTTACCCACGATGTTTTGATTGCCAGTGCTACGTTAACGGATCCAAGAACATGGTGTGTGAAGTCGGTGGAGGCCAATGCCCTTGCAAATCAAACTTTAACGGAACCAAATGCGATCAGTGCGCTTTCGACCATCACAACTTCCCTGAATGCCGATGTAAAGTCTAGCATATGTCTGAATATTCTTGTAGTAGTCAAGTAATAAGTACACTTCAATATGCAAGACAAATGATCACATTCACTTGATAATGAATAAGACACCTTTATAATTTTATTAATTAAGTAGTTTTGTTGACATTTAGTTGCAGATGCAGACCTTTTTACTGATGCTGGTCATGTCATGAATGCAAAACTGATTGATGTCAATATGTGCAGTTATAAAAAAAACAATAAATGTAGCTTACTTGCATTTTATTTTGATTGACAGCATGCGACTGTGCCATTATTGGCTCTTTTGCCAGAGGATGTGACGTGACGAGTGGACAGTGTCACTGTCGCGCCAACTACGATGGCCGCGGCTGTGACAGCTGTGCCCTTGGATACTACAGCTACCCAGCCTGTGACTGTGAGTTGCTACATTTACATTTCAATGACTCATCACATACAGGCATTACTATTGCATTAGAGCATTAATAGTATATATATATATATATATATATATGTATATGTATATATATATGCTTTGTTATCCATTCTATATAGGCCAAAATATGCTATCCATTCTATATAGGCCTACACTCAGTTATTGCAGATGCACAGAATTAAACTAAATCTCAACGATATATATATCAACGATATCATCTCAACGATATATATATATATATGTACGTAACATATATATATATACATATGTTACGTACATATATATATATATATGTTACGTACATATATGTATATACATATATGTTACGTACATATATATACATATATATATATATGTTACGTACATATATATATATATATACATATATACAAGTTGAAGGGTATACGGCCGTGCAAAAGAAAGCTACGTGATGTACTTTATCGTTGAGATTTAGTTTAATTCTGTGCATCTGCACTAACTGAGTGTAGGCCTATAGGCCTATAGAATGGATAACATATTTGTTTTGCGGTGTCTTTAGCATGCAAGTGTAAGAAAAATGGAACAACAAAAGCGATATGTGACAAAGAATTTGGCCGCTGCATCTGCAAGAACAACGTTTTAGGGCCTCACTGTGACCGCTGTGCTCCTGGATACTTTAAGTGGCCAAAATGCACTGGTAAGAGATTTCATGAAATTTAGGTATATATATATAGAGAGAAACTCATGTATTATTATTGTTGTTGTTGTTGTCGTTGTTGTTGTTGTTGCTGTTGTTATTATTATTATTATTATTATTATTATAATTATTATTATTATTATTATATATTATTATTATTATTATTATTTTACGGCCTCTATTCCTCAGGATTCGAGAGAGGGAAAGTGCCGCGGAAAGCTATTATTATTATTATTATTATTATTATTATTATTATTATTATTATTATTATTATTATTATTATTATTATTATTATTATTATTATTATTATTATTATTATTAGGCCTATTATTATTATTATTATTATTATTATTATTATTATTATTATTATTATTATTATTATTATTACTATTACTATTATTATTATTATTATTATTGTCATTATTATTATATTTAACAATAATGATTTAATTATCTGAAGCGCCATCTCAGCGTCACTCAGACAGAGGTGGCAGTGTCCTGGAAAGGTAGATGGCGTTTCCACGTTGCAGGGCCACTGAAATCCGTTGGAACAAATACGATGTCTCCAGTGGATCGTGCGTTG
The DNA here is from genome assembly GCA_963556255.1 of Allolobophora icterica. Taxonomy (NCBI): domain Eukaryota; kingdom Metazoa; phylum Annelida; class Clitellata; order Crassiclitellata; family Lumbricidae; genus Allolobophora; species Allolobophora icterica. The sequence continues at coordinate 67,318,755 of OY744604.1, read as the reverse complement.
AGTCCGATATCCGGCTTCCCAGCTCCACAACGAACTGCAGACCTTCACCGCTCCAAGATCCGCCCGTCTCCAAGGCGATCGCCACAAAGGTATGGGTGCTAGTGATGGTTGCGTATTTCGCCCTCTTGATCAGAACCGCACGTTCCGCGGCTTCGCCAGCACCGATGGATGTGTGGGCAAGGTGGGAGGTGGCGTAGGTATCGGGCACTGTCACGACCCATGTCAGGCATCGTCCAAGGAATCAGCGTGACACCGTCTGGTCGCTTTCCATTTCCTCTTGAGAGGCCGAGAGGCTCTTTCTGAGCAGGGATTTTCGCTCTGCTCAGCGCTCTCCAGATCACATCGTTGAGCATAGCGTGCCGCTGTTGTTTCCCTCCTCCTCCTCTACAAACCAGACCATGAAGCCCTCTTGCGTCGACATTTTCTCGGCAGTGGTGGCACAAGTGCGGCTCACAGTGTCGTGCCTAACCTCACCCCGACTGCAATCCGTATCTCCTCGTCTGAGAGGCGAAGGCCCAAAGCAGTCACCGGAGGAGCTAGCATCCAGTCACCAGAATGAGGTGCTCGTGAAGCAAGCAGGCGAGCACGATCGCGAGGACAGCTGGTGGACTCGAGCAGGCCTGTCAGTTCCCTTATTATTATTATTATTATTATTATTATTATTATTATTATTATTATTATTATTATTATTATTATTATTATTAAACAAATTTTATTATTTAAAATGAACCATCAGACACTTTGAAACTGTCTTAGAAGCGTTAAGATCCAGAGTTTAGCGGTCCTCGTCCACGATTAACTGTGCAAATGTGCCTCGAAAAGCGACGGCATATTATTATTATTATTATTATTATTATTATTAGTATTATTATTATATGAATATTTATAAAGTGCAAGTCAATATAGCTAAATACACCGCATATTCGCTAATACATGACTATGTTGAATATTCAAAATCTGTCATTTGTTATGGGGCTTCTGTTTTTAAAATTCTTTGCTCTACATACCTTGTCACCTTGTGCTGTCAACTCCTGGAGCTCTAGCGATCGCCACGACACACATTCTCCATTGCTTCCTATTCGAAGTCAGGTCCCTTAGTGCTTCCAGATTCATGCCAGTTACATCGTGAATCTCATCCATCCATTTCTTCCTTGGTCGACCCCGTCTTTTTTTCCCCTCACCACAAGCCAACATCAATTCCTTTTCTAGCCCATCACATCGCATAACATGACCAAAGAATCCAAGCTTCAATCTTGTCGCTTTTTGTTTTAATGACTCTTCATTCTCGACGCGTTCACCTTTTCTCCTCTAAATCTTACACTCAAGATTCTATCGCTCACCGTATCATAACCCATTATCGCATCTGTACTTGTCTTATCACACATGATTGCAACTCCATTTCTTCCTCTCTCTTTTTGTCCTGACATTATTATCTTGTATCCATTCCAGCTGAAATGTCCTTGTCCTTTCCATCTTGTCTCGCTTATGCAAGATGCATTATTTTGCTATACATACGAAGACAATAATTATTATTTTTCATTAATGGAATATGCAAGTGTACACGCTAAACAAATGGATTAAGCATAATTGTGTGCCTTTTGTTATACACGAATTCACAATTTCGTTCGAATTTGAAATAGGCGATATGGTTGTCAATATTAAGTTTGATAGAAAATGTAGGAATATCTATAGACGTTTTGAAAAATCTCTTTGTGACAAACAGTGATTAAGTTTTTAGGTTCATAGGGGCCTATGTAGTTAATCGGTTTGGAAAAATCGTTTTGCAAGATGCATTATTTGTGCGTGGTTACTTGGTAGTTTGCGGGTGTCATGAGATTGGAATGGTGAGTAACACCTGTGATACTCATGGCCAGTGCGAATGCAAACGTAACTTCCAGGGCAAACAATGCGATCGGTGTGCACCCGGTTTCTACAAATATCCTGATTGTCTTGGTAAGCAATCAGCTGTATTGTCCTCATTAATTGATGTATTATCCCTATTAATTAATGAATTATCTGCACTAAATAACGCATTATTCGTATTAATTAATGTATTATTAATGTAGGCCTACCACTTTATTCAGCCGTGCTGGAGAGGCTCTATATAAATGTCCGATATGAATGAAGTATCTGCATTAATTAATGCATTATTCCTATTAATTAATGTATTATATATACTAATTTATGTATTATCGGTATTAATTAATGTATTGTCCGCATTCAATGTAGCTATTACTTATGCATCTTTTACCTCACATATTCTGTTTTAATGGTGTTTTCCAGCTGACAAAGGTGATTTATGAATATCTCGACAGACTTGATGAACATTTTATTCTTAACTGCATAGCTGTCTGTAAAGAATTAAATCTTCGAGTGATTAAATTTTACGTGAACATTTATAATTGTCTCTTTCAAAACCATGCCACAAACGTCATCTAAACTTAACATTTACACAGTCAGCAATACATTAAGCAAGTGCATTATTCTCTTAAATCCGGTGCGTCGTCCGCGAATGGTTGAGGATGGAAATACAGCATAAACAGATAGATTTCTTAACCTTTTGGATTATTATCGGTTTCCGAACTATACCTGTACCGAGATTTCATTTGGGGCCACCGGGTGTGACCAGCTAGACACTTAATTGGGAACAGAGGTCGGGAATTCTCTCGCCCATTGAAGCCGCCATTATAGTAGAGCTCTTCAAGCTCCAAACCTAAGAGCCTGCCAGAAATTTCGAATTAAATAATCATTACAGTGTATTTTCACAAGGATTTTTAAAATTCAGATTGTAATTGCAACGTGCATGGTTCAAACGGAATCTCGTGTAATCAGCAGACAGGGCAGTGCGACTGTGCACCAACATTCGAAGGCTTGACCTGCAATCGCTGCAAAACAAATAACCATAATTATCCAACGTGTGAAGGTAGGTTAACCTTGTGACTGTTTCAATCACTAAATATTGCAATATGTGCGTTATTTTTTAACGTCTGGCTTAGAAAAATGTGAACTTCCATAATTATATTGATTCTTTGCAATGTACAGACAAACACCGCCAGTAGCGGCCTTTGGCAGTTTTGTGCTATAGGCAAGGACAAAAATGCTGCCCCTTACTCATTTATATGCTGATCAATGATTTAATTTAAATCGTTTTTAGTGTTCTAAGAGAAAAATTTGTTTTATTCATTTTGAAGTATAAATCAGAATGATGAAAATGCGTAATTGATATTTTTATTAATTTATTGTAAGTACTTAAACACAAGTTCTTGATTTTCCTGAATTGGCAAGACTGCAAGTTTATTAAAGCATTAAGAGCTTTTTTATAATTAATAGTTAATTTCAAGAAAACTTTGCTTTCATTTTTTATTTTGCCGGAATTTTGCAGCCCCTTGAAAACGTCGGTTTAGGCAACCGCCTATATCGCCTATACCTAAAGCCGACACTGTACACCATGAAGGCCGCGCGCGTCTTCTACAGACGTCTGGTTAATGTGTGTCAGTACCGGTATTCAAGAAAATTTCATAACGTAATTTGAACAGTTTAAAGTCTTAAAAGAATATGACTGTAACGCCAGCCTACTGTCAAACTCTGTGCACGCATTCAACTTGTACTTTATGTTAGAGAGTTAGATATATTATTTGGTGCTTGCGTTATTGAGTTTAATATCAGTCTTGTGTTTTTGAGTCTAGGGTGCACTTGTAACAAGGCAGGAGCAAAAGACGTTCCTGGCTACCCACCTGGCGGTTGTGGGGCTCATAATGAAAGCCAGATGTGCGAATGCAAGGATCGCGTCGAAGGTCCCATCTGCGACACTTGCAAACCTGGATTCTGGAATCTTGATATTAATAATCCTGAAGGATGTGAAGGTTTGCACACAGATTTACGTATTCTGTTTTCTATGTAAATAAAGTGACGAATCACTTAACTGTCATGCTACTAAACACTTAATCATCTATTAGGGCCCACATGTGTAGAATATGTTAAGATTGATTGTAGTTCTTAGTAAGTTTTCCTCGCATCTTTTATGCACATATATCTTCTTTTCGTCACAGTTGATGAGCGTTTTGAGCGTATAGCCTATTACATGAGACACTCTGCACTTCGTTTGTAGACTGCGGATGTGACACACGCGGTACAAATGGTGGAGGTCGATTCTGTTATATTCACTCTGGACAGTGTGTTTGCAAACCATTTGTGAACAGTTTACGATGTAACGAGTGTGCTGACGGAACTTACAATTTACTGGAATCCAACGTCTTTGGTTGCCAATGTAAGAGGCTACAGATACAGGATGCAGATTAAGAAAGAGAAATTCAATTTACCTTGATATGAAGATCAGCCTGAACATTTCATTTTTTCATTCAGACCACTCATTAAACGTTACTTCGAGATATCCTATTTGCCCGAGATCCGCTTCCGTGAAAACATTCATATCGCTCCTGTGACAGTAAATTATAAAAGATGCACACGCTAGCCCTTCACATTTTTATAATCTTCTTAGCATTTTTTTATTATACTATAACAGGGCCCACACGATCAGTTACTTAGACTTGCTAAGATAGCCTAGCTTAGGGTGATTGAAATGTTCCATTATTTTAAAAGTTGGCTTGCCTGCGATTTTCAGCTTGTGGCTGTGACGTCGGTGGAGCAATTGATCAGAATTGCAATAAAAGGACAGGACAGTGCAACTGCAAAGCAAGGATCATTGGACTAAGATGCAAGCAGTACGGCTAAATTTTCCCACTTAATAGAAATATTCACCTTGCAAACGTCATCAAATCATGCGATTTGTAAATTGTAACCGAAAACTTATATCGCGCCACTCAGATCAGATTTGACATCAGATATTTAGCGTACTATCTAGGCCCCCTAATTGTAAACGTAAAAGTAAGCTCTACATTTTTAAAGCGCTACTTGAAACTAAATATAATGTTACAGTTCATGCTTACAAAATTACAGCAACAGATAGGCCCTAATCAAGATTGATAAGATTAAGATTTGTAATTTGCAGTAGAAGCAGTGGACCAGAAGCTCTAAGATTAAGACTTCTTTAAGAACTATACTGACTTGTCTGTCATTGTTCAGGCCAGCTGCTATGCACTATTATCCTACGCTCCACCACATGCTGTACGAGCTGGAAGATGGCCACACGCCTTCGGGTAGAGCAGTCACAAAGGGATTTGACCCAGAAACATTTCCAGACTACTCTTGGCGAGGATATGCCATCTTCTCAACAATTCAGGTTAGACGTGTTCTGTAGATGTATATAAAATACCATATCCAAGCTAATCATTAGAATACATTTCAATGGTCCATTGAAGTTTTTTTGTGATTACATAATACATGGCTTAGGCCAAAATTGTGCGAGCGATCTGAGGCTTACGCTATGACGTACAGTTACTTTGCTTTTTCTCTTATCGAAACTCGTTAAACGGCAGGTGGTTTTGCCGATATGAATGTTTAAACGATATAGTTATTTGGGTAACAATTCGTCAAATTTCATCATAAAGTACAATGGCATTCATTTTTTGAGACATTTAAAACAGAAAAACCACAAAAGCTGAAGCACATAAATTAATCCATTGCAGTTTCTCAAATGACACGCGTATATTGTAGGCCTATTTGTAAAGATTATATGGGAGTATATTGTGAAGATTGTGGTTCACTAAATTTGTACACGTTGGTTTTTGAGACTCTGGGCCTGATTAACAGCAATGGCCTATATTTCGTCACAGAGTTGGGGGCATATGACCTGTGACGCAAGATTGAAAAGTCAGTTGCCTTTTTAACGCGTTACCTTTACAATTCAAAGCCTTAACGCCACTGCCTTTTACCGTTCGATGGTACTTTAACTGCACAGTATCTTAACGAGTTCTAGCCGTTCGAGAATTTTTACATTCGCCGGAAAAATTTTATATCCTGAGGGATCATTTTATGGCTATATATGTATATATGTATATATATATGTATATGTCGGTATATATAATAAAGTTAATTTAACAATTTAATGGTTTATTTCATATACGTAATTTAACGATAATTATAAGCTTATTTTCCCGGTTCATAGTGTACATTGACAATGGGGCACTTTCTTAAAAAAAACAATTTCATATACTAGCTCTTTTTCACTGGAAGCTTTCACATTATGAAATTTACCGTTTCAATGATGATGGATATATATGCATAAACATAGATATGCCTCCTATCAGACGGGCCTCGGCGTTTAATGCACATGCCAAAAGCCTTCGATTTATCAAAAGCACACAGGCTTACCCGTGGACCATCGCCTACAAATGTACATTGTCATCTGGAGTTCTCACGGGATGCCTTGAGGCTGTAGTACTCATCCACTCACTGATCTAAGTACACGCAGAGCATGAGAAGACTTCAGTTCCTTTCTGTACCTAAGTTGCAGGTCTAATATGTTTAGATAACTGCTTTGGTTTTAAAAGACAAAATTGCTTTTCAATTGTTTTGATGTATTGGAAATATAGTAGATGTAACACTAAAAGAGTTGTTACTGTCGCTTTTTCGAGTTAAGATCATCTAGTAAGTGGTAATTAATTCATCACGGCACCCCTAATCTGTCAACATAGCACTTTCAAACATCTCTTTACACTTTCATGCAGTTTATATTTTTTGGGTTTCTTTCAGGACGAAGTCATAGTAGATGTCGACATTGGTAAGCCAAGCCTTTTTCGTATGATCTACCGCTTTGTCAATCCAAGTGATCGTAGTGTTACAGGAGAGGTGACAGCCATTCCAGAGTCTTCTAGTGAGACGCAGCAGAGCAAACCCGTGACGTTTCCGCCATCTCGTCAGCCCCAGTTCGTCACGGTTTCAGATGATAGAATTGCGTCGGCATTTGTATTGAACCCCGGAAGGTGGTCCATCTCGTTGAAGGTGCCAGAAGCCATATATGTGGTAAGCGAAATCATGAAGGTTGCTTATAACACAATCTGTTTCTTAATTTTATTTGTTTTCTAAGTCGATCAATTGATAGAAAACGTGTGAAATAAATTAACTGTTTTATTGGTTTGATCTCAAGTAACACAATTTATTGTTGATTATGTCAGGAAATTGTACGGAATGTTAGATCTATGCTTTGAGAATTTCTTAACACAATGCTGTTTAAAAATTATTGTGTACACACACGACTCTATCATGTTTGTGTTAATGAGTCTTGATGATAAGGCTTTATGATACTGGTTACTACATTGTGCAGTAAATTAACTTGCAATCTTTCAATGTAGCCTCACCAAACAGAGATGGGTGATACATTCTGTTGTAGGATTATCTAATTCTATTGCCACAAGCGTACTACGAAGCCACAGTCCTAAAGGAGATGGTCAACGTACCATGTACTGTGCCTTCAACAGAGGATTTGTAAGTTGGTCATTTATTAGTTCTCTATCTTAATGTTTTGCAGTCATCTGATTTCTAGGAAGTTGATAAGATGGCAACCACTTATTCATTGAAAAACTGTAGTGTGATAGAAGCGTAACACAGTTACAGTTTATTTGACGTATAAAACCAGTTGCAGACTACAGTGCTTTTATTCCATAGGCCTACCTAAGCATAACATTTAGGCCTTATTTGCTGTTTCTTTAGATGCAAGCATTTTGCCTATGTTGATGTGAGTGTCTATCCTTCGGTTCGTGGTGAAACTGGCTTGACAAGAGTTGGTGGAACTGAACGAGACCGTACTCAGCTCTACCGAAACCGGAGCGTTACTGACAAATTTGGTGTTTCCGACTTCGCTTATCTCAATCCTCAACAGGTTCATGTTTGATTATGAATAATGCAATTGATTTGTGAAATCATTTTCAAAGTTCTGCAGATCCGTTAATATGTTGCTTTACAATAACATGGAAGTTGGTTCTACCACAGTAAAAAGATCTTGTTGCTGATACTGATGATGGTTGTTTTGCAGACATCTGTAACTTTGAATCTACCAGTCAGGACACCTGGAAAGTACATATTCATGATCCAGTATTACAGCCAGGACACTGGAAGTCTTCAGGAGCTCGATGTGGATGTTGTGACCTCTGGTGGACGTGACCACGGATTTCTTAAACTTCCAGGTTGTCCATACAGGTACGTCGAGTTTAGCGTAGTTCACACACTGCTATAGGTCAACTTCTTAAATGTTATGTTTGAGTTTTCCTTAACTGCATTTATGTTAATCAAATTGTTACTATTTTTATGCATTATTTTTGTGATTTATGGAAATGTTTTAATGCACAACACGTGACAGTAAAGTTTGATGTGGTGGATGCATCTTTCTGTAACAGGTTGCCCAGCAGCCTACGATTCGATCTCCTTTGGATTTCCTTAATTGGCTCCTTTCCGTAAGCGCTTGAAAACCATCAAGGTTGATCATCGGTTTGTAGGCCTATGGTTAGGTTAAGAGCATCTACGAAGAGTGTCTCATGGAGAGGCACTATACAAATTTGTGATTACTATTACAGTTGAATGAAATTATTGGAGATGCAATCGTCGATCCCTTTGATAAAGGAACTGGTTGATGACGCATCATCTTAGAATGATGACAATATTGCTGATAAATTGTCTTAATGTCCACAATTATTTCTGCATTTTAAGCTGTTTTATGTTTTGCTGTCTAGCTGTTTGTGTCGAAGAGCCGTCACAGATTTACACAGAGACCCGAAGGAGTTCACAGTTGACGGAGTCTATGCTACTTTAATCCTCAAAGGAAGACCTGATATGGACCTTGCTGTCGTATGTATCAAGCGATGTTACCGGCCTAATCTGTTATCTCCCTTATCTGTCTTGTTGCAAGCAGGTTTCAGTTTCTTCACTTCTTCAAAAGTCCATTATTTAACTTATTAAACGGACAGCCATCATTCATGCAACTACTTATTATTACAACATGATTATTTCATAATAACCATGTTGTAAATAATAATAAAGGCTATAGTGCTATACAGATGTTTTGGTTGATTTTAGGATTCCGTCACTGCTATTCCAGTTGGTGAATGGAAAGCCGACTTCATTAGTCCACAGCTTAAATGTGTCAGAAAAGATGAACAGTGAGTTTCATCGATCATTTAAAGCAGTGTGTCTATAGAAAATAATAGCAGTTGAACTCATTCTATCAAGTAGTCTGAACAGAATTTACTTACGGATTTTCATATTCCTGAATGGAATTCACTTAATAATACCTGTCCTTATTTCAGGTGCATATCTGGAACGTACGTCACCCCAAATGGAACTGTTCGTGTTGATTTTGAATCTCGACATGAACATCGAAATACAACTGATGGTCTTCCTTGCATCATTGATACCGTTGTTAAAGTCACAAAATTAAATAGATCAGCTGTAGGTTTAATTTAAGTTTTCTATAAATAATTAACAGATTTCTTTTACACAGATAATACCATAGCATTTTTATGCTCATGTCTTCAACTGCTTGTGCTTCACAGATACGAATGGTGAAATGTTCTTTGTAAGCATAAAATTACTTTTGATTCTTAACTGTTGGTTAGATCTGTTTTGCAAAGTTTTACATACAAGTAAAAACGAATTCTCTTTTTTGTCTTTCTGTGACTCGGTTTTGTCTTTTAAGTTGTTTAAAAAAGTATTAGGCTCCTATCCTAATGCTTAAATTAATTAACAGCTCTTGTTCAAGTTAATTTTAGTTATGTGAAGTCTATTAAAAAACAGCTGACTGTCAGTATGTGGGCTTCTGTAACTGACCGTGGAGAACACGTAATTATCGGTCTTTGCTATCAATCGTACATCGTAGGCCTTGATGTCGATGTTCACGAGCATTCTGCTGGTCAGACGTAAGTAGTTGAAAAAGCACGTCCAAACACGTGCTTGAAAAAGCACGTCCAAACACGGGCTTTTTCAACTACTGACGTACCTGTGTGGCTGGTAAGAGAAAATTATCTGTTGGCTCCTAAAGAAAGTTGATAGTGCGGTCCGACCTTCGCTCTCAATATTTCGCGTAGCATATCTAGAGACGAGCCCTAATCCATACGCCCGGCCAACATGCTGTTGAAGGGTCCCACATTGCTGATGGTGATGATGACCTTTAATCTGTTTTAGGATCATATGACGGTTATAACGTCGGTGCAGTTCTATCCTGAAAGAATTCTTAACATCCAGGATGTGGACAGGTCATCAGAATTCATCACAGAATGCGGAGGTCATCACTTTGCCATCAGGTAGGCAGGCACATTAATTAAGACTCATTTTCAGTTCGATTCTTCAGTTGGAATGTTCGTGTGAAGCCTGGCAATGGTTCTTCTGCCAGTCGACTTTACATTACATTCACAGACTATTGCTAGACACAGCTGGTGGTAAGAACTCGTCACAATAATGCTCATTGCGCTCTGTGAATCGGCTTGATCTTTTTCCCAGATATAAAACTGCTTTGCCCAGCACCGGGCGTTTGCTATAGTGGGCCCCTCGATCTGGAATGACCTTCCTCCTCTGCTCAGGGCCAAACTGATGACTGGCTTTTCCTCATCGGTCTCGCGTTCCCTAAAGACATTTCTGTTTCCCCGGGGCTTCTGTGCTGAGGGCGCCTCTGATTAGTTATTCTGCGAGAGGCGCTTTATAAATTTCTATATACAATACAATACAATTATATCTGAAATACATAACGTCCAAGAATAAACCCTGCAATTTGCATTTAATCAAGGCAATCATCAGAATCAGTGACCGTGTGTCCAATCAATACTAAACTCACTGCAGAAGTCCAACTTAACCAACATCAGATCTAAACTATCATTATCATCTGATCCTATGTACTTTTTCAGGAATCAGGTAATTACCCCTCTGGACATTACCCCTGCTATTACCCCCTGCCAATACCCCCCATAGGATATTTTTTCCTGCCATTACCCCTGCAATAATAAGACATTCCTTTACTCCTTTAATGTGGTACTCGGGAACTTCACAGTGCTGGTGAGACTGGGTGTTAAAGGCATTGCACTCTACAGTTTGCTCCACTGCAAGTCGAAGCGACTATGTGCCCAATCCCTTTGCAACCTATAAACTGTTGAATTTTCCGGTACTATCGCTACCCTTAGTGGTCCATTATCCTGGTGAGATACAGTGTCACGGCTTGCACGCTCCAGCCGCAGCTGGTAATCAAAGCTACCCTGTAGCTACCTCTTTGAGACCTATAACACTGTGTTGTCCACGGTACCGCATAGACCTCTTCGAATCTGTTGGTGGATCCCACATACAAACAGCAATTGCTTAAAACATTAGTAACGCGCTGAGAGTGCCAAACATCACATAGTCCACAGCCTCCTTTCGATTCCATAGGATACCACATGAGCCCGTGCACAGTGGCAGATCCAGGGGGGCCAATCCGGCCATGCCACCCCCCATTTGAAATGAACACACAGGATGTTGCTCACTTGTCATGAAATTTATTTTAAATAATGGCCCTGATTTCATATAAACACAGGATGTGGCCCCCCGTCACGGAGGAGCTGAGGAGTAAAATGAGGAAACAGGGGAGAGAGAAATTTGTATGACATTAAAGATAAATGGCTAAAAAAAAGGTCATGAACTTTTTTGGGAGATGAATTAGTGGAGACATTTTTTCAGAGTCCGCAAACTACTTTGAAGTACTGGTTTCTATGTATGTATGAATTTGTAGCCCCCCCTGGTCAACCTTCTGGATCCGCCCCTGCCCGTGCATCACATGTTTTACCGCATGTTAGGTAAACATGCGGTTTAACCGCATGTTTTTTTGGGGCTAACACATATTTGCAGAGGGTGTCAGGCTGGCTGGGCGCTGCAGTCTACTGGCCCAAAATGGAATTAAAGTGTACTTTTATGGGCGATTCGATACAGCCTAGAATAATTATATGACATTACAAGCTCATGATGTTTTCTCCATTTCAGACATGGTGATGTGGAAAAACGGTGTTGTCTCTGTGCCACTTGGTTGTGTGATCGTGTGATGTTCTTTGTAGCCCAAAGGATTCCCAGTTTTGTCGAGACTCAGTCTATTCTCTGACAACTGACTACAACAATGGAGCGTTCCAGTGCGAGTGTAACCTTGATGGTTCTCTCAGTTCCACGTGCAATGAGTTCGGGGGTCAATGCCATTGTAAACCTAACTTCATCGGTCGCACGTGTTCCATCTGCCGCACCGGCTACTATGGTTTCCCTAACTGTAGAAGTGAGATTCCACCATTGTACCTTGTTTTACGTTTCAGTCGCCATTTTCAAGTTTCAATTTATTTTCCAAATATGGGACTAAATTATATGATTTGTTTTTTTTTCAAAATTAGTGTTAAATCAATGTCGTATTGTGATATGTATTCCATTAAATTATTTTACGGTATGTGGTAATAATGTAAAATTTGGCAATGCTTATAGCTATAGAAATATAATGAAATAGTTCATTTTTATGTTTCTATATTTGTAGGTTTCTATTGTTTATTTAATTGTTGAGATTTGTTCTGGTTCACTTTAATCATCAAAGTGTCACTAATATGTCTGATCTCTGACTGCAGTTCAAGTACAAGGTTTAACACTTTAGCGACTAGGAAACCAATGCAACTCGTCGTTAGAATTTTTTTATCACCCAATGGTGACTGAAAACCGGAATAATAGAAAGTTTGTCACTATGAAGTTAACTAAGAAGTTGTTATTTGTGGTGTATTTTATTTGTGTTGTAATATGTATTCATCATAGCTTGCAACTGCGACACAATTGGTTCGGAGACGTGTGATCATCAGTCAGGATCCTGTCTATGCAAACCCAATGTTATTGGTGCCACTTGTGACCGTTGCCGAGTAAGATTTGATGCATAAGTATTATAGTTTAATTATAGTTGACTTTAGTACAGAAATTTGATGTTTTATCAAAGATATGGGGAGGGGATAGAGTAATGGTAACACTCATGGCCAGGAGGGCAACAGGAGAGCAGCAATACGCGGTTCGATTCCCGCAACCCCCTCGGGCGGGCGCCTCGCATGGCTGCCATAACGTGCGTTTAGTTAAGATATTGATTATTGTACTGTCGTGTCTCAATGTAATCTTACTGCGTTTGTCGGTTTGAATTAATAAAGAAAATGATGATGATTATTATTATTATATAATTTGTTGTAGGATTATTGCGTATTTAATTTATTGGCTTGCATCTCTTCATTATCTCCTTCTGTTCTTTTGTCCCCGTTTGGAGTCTTTACAGTAGGCCCTACCTGATCTATTGTGTGGATATTCCTGATGATGTCGTGGTGATCACTAGCTGTCAATGTGACAATGTCAGATTTACATGTATATGAATGAATGAAGTGTTTATTGCACAAAAACAAGCACTTCATTCATTCAAATGTAAATCTGACATTGTCACGTTGACATATTTGTTAAGTGGAAAGTTGTCAGAAGCGAAAACTGACTTTTCATGAAGTTGTCCTGTTTAAAAGAATTGTAACGATTGTTGTTGTGTTTGAAAGATTGGTGCTTCTGGATTTGAGAGTGGGCGTGGGTGTGAGCTTTGCAACTGTGGTCCTGCTTCAGTCACGCCCGATTGTGATGTCCACTCTGGCCAGTGCCAGTGTCGCCCAGGTGTCATTGGACTCAAATGTGACCAATGCGAGCAGGGATACTGGAACTACGGTCCAAGGGGATGCCAAAGTGTGTAGACTAAAATATGTATAATTTAATTCAAAATTAACGGTTGCGTTAAATAATATCACTATGTAAGGATTCGTTGTATGTTGAAGTTATGTTTCATTTCTTTATTCAAATGTCTATGATAGAAAGGATAGCATATATTATTTCACCTGATCACTATCAAGTTAGGAAATGGATAAGGATGGTCAATAAATAAAATAAAATATTAAGTTGCTTGTTATTTTTGTTGTTACTACTATTATATTTCTTGCCATTACTATTTATTGTTATCATTTATTGTTATTAGCTTTACGAAGAATGTCGTTGACAGTGAACTTTTGTTTTATCAAGAGTTTGTTGTTTTCTTTCAGGATGCACGTGTTCATCACGTGGTGCCGTGACCTGTGACCCATTGACTGGTCAGTGTCAGTGTTCGCCTGGAGTGACTGGACCCGACTGTGACCAGTGTATTCCTCCGTGGCTTATGATTCCGGGAATCGGATGCAATGGTGAGCAGAGTTCGCTTACATTTATCAAGTGTTAGCATTTGAATAAATTTGAGAATTTTAGACGTTATGCTTGTTTCTTCATTAAGGTATCGCCAAAATTCAGCCACGATTGTGCCTCGGTTGCTTAATGAAACGTATACTGCAATTTCTGGCTGAGGATAGATTCGAAGTGTCGAAGAAGAGAAGGAAATGCAAGAGAGACAACCAGACAGACAGACAGGCAGAGACAGAGAGAGACAGATAGAGACTAAGAGAGAGAGAGAGTCAGAGTGAGAGAGTTAAAACATTAGTTTCTAGTCGTTTCGATTATTGTGACTCACATCTAATTGTATTGTATTGTATGTAGAAATTTATAAAGCGCCTCTCGCGGAATAGCTATTCAGAGGCGCTCTCAGCACAGAAGCTCCGGGGAAACAGAAATGCCTTTCTAATCTACCTCAGTCTAACGTGCATCAGACAGGGAAACTTGCACAAATTACTTCATTCTTTGTACTGGCTGACTACCGAACAGAGTTCCCACTTTCGGACTTGTCTAACAAGTTACAGAATATTTGATCGACCTATGAGTCAACTTTGTTCATACCCGCATTCATAGGTACAGTTAAAGTTATTTGTGAAAATTCGGTCAAGAGATTTGGGATGTGATTTTACGGTAGGTCAAGGGGAACGATGCTTTCACAGGAGAAGGGGAACAAGTAGGCTACAGCGCTCAAAGATTTCCGACCAGGGATCCTGAGAGAACATTGTAAACTCTGTTTGCGAGATCGTGGGATCAACGGTCGCTATTATTTTAAAGAGTATCTTATAAACATTTCTATTGAATCTTCACCTATGAGGTGTGTACTAATGCGTCTTGGAGTTGCCGATGTTAAATTAAACACCATAGGCTTAATATTTGATCAACACTGCAGTGGTCACCTATTTACCAGATTATTGAGCTTCGAGGAGATCTGATCATGCGAGGCGGATTCCCTGCAGCCCATGATTTGAAAGCATTTTGGATGTTATCTGGACCCATATCACTGACGTTCGCTCGCCATTTTGTCTGTCGACCAATAGGAAATGTTGAATGTTTCACGTTCAAACAGCGTTTAGCAACAGAATTACCTAGGCCCCTATGTCTTCTGGGATTGGAATCTCTGATTCAGTTAGGTAAGGGCGTGCCTGGGTCGGAAGAGCATCGACCACCCACTGCGATCAAACGATGTCTACTCAGGAATTCCTGCTTTCACAGATCTAGTGTTCAGAAGGGTATCCAAAACTCATATCTTCTATCATCAGCCTCAACGATTGCCAATCGGTGATCAGAATGCTTGATTCGGCTTTCGTCATTCCTGAACATCAATGCAACACGGACCAGGAACTCAAAACATTGTGTCAACTTTCAGCCTCAAGTTGGGACTCCGGGGTTGGGACCCGCTCATATATTCGAGAGACTGCTAATTAACTGCGTCTTTCTTATAGTTTCTTTGCCTTCAGATAAACTTGCTGTATGAATTAAATATAGCAGCAATTAGGATGCAAGGAGCGATTTAGACAGAGACTTAGAAGTTCTGATATAAGGTGTTTACATACGTTAAATAAATATAACAATAGATTGGCTTATAGAATTATTTGCAATTGTCGGCATTTTTTTGTCTAGAATGTGACAACTGCATTCACGTGTTGATGGATGATATCGAAATCATTGACTACAACATAGGCCTAACTTCGATGAGACTTGAGCTAGACAATGTCTCTGTTGATAGCCTCGCCTTCCAGCGCCTTGAAAAGATCAACCAAACGGTTGCCGAACTGAGACCTCTGGTGGACAATTTGACCAGCCTTCCCACTGACCTCATCGAAAGAGAACTTTACCAGGTCCAGACACTTGCCGCGGAGGTCAAAACAACGGTCAGTTATGAGTTCAGATCCAATCCAATCTTAATTCTGTGGCATGACTTTATGCAATCTTCACGGCTTCAGTTGATCATAGTCGTTTCTAAGTTAAATCAATTATGCATTCAGCAATCGTGGGCTATAATCAGTTGAGCCCCAGGAGGAATACACATAAAGGTACATTTCCTGCGGGAGAGAACTCAGTGAAAACTACGTTTAAGTCGAGACATAAAGGTCAACATAAACTCTGAAGCGGAACATTTTTTTAAATAGAGCTTCATGGCTTATAGGGCCAGCATAAAATACATGTATGCGATTGCTAAGAACCGTCCTTGACTTCGGATGGTTGAGGGTTATCTAAAGCAATCAGGATCTGTTCTAGACTTCTAGTAGCGACAAGATATTTGAGGCAGAAAAGATTTCAGTTTGTGGAGTTGGTGAAAATGTGAAACATCTAAAAGAGTAATATATTTTAGAGATTACTATTTGATGCGCATCAGAAACTAGTGTTTAAATCATAGTTCGAGAATTCGCATTTTACGAATTTTAAGAATTTAAAAAATTCACGAATTTTAACGAATTTTAAAATTGCAGTTTTAAAATTCGTAAAAATTCGTGAAATAATCAAATAATAGAATTCTGTGCCATGGCAACGAATTTTATTATTTGTTTACTTTTGAACTTTTTAAGCAAGTAAACGTCAATGTCATAGTATAGGCAATCAAGGTAAAAGATAGCTGACTAGCAGCACAATAGTACTGATATTCATATTCAGTTACTCTTCTACTTGGAGTCTTGAACTTCGATTTCTATGATAGTTCGGGTGTGTGACTGTGAGTGTCAGTCAGCAGAACGAAAATCCACCAGTGCCCCATGCAGCTCCAGTGTGACCAGTCAGCCACTAACACAGCTTGCAACCAAACATGGTTAAAAAGGGTTGGCAACGTTCACCGAGCTGTCTCTTCTACTTCATCGTCCTCTGATTCTGAGTGGGAACAGCCCACTGTTCCCACTCGACTCTGGTTTCTGTATTTTCGCCATGCAAATGCTCCCGAATTCGGGCAGAACAACCAACAAATTCCTTGTTACGAAAACAACACTGTATTTTTGGATTACCCTTTCCTCCTCATCCAAAATTACTACATACTTCCACTCCGGTCCACGTTCTTTCATCTTTAAAAAATTACATTTTAACTAAATCAACTCATTACGTAATAAACTTTTATATTGAATTGCACATTAAATTCTAAGCAGAAGCTTAACACAACAAATCATGACGGCATCACATTTTGTTGTTGTTGCTTCGCTGTTTTGCAAAACCCACTGTCAATGAGGCCCAACAAAGGCCCAACGAATTTTTACGAATTTTTACGAATTTTAAAATAGACCAAAAATCGCGAATTTTTACGAATTTTAAAACCGAAAGTCACGAATTCTCGAACTATGGTTTCAATGATCGGATGTGTAGGCTGATTCATACATTGGCGTTTTTCTTCCTTATAGCTCTGGTCAACGAGGTTTGAGGCTAAACTCCGTTGATGATATACACATACATTTACTTTCTCTAAGACTTAACTGATTATGCATTCAAAGAATTTTACAGTTTCCGACTTATAGCACCTAGTCTTATTCGAAAACACTCGGGCTCAAATTCATTTAAACTAATTTAATTAACAGTTTTATAGTAACTGAACCTCTGACGGCAGCCTGTCCTATATTATTAATAATTGTTAATTAGACACTTCCGTCAGAACTGGTTAATGTTAGAACCTCTGCATTGGACCATCTATTGAGGTCTCTTTCACTATGTAAACACCTGTTGTTGCAATGTAGGCCTATTGTTCATGCGTTTATTAAACCGTTTAACACATTTTTCTCATAAGACATTCTATAATCTCGTTTTCATAGTCCGGTCGTAGTTTGGAAAAATGCGAATCGGTAGAATCTGATGCAGCTGATGTCAAGTTTCGAGCAGAGAATCTTTACCAAGATCTTGTTCAGATGGCCATCAAAGAAGCACACGGTAAGATGCATTATACGGGCGGAACAGAACAAGGCACTTCGGGTAATTATCTGGCATAGCTTACTTGCCACTGGGATAATGAGCATTGTGTCGGAGCGAGGAGCAATGTTTTAGTTGCATCTATGAACTCGAGCGTGATCGGTGACAAAGACTTGTCAGTTTTGTGTCCATAGTAGGATGAACACTAAAATAGTCTTATTTAAAATGTGGCCAGATGTTTCGCTTTGGAAAAGCTGCAAAATGTTTAATTATTTTGCACAAAAAGTTTTTGTGCATAGTAATTTGACGTCGTCAAAAAATTTGCCGCATAGGTAAATTCCTATTTTGCATAGTTTTAAATATATTAACATTGGGGTCCGGTAAACATAAGAAAGGCGAGAACGATTTATCACGAACGAATTGGGAACATAGATGAGTATATTGGAACATCTTGAGAATTAGGGTAGGGGCCTACTTGGATTATGAGCCAGATATTATGCTTTTGGACTGTTCTGACAGATGTTTAAGTAACATATTTAGTAACTTCGCTCATAGTCACTTGGTTTACTTTAATTGCAGAAGCTGTGGACTTTGTCAAAGAAGTTTTAGAGAATATCCAGGGAGGCTCTGGTGAGGACAACACCGAGGAGTTGCTGGGGCGGGCAGAAGGGATGCTGAAAGAAATAAGGTCGCGTGACTTCTCATTCAGGGACAATGCAGTCAAAGAGGAACTTGGGAAGGCAAGAGATAGTAAGGACAAATCAATTAGTATTGGTTGAACACCTTTAAAAGCAATTAGCCTCTCACACGGAGAACACGTGCGCATTAGCCCAGTAAATATTCCTTCTGGAGACATTCCAAATGGTGCTTCCCATTTATTTCTCTTGCTGTCCTCTCTCCTCTCACAACTTCTCCTGTCCGAATCTCTCCTCTCTTCCAATCTCCTCCAATATTCCCTCTCATTCAACAAAATTTCCATCCTGGAGAAATCCTTTATTTATAGAATTTATCTATTTTCCCCCGTTTCTCTCACTCTTCCTCTACTCGATCCTCTCTTTCACTCCAAACCACGCTCCCTCTTTTAAAATTGCTCCCCATTCTTCTCCTTCCCATGTCTCTCATTCTCTATTCTCCATCTTCTCTTTCCAGCTTCTTTCGCTCGCTTCTCTCCTTGCGTTTATAAAATCCATGTGCTTATTCGTTTTTTCTCACTCTCACTCTTCCTGCACTCTCGCATCGCTGCTCAATTTCTGCCGCCGCCCCAACGTCTCATTCCTTGCTACTTCCACTCCCAACATCTTCCCCTCTTTTTACGCTTCTTCATCTCCCAAATCTTTTCCCCTCTCTCAATTCCAATACTTCCCATCCCCTTACTTCTGCTCCTCTTCCGCGGCCTCTTGCTCTCCCGCTGTCTTTCTCTTACGCGTATACCGAAACTTTCCACTTGCTTTCCGTTAGCTTGATGCGATGAAAGAAATTACAAATAATGTTCCCACATTTATTCGATCTGTGTCAATTTCTACGTCAACCTTGCCTTACCACGTGTTCTGGGTCGAATCCTACTAAAGAATATTTTATGTAGATTGTGTCCTGTGTTTAAAGACTCCATGTAACTGCCATAGCCGTCATCGCCCACGTACTTTACTTCATTTAATTTAATGTAGATTATATTTAGATTACCTGCTAATAAAGCACAATAAACTCGCACATCACCTCCTATATAATCAAAATGAACTTCACTGGCTCCCTGTTTCGTTTCGAATTAGATTCAAGGTCCTTCTTTTAGTCACTTGATCCCAGTTATGCTTGGCGCTTATATACCTTTCTGAACTGATGAGCAAACCAATCTCCTCACGCTCCTCTCGCCTCCTTCGTTCTACTGACCGATTGGACTTTTTTGTACCTCGGTCGCGAAACTCATTAACTCAGTATCGGGCCCTTGCTTTGGCTGGCCCTTCACTGTGGAATGAACTCCCTTCTGAGATCCGGGGCAGGATCCTCGGGGCGTTTTCACCAGCTTCACTTAAATGCTTAAGGACCTTTCTTTTTGCACGAGCCTGTATCACATCGAGTGCGCTTCTGAATAGCTCTGCTGCGAGGAGCGCTTTACAAATGTTTATATTACACTACATTACATTAAAAAAATTCATATGAGAAAAAAGCGATGTCTCTCGTGTGGCATCATAATTAACAGGCTGTTAATATGAGTCATAATTACATTTTTTTAAACCATTTTAGGCTAAAATTTCTGAAACGATACTTATTAACTAACGAAATTCTTAACATCTATGCACGTCTTGAAATAAAAGCGTATATTTCTGAAAATGGCTTGGATTGAACATAAACCCATGGTCTACCAGAATCCGGTTACTAAGATCACCCGTTGCATAGAATGATGAACCCTTCGAGCAATATTTCAGTGACCTATTAGCCCAAACTGACTGGTCCTTCATTGTGGATCGCGACACTAGTGATGACCCAGATACTCTATATAACAGCTTTTTCACCAAGTTTAAGTCTATCTATGATACTGCCTTTCCATTAAAACTTATTAGATCTAAACCCTCTAAGACATTTAAAATACCTTGGTATAAAATCTAAACCATCTAAGACATTTAAAAAACCTTGGATCACACTTGGCCTCTTGAAATCATGCAGTACCAAACTGAAACTGAATAAATATTTATTAAATCTCCCGCTTGGAAACAAGAACATGTTTTTAGCATATAGAAATAAGTTTAAATCACTCCGTAAAAAGATTGAGAAGAACTACTACGAACAACAGCTTCTCAGATGTAGTACTGACCTTAAACAATCCTTGCAAATCATTAAAACAATAATAAATGACAAAAATAAGATACTTCGATAAAATGCTTAATCTCAAATTACATTCGTAAAAATAACATTATTTATACATTTAGGCCTATGCATCTTAACATGGATTTCAACTTGGCCATTCAACTATGATGTCATTATTAAACATCCAGGATAATATCTCAGACCACAATGAATAAACACTGGGGTCTTTATTGACATTGCCAAAGCCTTCGATACTGTGTATCACAAAATACTACTCACCAAACTTGCAAATTTATGTACGGTATGTGTAGCAAGGCAATAGATTGGTTTCGAAGTTACCTCAGTAATAACTACCAACAGGTCTCATGGAATGGCTCTTTGTCCAAATTAAATTAATCAAATATGGGGTTCCTTAAGAATCGATTCTCAACCCTCTCCTTTTCTTGCTATTTATCAATGACCTAACTATTGCCTCCTCACTCCTTCACTTCCTTCTTACTGTTTGCGGACGATACAAATATTTTTGCCTCAAGTACATCGTTGGATAAACTGTTTTTTAATGAACCAAGAATTGGAAAAAGTCAACGATCGGTTTAGAACAATAAGTTATCTCTCAATGTAAACAAAACAAATTTTGTTTCATTTTGCTCTCATCGTACGCAGCTAGCACAATCGAAATATACTACTTGTTTAAATGGCGCACTTATACCACATACCACAAGTAACTTAGAGCTGTTAAGTTTCTTATAGTTTATATGGACCAATTTCTTAAACTGAACGACCATATACAAAATATTTCATCTACAGTCGCCACAAGTACAGTGGCTTTATCTCGACCTGCATATCTTCTACCCATTCATATACGAAAAAGCCTGTATTACTCAATATTCCACCCATATTTTACTTTTTGTAATATGATAATGGGCCTCCAAGTATATATCAAAGTTAAGAAGTTTAACTATCCTTCAGGTCACTATTTATAGGCCTAATCCACAGTAATCTTCAAAATATTTTTTAGCAGACCTGGCATACCAACAAACACGTCGCATCCCAAAATTTGAGCAGATAACCTTTCAACAAACTAGTGAATTTTTGCAAACATACACATATAAACAATTTCCTTCATCATTTAACAATTACTTCAAATCCACGTCTGAATCCAAGCCTTATACTGTACTTTCCTCGGCTAATTATAGGCCCATATACATACGAACTAATAACACCCGTGGGTTTTCAATTAGAAGTGCAGGCCCTAGGATATGAAATAGCATTCCAGCATACCCAATGACATACGATGCCTAAGCAATAGGCCTATGCACCACTTCAAGCGTAGACTGTGTGCCTACCTGATTACCAATGATAAAACGTGTTAATTATTGTTTGTGCTAGTTAACTAGTTAAGGATTAATTAAGATTAAAAATAAGTCTACAATTATAGTTATTCACCTCACCACCCAACATAACACTACGACGAAAGGGTGACCCTACTAGCCGGGACTCCTTTCCCCTTATGGTTTCTTCTTTACTGCCATTGTTTCGCAGTGATTATTCAAATGATTGAAATTATAAAGTTTTTTTGTTCTTCTGTTGCTATCGGAAAAAATAAAAACCCATGGTTATGGTTATTTCCTGGTCATCAAAATAATTAGTAGCCTAGCACAAGCCTGCTATTGTAATAGATAATCCTTACATACAGACTGAAATACCTCATGCATACAAATCAGAGGATCAATTTTGGTTGTTTAAATGTAATGTAGTTCCACATTACAAGGGCTACGTGTGAAATTTAAGGAAAGCAATCTATGAAACAATAGTAAGAATACTGAAAGACCGAAACATTTAGGCTACGAGCGAATCTGGAGGCCAATACTACGAGACTTTGGTTAGAAATAACGGGAAATCTTTTATTACATCCAGCGTCTAGTAATTTAGACGGCTCAATTAAACTTTAAGCAAAACTGATGAAAGTAAATACACGTTAAACCAAAATTTTCCCAATTCACAATCATTTACATAAAACAACTGTAACATTTTATTTGATTTATTTTACCTAAATTAGTGTCGTTATTTAATTTTCTCAACAAGCGCTGAAACAAGCGAAGAAATTGACGGACAGTGTCGCAGCTCAGTTCAACAGTAAAGACGAGATGAGAATCCTCGTCGGTGATATCCTGAATAATCTCGAGGATCTACAGAACAGCAGTCTCCACTCCATTGACCATTCACAGGCGGCCATTGAAATAAACAACCGCACTCGACAACTCAGAAAATCGGTCACTGTAAGCTACACCAGGTTCTAGACTGATTAGCCAATTCTGTGGTTGATAAGTTAAAACTATATTTGATGAAATCACCGTGTGTAAAACATAAAATGAATGGTTAACATAATTATTTGTAATTCGTAGGCTAACTTTGTATATAGAGCCATGTAACTAAATGGTAAGTTGTCCAATAAGTAAGTAAGTAAGTATATTCTTTATTACACCTTTAGCAAACGCACAATGGGATAATAGCTATGGGAGCATTGATTATAAAACATAGAAGTAATAAATCGTAATACGAGGTTATAAAATAAGTAAATAAGTAAGTAAATGTGATTGATACTTGACTATTCCACTAGTATATGTGTCCGTGCATGGGATTACCCGGCCAAAGTCGCGTGTACTGAAACCTAGCAAATCGAGCGGAAAGGTCATGAATGCGTAAACCAGTGAAAAAATTTTTTTTGCATAATATTAATAATTGATATTTCAACTACTAAATCCCAGAATTACAGGTCAAACAAACTAATACAAATATTTTAATTTGATTTTTTTGTACACCCTTTGTCTAATTTTATATCAATGATTCGGCCCAGTCAAGCGTGCGTTTATTTTAAAATCGCCGAAAATCTTGCTGTTATAACAGACTTATTAATTAGTCATGTTCTGAACTAGTTTTTTCTGCTGAATCTATCTGTGCCAACAGTAAGTATGTATGAATACAGCCTAATTTGCTATGAATTTTTAATTATGAGATGGTCATTATAAGCGGCGACTAGCTGCAGGTCTCTGTTATGGCTAATTCTGATCAATGAACGCTGCCTTAACGGCAGCAGATTTAATTTTAGAGCATACTACATTTTTTTCTAAACCCATCTGTACAAAAAATAAACTGTTTAAATGCAGTAATAATTCACAATAAATAAATTTTGGGAGGCACTATCGCGGACTGATCACAACTACGGTAGCGCCATCTGACGAATACGAGATTATTATTATAACGATGACGGACAGAAGTAAACAACCCGAAATCGCGCGATGTTTAAATGAACTTTCAGCATTTAATTTGAGTAGAATTGGTCGAGATTACCATTTGCAAAACATTATTAATGACTACTTCTGCAATACTGATGTGGAAAATGACGATTCGAGTGACTTTAGCGACGAATCTGATGCTGAGAATAGTGATGTCTCGCCATCCAAAAGCCACACCCGAGAAAAATTAAAGATTATTATATTTAATTGCAACATGGCATCACCTTTAAATCTGTGCCATTGTGTCAGTTTAATTTTCCAAGAAACACCGTTGACACCATTGGAAAGGGCAGAAAATTCTACATCTAGAACATACTACTAAATTATGCTGAAAAATCGATTCACATTTGCATAGTTCACACAATGAAGCCAATTTTTAACTTGCGATTTCTCTTAATAACGAGTTCTCAAAACGCTAATACTTCAATTCTTTAAAAATTCATAACTTTTTCATTTCTAAAGATACAAATATACAGTTTTTACCACATTAATCAACAGTGACGGTAGTATTTAAAAAAAATATAAACTAACTTTTCAAAAATTTTGAGTTTGGGAGGGTTTTCCCATGCACGGTCACATATTTGAACGTCACAGTAATACAATTGTTGATTGAGTGATTGTTCTGTAATTACGTATTTAACTATTCAATTATGAAATCAAAGAATAGTTGATTAACGATTTCATTTATCAGTCGAGCAACTGCAACGTTATTTTATTGCATACGATTGAATTCAGTTGATTTAGTGATTAGCTATTAAATAGGGATATTTTTACAATTTCTTGATTGGCTGAATAACAATGTTTGCTTCGTAGGATACAAATCTTAAGATTCGTCAATCAGAAACAGATGTTCGAAGTTGTATCGTTCGAGCCAGGAAGCTTCTTAACGAAACTAGGAAATTTCTTACTAGTGCGAAAGAAGCTCACACTGTAAGTGGTGTGAGTTTTATTGCAATTGCGTAAACCCAGATGATATTAAGGATATATATATAGCCTACTACTTGTAGGTCACACATATAGCTATAAATATGGCCTGTAAGTAATATAAGTAACATGTGTAAGTAGCATCCACTAATCGATATGTCATCAACCACGTTGGTTGTGCATTCGCCTTTGTGTCAGTTTTGATTATTTTGTTTAACTGCAAGTTTGCCGATTTTGCTCGTCGGAACGAGTTTTCGTTTTCACCACAGATTTAGGGCCTACTTGGTTTCCGATCGTATTTGCAAGTTATCGACTTTATCCCTACCAGCATGACTAGATGGAGCCAATGCAGAACCAATATTCATATTGTAAGCTTATCAGTCGAGCCGTATAGCTCCCATGTGGGTCCCATCTAATGCCCAATTGCCCATGGATTGCTGGCAGGGCTGTGACTGTAATGGTTCACCTACAGAGAAGGGACAGGTTTTTAACTAGACAGTCAGGCCTCAGAGATGCCATCATACGGTCGACGATGAAGCCTTGGATCCGGTGAAGTAAGGTCTAAGAGAGTCTTTGGAACTGCACAGACCGTCAATCACGGAATGTCTCAACTGCCATCCAACGGGTAGGCAATGAATGCCTGTTCTGCGCCTATTTGCATGGTGGTTCTAGGGATTTTCGGGCGCCGGGTCGTCTTCCATCTACGAGGGACTGCTGGACGGTGAGACAACCGGGTGCCACAAGTGGAGGATCATATCGCCTATCGTCGTCCCTGGTCGTCTATTCTAATTGCCTCAGGAACTCTGAGCATGCTGGCAACTGTAGTTGTGTTGGGCCTTACACTAGTTATTGCTATAATTATGTCTAATTCTAAGGAGTGTTTTCTAACTGGTGAATGTTCTGTTCTCAAGATATTTACATCTTTTAGGCTAAACTTGATTGGTTTCTCTTGTAGCGGCGCCATATAAATTTATAATTACAATTACAATGCCGTTGAACACGGTCGTTTTACGTAATAGTTTCTATAGCACCGCTTCTCTGATGCGCGGTGTTTAACTTTTAAGTACCATCGCTAAAAGCTGCATGGCAGGAACGCTTTGCTTTATAGCCCGTTTGTGTTGACAATGACATACAGAATGGTAGACACAGAAATAGAGGTAGTCACAGACTTACTTACTTACCTAATGACTGACTGTAGTGACTGACTGACCGACTTGAGAGTAGGCTACGTTTGGTGGTAGCTTGATTTGCTGGTCTGTTAGTCGGTTGGTTGACATTAGGATTTGGAGCGTGAAGGCAGCATATTGGACGCTGCCAACAGAGACCTGCAGCGTTCTGTGGTCGGTCTGTCAAGGGAAAACACGATTCTTCAACCACTGGTTGATAATGCCACACAACACGCACTTCAGTTGAGGACAGAAGCTGAACTGCTCGAAAGGTGATCATAGAGAAAACCCGGAAATGGCATTTGCAACAAAAAAAACAAAATGTTAGAGTGTTTGACAAAAGTTCAAGTGGCGCACTGTAAATGCGATGTTCAATAAAAATTGTATCGTATAAAAGGAAAATGCGTCATTTTAATTAGCTCTGAAGGGAAACACGCAAGATACAATAGGTTGTAAATTATACTTAGATCGTTATTTGTTAATTTCTAATGAGTTTTGTGAAAACATGTGTTGTTTAAACTCTACAGCAACACGAATGTGTCATTAAAGTTTCCACAAGTTTTATTACTTTTACAACTACTAGATTTTTTCTGATGATAATTAGCCTAATTCTTAGTTTTGGTTAATTGTGATCTTTCTCGTGATGTCTTCAAAGTAATGAAACACTCTTTTGTTCTAGTGTGATGGTGGATACGCGGGCGATTGCAGAGGCCGCTTTGAATGCGTCAGAGGCTTACCAGACAATCATTGACGCCATAAGCGGTGCATTAAACGCATCCATTGAAGCTCTCAGAGTAGCTGAAGAGGCATCTGCTATGGTCGGTGCTTATATTGGTTCTCATATGACTTTTGTTCGCTCATTAAGTCATAATTAGGTAACTGAGGAAGTTATTGAATGAGAACTTTTTTGGCCTAAAAGTGTTAATAATGACTTCTAATTAGCCTAAACCTAATTATTTATGGGCAACAATCACACCTTCACATAATTTAAGTGTCTGGCTATATTCTCCTATTTCAAATAACATTTGTAATAAATGTGAATTTAGCAAGTCGCCTAAAGAAACAACTTTGAGACTCAGGGCATATTTTAACTATACAACTAGTGGGACAAATGTCCCAGTAGTTTGACAAATGTCCCAGTAGTTTTAGGATTTGTCCCAGTAGTTTTAGAATTTGTCCCCGGCAATGTATGTTTAAAGTTTAACTAGTGGGACAAATGTTGCAGGAGTTTTAAGATTTGTTCCAGGAGTAAATCAGTAAGAAGGAAATTTTTTGGAGGTGAATTTCTAAAAAAAGGTCATCAACTTTCGTCATCAAGTTTTTTTGGAGATGATTTCACAGAAAAAAGGAGGTCGTAAATTGTTTTTGAGATGAATTCCTAAGAAAAGTCGTCAATTTTTTTGGGAGATCAATTCGCCCGACTTTGGAAATCTCTTGCACTGTTGAGACTTCATTCGCCATAAGATCACAAATCTTGACGCCACACAGTTGTATCCAATATTTATGTTTGAAGTACTCTGGACTTGCGGAAAATACAACAAAGTCACGTAACCAAAGTGAAAACCTGAAAGAACAAGCGGATAACATCACGGCAGTTGCATTTCGTAAGTTAATAGATGAATGAATTGCAATATAGAAGCATCATAGTAGTTTCAATGTAGTATTTGGCTAATGCAGAAAGTAACCATAGTCTTTGCAACTAAAAAGTGAATGAGGCTTCTTATTTGAAGTAGCTCATATCTCAGTTACGTTTGGTAATTTCTTGGGTTATTATTTGCGAAACGAGATGGGAGTATAAGTACGATCCATGAATAATTCGATTTATATTTTTTCAAGTTTTTTGCGTAGATAGTCTTCAAACAAATGAATTTTAGATTAGCATGAATAGAAATGGATGGTTTAATAAATGGAATAAATCCTGTTAGCAAAAAAGTGTGTTGACGGCACTGTGCTTCTTTCTTGCATTTGATTCATATTAGTTTCTTATTCCCTGTATACATCGAATAATGACGACTGTTGCACAGACTTGAAAATGCGTCTGGACAATGTAAACAAGACAATTGAAGAAGTGAGCAAGATCAACATCCAAATCAAAGATGAATACGTAACATTAATTAGCGGACTTGATGGACTACCAACAGGTACATTATCTCTGTGGCTTCAGTTTCTATTCAAATCTTAATTTGGCAAATTGGCAGTTTGCATCTTATGTAATGTTGCCTATGACATTGTACTGCTGCTGCTGAATTTTTTCATCATTATTAATATATTGGCACCATCATCATCGTCGTCGATAGCATAATCACAATCATAATTAATGTCATTAATGGTAACTATTACCATTATCAGGATCATTATTTAGATATTGTTACAATATTTCATCGATGAACGGTTGTTTGATTTAATAAAATAGGTCTAAAATCATTCATGTCTCAGTATTTTTACATATTTCTATTCCATACTTTAAAGTAACTGTAAAGTAAATCATGAGCCTAACCGTTGTGGTCACACTAGTTATTCTACTTTACACACGTTTCTTTCTACGCATGAGTGGTGATGCTGTTATATGCTACAGAAGGCTACGAAACAAAAGCCAAGGAGGCTGAAATGAAAGCAATGAACGCAAAGGAAACAGCGGAAATTGCTGAGGAAAAGGTCAAGGTAATTGTGGATCATCTTCTGGAAGACCAGCGTAGGTTGAATGAGACTAAGAAAAACGTTGACCTTGCCAACCGTAACACGAGGACAGCAGAGAATGATGTACAACAGGTCCTAAGACTCGTTCCAAATGTCACTGATATTCTTTCCCGATTGAGCAGTCATGTAATCAGGATACGACAGCTTGGACTTGACCTAAAGACCAACATCACGCTACTTAGAGACAGCGTCAGTGTTGCACGTGATCAAGCAAATCTGGTGAGTTCTCTTATTAGCTTTAAAGTCTATAATTTTATGCTAACCATTCACAAGACGAATAGTCATTTTCATTTTTAACAAATGTTTTTACGATGTTTTTCTACTTCCGGTAGGCCTAAACCTTTCTGTATGGTAGGTTACCGAGTGCAAAAGTGTCTAATGCAGAAGCACCAAACAGTGATCCATCTGAGCCTAGATCCAGATCCACAGAAATTCAATATTAGTATATTATTGAGACGTAACATTAGGCAGTGCTTTTTCTAGAAAAAAAGGTTTCCGGAACTGAAGAATAGATTCCGAAACTGAACAATTATGGAAGGGTTAAAATCCAGAGAAAAACGGGATTGAGGGTTGCGAGGGGTCTCAATAAACACTAAAAACAGTTCACAACACAGAAATTAAATTAAAATAACTAAATTATTGTTTTTATTATTAAATAAATAAATTATTTTTTAGAAGCTGAAGAAGGTGCCGGAACGCCGTTCCGGCTGAAAAAAGCACTGGAATTAGGTAGTTGTGACGTCAATCACGGCCTACATCTTTTATTATTCAGATGTAGGCCTACTGGCACATTTCTATGTCGTTATGTTTAGAAAACAATGCTCAAGTATGTTCCAACAGAACAGTGCCGTTTTAAAGCCTAGGAACGCGAGGCACGTGCCTAGGGCCCCGCGGCGACCCAGAAGCAAAATAACAATATTATAAGTTCTGTTATAACAAGTAACAATTCTGCAAAGCAAAGTAAGAACAATAACACATTTTTAAACAAACGTATACTGCGGTCTGCATTCGACTTTCTTCAAAAACTATATGCCTTTTTCGTGGCATCAATGCATCGTTGGTATATCCAGGAGACATGTACAAAGATTGCTGTGTAAGCTGTGTTAGTATGAGTTTAGTAATAGTACTATATTAATGAATTCAACAAAATGACACATATGCACATGCAATGCATTCATGCAATACTCTATATCTGAGACTGAGAGATGGAGGCTGAAATCGGGTTACGTTTAAGGTTAGTTAGGGTTTGTGCGGATCGTACCTAGGGCCCCAAAACTCCTTAAAACGGCTCTGCAACAGAATGGCCATTAGCGGAAATATACGAAATCTCAAGACGGCAGGCATGAGCACGCCTATCGTTACCTTGATTGTTCTTGGATATGTAGATACGAGTTGGCGTCGACTTCAAAGAAGACTCATCTCTCCAGGTGCGTAATCCTCGGACTCTGATGGCGGCCGGTTTCTACAGCCGCGTCTCACTTTACTTCAGAACTACTGCGAACGCTGGACTGCTTTTCTACGCCGGATCAACTCAACGTCCGGTATGAGCGTCTAGCAATTTCGCACGGTATTGGTAATGACAACAGCAGTATACCCAGCATTGTAAATAAGCGTAGGGAATTGCATTCTTGAACGTTGTCACTCTTTCTAATCGCTCCATATACGTTATGTATCTTCAATCCCACGATATAAAAATTCCTTCGGTTTGTAGGTGTGCAAGTGCGGCATCATCACTTCACTTAAGAAACTCAGCGGCGTGTTCAGTTAGCCGGGAGAGGAAAGAGATGACTGAATACCTAAGATGATTTACTTTGTGTTGCCTTTCTTTGCCAGTATGCTTAATTGGATCCCATGTGGGACCCCTAGAGAGCCGATGTGGGTCGTATGTATAAATGTCCATGGAGATGCTGGCAGGGATTCTGACGCTGAAAATCCAATCTCCGCTCTCTCTGCTCTCTCTCCACTCTCTCCGCTCTCTCTCTATCTCTCTATCTATCTCTCTCTCTCTCTCTCTCTCTCTCTCTCTCTCTCTCTCTCTCTCTCTCTCTCTCTCTCTCTCTCTCTCTCTCTCTCTCTCTCTCTCAGCGCAATTAACTGTTCTCCATGGGTTCTCTCTCTCCGCTCTCTCTCCGCTCACTCTCTCTCAGCGCAGTTAACTGTTCTCCATGGGATCTCTCTCTCCGCTCTCTCTCTCCGCTCTCTCTCTCCGCTCTCTCTCTCTCTCTCTCTCTCTCTCTCTCTCTCTCTCTCTCTCTCTCTCTCTCTCTCTCTCTAGCGCAGTTAGCTGGTCTCCATGGGATCTCTCTGTCCGCTCTCTCTCTCCGCGCGCTCTTTCTCTCTCTCAGCGCAAATAACTGTTCTCCATGGGTTCTCTCTCTCTCTCCGCTCTCTCCGCTCTCTCTCCGCTCTCTCTCTGCTCTCTCTCCGCTCTCTCTCTCTCAGCGCAGTTAACTGTTCTCCATGGGTTCTTTCTCCGCTCTCTCTCCGTTCTCTCTCCGCTCTCTCTCTCTCTCTCTCTCTCTCTCTCTCTCTCTCTCTCTCTCTCTCTCTCTCTCTCTCTCTCTCTCTCTCTCTCTCTCTCTCTCTCTCTCTCTCTCTCTCTCTCTCTCTCTCTCTCTGTTATATGGGGCCTATGCTAGCAATCATCAGATCATTCTTGACGACTCTAATCCATTTGACCTTAAGTAGACCGCATTGTCTTTTCCAATCCTATGGAGGCTTATTCAGGGCTCTCCTGTGGACTGTGGTCCTCATCTTCTGCAGACCATGCTTTTAGACTGAGATGGGTGTCATTGTTGTTCTGCTCATCACTGTCAGTTTGCTGATGTGATCCCTTTATGGAGTATACAAAATTCTTCCGAGAGACCGCATGTCGAAGTCAGTAATGCTTAACTGAACTGATCTGCATGTTTCAGCTTTGAAAATAAAAGATGACGAACACCTTTGTTTGAATTTGTCAATTGTTTTTGTCTAGTGGAACTACATGTCCTTGCAACTCATTGGTGGAAAGGTGGTTTTTAAATTCGATCTCGGCTCTGGGGCAGCTAACATCATTATTGATAAAGTTGTTTCTGATGGAGTTTGGCGTGAAGCAATCATGGAAAGGTCAGTTGTTTTGAATGCTAACTGACCTCGCGATAAGAAAAACGTTTTTATGTTTGTAACATAACATAGCACAACATAACATATATCGTAATGGTAACTCCAAACTTATTAAGCGCCACTCGAAGACCAAGCGCAGGGCACCAGTCTGTCCACGAGCGCTACATGTATAACATAAAACATAACATTATAATATTATAACATAAGTGAAAGCTTGTAAATGGGCAACTTAAAAATCTCATCAGCAGCGCTGCCGACCAAGCAGGAAGATCTCACGATCAAACTGTTCTATTGCTCAACATAGAACGCTTCGCAAACGTGTGTAGTCTTTTATACTGACCTCTTTGCGATTAAAATAACTTTATATAACCATTAAATTATGATTAATACATCGCGGTGAATTACGTAACGTTCATGGTCTTAGTTGTGGTCTTGAATACTCGGTCTTGGTAAGTGGTCCTTAGTCTTGGTCTGTGACCACGTGGTCTTGATCAAGGTTTACGTCTGATTATTTTGGTCTTGCCTTCAACATTGAAAATAGGCCATTAGATGTTACAGTCACTATCGATAGGAAATCTTGTCGGTTCTTATCTTGCACAAAAGTGCCAGCGTAGCTAATCGTTGTGAATGCGATGTCCCATTATCTATCATGGTAGGGTGCATTTTCACAAAAATTAAAAGAATGCGATTAAGGGATATTTTATAATTTGAAACTAGGCATGGACGCGATGGAACATTAACGATTCGAACCCCTAATGGAGAAAATTTCACAGCAGAAGGAAGATCTGACGGAGAGCTTTTGGTTCTCAATTTTGATGACTTGACTCGCGTGTTTATTGGTGGAATTCCTAAGACAGAGAAGGTGGTTTATCTCTAACTAGTCGAGTTGATGATATTGTTATTGATGGTGGTGAAAATGTGTCTTGGTTCCAGGTATGTACTACTAGATACTTGTGTTTGTAATGAATTGTGTTTAACTTCTCTTTATCCCAATGTTTTACTTTTTCCGATCAGGTACAGGTTTGATTCCTTGATGCCATGCATTAGTTCTCATAGCAGTTGGTTCAGCATATTTTAAATAATCGATAAAAAGTAAACAGAGAAGATAGATGTTATCTTGAGTAGGCCTATAATTGTATTTTTTGCTCAATTACAGAACGATCTGAAGGACATCTTGCCATTTATTAATTTCACCGGATGCATTCAGGATGTCAGTTTTGACGGCGCTGCAGTTGGACTTTGGAACTTTGTATCAGCAGAAAACGTTGATGGATGCTTTCTTCGGTTTGTTTTATTAATCTCTTCTCTCTTCAATTTCTTTGCCCTTGGGAAAGTTCAAACGCCCACTGACGCCACTCCCCTCGACGACGGGCTCCTTTCTTCAGTTTTTCGTAATCATCCAGTCCATCAGCATGTGTCAAAATCTTTCCCTCGTTCTCTTGCCCTCCACTCTTCCCTGAATGATAATTCGCTGGAGGGATTCTCCTCTCACTATATGGCCAATCCACTTCCCCAGTCTTTCTCTTATTGTTGCCATCAGGCATATGAGGAATAAATAAAATAATCGCACTGATTCTAAGTTTTTGGAATTTACAACAAGTTAATTAGGAAGAATTTAATTGGGCCTACAACCGAATAGATTAGTACCAGTAAAGGAAACATGCGCTAAAGTGTAAATTTGTGATTGCGTAGGTATCACTTGGATTAGTTTAGGCAGTTTCTTGCTGAGCTTAAAACAATTTAACTGTAATTCGACAATGCTCTCCCTACGAAGTAACGAATGACATGAGAGCCGATACGTAAGTACTCAGTGCGAAGCGATACAGGAGACAAACCAACTGAAGCTTGTACCAGAGATGCTGAAGACTGCTCAAGTCTACGAGTAGGATATTAATATATACAGCTAGTAGGATGAGAAATGAAGTTTTGAGGCAGTTATATATAGCAAGGCCAAAGCTTTTAGACTTTTAGGATTTTCTGTGGGGTTGTATCAGCTAAAGCATGACGGAAGAAGTGAGAAAATGTTATTTACGGAGACGTAAGAGTAGAAGTCTCGATCCCACTCTATGTCCCAACTCGAGGCCTAGCTCTGATGTATATTTCTGATCTAATATGATAGAACACGTATCACACACTCCGTTCTACTCTTCGTCTCCGTAAACAACATGTTCCCACTCGAGACAACTCTTCTTAAGACGAGCACAAATAACTGTCCTCTTCTGTAAGGAAGAAAGTATGGTACTAGAGAAAGAATGGCTGATAAGGAAGCTGGCGTAATCGCAAAGATCTGAGGTTGCGACGTTAGAAGCTATGCAGACACAGAGTCAAGTTCAAAGTATTTGGATGTAGTTTTGGATGCAGATAGAGTAGATCCTTCTACACTTCTACATCACTTCAGCATCTGGAAAGGTGATTGTGTCCTACTTTTCATCCTGTAATAAGAACTTTCTTTCACGATGCAAGTCTAGGCCTATCCTGAAACATTTCGTCACATAGACTATTAGACAAACCATTCCGCGTGTATAATTTAATTTGACTCCATTTGAGACGGTCTTACTATCAAAACTACCGTTCTTCTGATAATTTACAGTGATTTCTCAAAGGAATCTCGTATCAATGGTTACATGTTTGGTGGTAATGGATACGTCATCTTGGAGAGGAAACGGTTCAACCCAGCCAAAGCTACTATTGTCAAGTTCAGTTTCCGAACATTTGCTGGTGAAGGACTATTGTTCCTTACGGGAATGCCAGGAAAAGACTTTCTTTCACTTGAACTCAAAGACGGAAAAGTCATTTACAAATACGATCTGGGTTCTGGCCGGGCAACAATCGCTTCATCACAGCGCTATGACGATGGCAAATGGCACGATGTTGTAGCGAAGCGCGCACATCAGGATGGAATTCTGACAATAGACTCGAGGGCTGGTGAGCAGCAAATGGATGTGAGAAATTGAAGCAGTTTAGATAGCCTACATGATGCGTTATTTCGCGTTTCATTTTATGCGGTATCATTTATTCGTAAATTTCTTATTGCTTCAATATTTTGTACTATCATTTAAATTTTTTATGACTTTGTTTGCTTTCATTTTCTCTTGTAGTAAATAGCGCGAAATCACCTGGCACCCTCAAAGAACTCAACGTTGATAATGTCACCTATTTTTGTGGCTTCAAAGGGACGCACACCTACTCCAATGCGTCAGTATTCAATATTATCTTTATAGGGCCTACGTCCCAAAGTTTAAGTTATGTGTAATAGTTGCCGTGACTCTGTTTAGTCAAATTATTTATTTTGTTTTAAGTTTAAACTCAGAGAATGTTGATGCTCTTAAGTTATATGTTAATATTCCACCGCACAGAATTATTTTTTGATTAGAAATTTGAATTGTTCATGAGGACAATTGTAGATTAATATGACTATATGCATATTTGATATAATTATGATAGCTGTTTTGTGATTCTGCTGAAATTTCTTGTAGATCTGTGACTCAAAAAGGCTTTGAAGGTTGCATCAAGGATATTCAACTTGGAACCACACCAAGGGATATTAATGAACACATGGAGGCCAAAGATGTTTTGCCAGGATGCCCAGAGGTTTGCTTAATGGTTTGCCTTTTCAAAGTCAGGACATTTATCGTTTTCTTGTATCGAACAGAGCATCCTTACGTGTTGCACTTTGTAACTCGAGTTTTACTTTCAACACGATTACTTACTAGTTGAGTTTCTAAATATCTGCCAGTAAAGGATAGATTTCTGTAAACACTTTTGAATGTGGCTAAAAACGAAACGTCATTTGTTGGACTCTGCTAACGGGTTCAGGAACCTAAATATATGGCATCTTGGATTGTATCATCACTCATGGTGATTGCCTGGCATATGATGTGCATGCATTCCTGTTCTTTGGGTCTGATCATGAACTTGTTGAGTTCAGGCTGTTATTTTAACTCACTGTCCCATAGCCCATAATTCGGATGTTTCAGGTTGAAAGTTATTAAATCGTGAAGCTCTTTGCAAAGCTTTACTTGTCACTCCACCTTTGTTTCGATCCATCTGTCCCATAATGAACTCTTCGAATTATACTCCACCATCGTAACTGGACTACTGGGTGAGATGCTCCATGCACGGCCTCGCGTGCTGGTAAGATGAAGCGTATGCCACTTGCTACCTGGTGTGACAGCGATTGTCGTAAATTATTGTCGTGGGAATTGCAGGAATCGAGCTCTGAGTGGACAGTGGGGTAACCTATTTCTTAGAGCCTGTCATGGCTAGAGCGTCTTTTGGCAATTTTTTTCGTAAGAGCAGCTAAATACATTGACAAATACAATGCAGCAATTATTTGAAGCGATATGGGTTCATAGCCATTATCGCGAATCACTTACATTTTGGTCGTGTTTTGCTACAAATTGAAAACATATCTTTTCTGTTTTTGTGTGAATATAGTCTATACAGAAGACAGTTCGTGTGATTTCATTTATACCCGACGTAAATAATTCCTTCCTCAGTGTTGATCCATTCAATATCGATGAACCATTTGAGATGTCGATGAAATTTATTACCGTTGAAAACGATGGACTGCTGTCCTATGTCACAGATGACATTAACATACAGGTAATGATCAGAAAGGTGATATTATAGGCCTAAGCACAAAACAATATGACATCAGTTGTAAGTCTTAGGCTAAGCTAGGTGAAATATTAAGCTGTTTTCTGATAATATAACTTGCAGAGTGAAAGAATGAACTTTGGTCACGAAATACTACCTATAGACAGCCGGTTAATATTTGTGTAGGCCTAAGCCGATATGTTGATCGAGCTTGGACAACAGCCTTTAAGCGAAACTGTCTCGGCAAGCAAATCCTAGCCGCAATAGGACAATCTGGTACGGAATCTAAGAATTGAAACTACATTTTGGAAATGTTCAAATATGTATCACAAAAATTTCTCAGCACCACAGAAATGTTCCACAGGAAAACCTGTTTAATCACCAGCACCAAGCCTCAGTTGAATCTAATCCGCAAAAAGCGAATTACTCGTCTAGTTCAGTGCCGCAATCAAATTTCCGAGTTTTATCCAAAGAAACCGGTCAGATACAAGCAAACAAAATGAGTTTGGTGCAGTGGATGCAGTGGAGCACTTTCAATTTGAGATTAAATTTATGTTCCAGTACAAAGCTCAAAAGGAGAGGAGTAATCCAGCAATGATGCAGGAAAAGCACACCTAAACTTACTAAAACACACTTTTGAACTAAACAATGGGAGTGAACCCTGAATCAAACGATCAGTCTAACGACCCTTTCGGTTGTCCTTTTGACATCTAAACTGTATTGTACATGTATATGCGCTTCAATTGTATTAGTCCGAATGTCCGTAACACCTGTTTCGGTGATTCAATAAATTTCTTGAAAAAAATTGTTGTGAGGCTAAAGCACCAATCGTGCATAATTTATTAATGTAGCATGATTTCTCTGATGGAAAAGTTTAATTTATGAATAATTGGCATATTATTGCAGCAACTTTGTTGCTCAAAATATGCAGAATTACAATTATGATAAATACTATAACTACCCCTATTTTATTTTTAAAGAGCAGCGCCTTCTCCCTGTCTTTAAGTGATGGAAAAGTGGTTGTAAGGAACATTGTCGAAGGCCTTGTGACTACATTGCAATCCAATGATTCCACTTACAATGATGGTCGCTGGCATTACCTGACTGTCAGAAAAGATGGTGAACAGTGAGTCAAAATTTCTTAGAGTGAAAAGATTAACAGACATTGTTTCTTGGTGATTTTTATTTAAACTTTCATTGTTGAGAAACAGTTCAGTGTAAACTAGGGTTCAGGAAAAAATATTCAATCTGCCATTTATGTTGTCATTATGTTAATATATTTGTGACTCAAGTCACTCTTTTTTAACAGCAATCAGTGCAGTGGTTTCATGTAGTGGATGCTTCATAACTGGCTACATTCACCTACGAAGGTTTGTTGGGATCAGTTTTGTGTCTTCTATGGAAATATTCCCCCGTTACTGAATTCGCAAGAAATATCTGGAATATAGGCTGCTTATAAAGGGAATAGGTCGCCACATTCCCGCAAAAATATAAATCTTATCACTGGTGTAATATATTGATAATTATTGTAGAAAAAGATTCTGTCTGAACTTGTCATGATGTGTAGACTATGTTTCTTTTTGTAAATGTTCTAGCATGTCGCTGCACATAGATGATTCTGACACTGCGACCATAAAGGTTGAGGGTAAACGCATGACTATGACAAATTCAACACTTTTCTTTGGTGGCGTTCCTTCTACGCACACTATTATTCTGGACAATGTGGCCAGTTCAACTCCATTTGTGGGATCCATAGGAGATGTAACCATCAGACAAGAGTAAGATATCAGTAGTTCATGCGTACATTTACCATTTACTCGTGTCATTAAACACTTTAACGAGCTGCATTGGTTTCTCTGTTACTTTTAGTGCACTCTCATCGTCAAGGCGTTTAACGTCGCTAGCGGTTACACTGTTACTGCAGTTTTAAATCATTCATTAGTATAGTTTTCGTCAGCTCTTCATCGTCATCGAAAGGCATTTATTTATAAATACTATATCAGAAATCATAAAATGCAAGATGAGAGATGTGGACATTTTCAGGTTCATCAACTTTGCCGATGTTCCTCCGGACAACATGATTGGAGTAATTCTGGGCTGCTGTCATATTCCAGAAACAACACCCAACATAACAGCATTCACAATCGTTATTCCCACTTTACCGATCACTACACCGACCAATTTACAAACCACTTTACCGACCACTTTACCGACAACT
The DNA here is from genome assembly GCA_963556255.1 of Allolobophora icterica. Lineage (NCBI taxonomy): Eukaryota > Metazoa > Annelida > Clitellata > Crassiclitellata > Lumbricidae > Allolobophora > Allolobophora icterica. Next base: position 67,279,954 of record OY744604.1, on the reverse strand, counting down.
GTATCGACCACTTTAACGACCAGAGCACCAGTTGCACCAACAGGTGGTCATCTCAATTTTCTGATTAGACTTAGAAGTATTCTCATTTCCCGTGTCCAGTCATTTCTCTTAGCCATTAGAATACTAGACGTGTGGAAATCACAAAGTCATAATACTAACCACTTGGACTGGTTAGCTACAAAGGTAACAGCGTGCGTCAAGGCGACTCTGTTCACGCGAATGCCATTTCGCTGACTGATAGTGCGTTATTGAAAATACTTGAATATCTGGCTAGTGCGGTCCGTATACGGGGACCTTGAATGACGTACATCGCAGTGGAGGCAACTCTTCAAACTGGCAGCGTTGGTGAAGGATCTCAACCGATAGATTTATTGCAAAATGAACATAGTCGAGCCCATAGGGACACAATAGAAAACAGTTACGTGTAGATGTACAATGCTTAATGAATAAATATTACCACTTAGAAGCATGGGCGGCGATCATGAAGGGGGGCGGGGGGACAAGTCCCCCACCTTTAACAGTGGGGGGGACACGCCATGCATCGCTCCCTCCACACTTTGAAAAAACACCAAAAAAGGTAAGAAAATGTTATTGCGCGCGAGGGCGAAAATTTGTGTTACCTTTTTTTGACGAGATAAGTAAAAAAAGTAAAGTGTTTAATCTAGACACGTTTGGTTCCCCCCGAGAAAGAAAGTAACAGGAGAAGTGTTGACAAGTATTGGAATTTCGCCAAAAGGTCATCATAATTTTCTGAGACGAATTGCTAAAAAAGTCATCGAATGTATGAATGAGTTAAAAAAAGTCATCAACTTTTTGTTCTAACATAAATGTAAAGAAAGATGCCGAAATTCTGAACGGTTTTTGCGACCGCCGTTCGGACGCTGAAAAATGTCCCCCTCACCTGTCAAACAAGATCGCCGCACTGCTTAGAAGGTCGTAGTGTATAGATTTTTTTAATGAATTTTGGTAAGCAGTATAATTTTTATCACAATTCTTCTGGAGTGTTTTCTCTGTCTTTTCTGAAACTTAAGCAGTGGCTGCCGAGGGCAAACTGATAACTTGCAATAGGTAGGACAAGTTCCGTTAGAAGTTTCTTTCTCATCCATCATCATCATCAGCATCATCATCATCATCATCGTCGTCGTCGTCGTCGTCTTCGTCGTCGTCATCGTCGTCGTCGTCGCACAGTACTTGCTATGGCGCCACTCAACCGGTGCTCAGCAGCGCCTTACATGATATGGTAGTGACAGATGATGACAGTTTTACAGGAGTCGAATTTAACTGTATTGGGCAGCCATGCAAGGTGCCCATCGGTTCTACGACTCAATTTTACAGTCGCCCACTAGCGAATGAATGGCTGAGGCAACCGTTTGGGGCAAAGGCGGATATCGAACCAGCGTCCTTCTGATCTTCGTTCCATCTCCCCGCTATGAAGATATTACTGAAAAAAATGAAGACACATCAGAGCTTAGTCCTTGTAGACATGTTTACTGCATTATAGTAAGACCATATGCACGTTTTCTTATTGAAGGACTGCCATCTGATAAGTGCTTCCTGCCTCTTGAACCACTGGAGGCCGATGATGACGAAATAGAAACAGGTTTCCGTTTTGGTTCACGACCAGACAGCAGGCAAGAATATGCCAGCTTTCCTAACGTCAATGTCGACAGGTAAGTGGATGACATTTAAATAGGTCTAAATGTTAATTTCAACAGGTTGTTAGCGTTCTAATAATCATGATCGGAATGAGACTGTGCTTTTCAGAATGACGTTTTGTTTGTAGGGATGAAGCTGGTGTTTGGTAATCTGTCATGAATTGATAATGAAATGCTTATTTTAAATTTCCGAATACTTTAAGAATTTCTGTTTTTTGCATAACATTGCCATATTTGCTTGGCAAAATATTATGCTTTAAATAAGAAGTAATTAAGTATGCGTTTTGTGAGCTTATAAAATTGAAACTGCTCTTTGATTAACAGTGCCAATTACAGTGTTCAGTTCCAGACAACATCGAGCAATGGTGTCATATTCTATGTTGCTAATAAACGCCACGTTGCCTTTGTTGGCATTTATGTCAACAAAGGTCTCGTTAGTGCTGCCTTCAACTGCGGTGGAGGGGTGGCACGTGCAACATCAACCAACGCTTACAATGATGGCCAGTGGCACAATGTGAGTTCAACTAGATGAATGTCTAGCCAATCACACACTCGTACATTAACATAGTGAGAATTATTAGCGTGCCTACGATCTTCGGATACTTAAATGGAAGTGCTGAATCTGACTACTAGGAGCGAAGATCATTCTGTGATTTCAAACCCTGACAGCCATAGTCGTTGGGCTCACAATGGGCCCTTGATTGGCTACCAATTACCATCAGCAACACGATGTCGGCCCGCTTTGGGACCAATGAACATGACTGTCTGGCTAGAAGAAGAATAGTCCCTTAAACAACCCTGAAAGGCAGCCATAGGTATGAAGTATTGGCGATGCAGTCGTTACCCTAAGCATATGAGGGTGGTGGCCAGTCAGGTCCCTCGCCAGTCTGTTCTTCCTACCGCCAGTGTATGGTATGATGCACTAATTATAACAGAGTTGCCTAGAGGCGGAGGTGGAACAGATATGTCGAATAAATTCATGCTCTGGAATAGGACCGCAACCTCGTGGTTGAAAGTTCAGCGCAATAACCACTGTACAATCGCCCACGTCCTCTGGTTGTCTGGGAAGAAAGCCAAAAAATATGTCAGCCTAGCTCTTAAATCAGTTCTTCGGACTATGCCTTTTTTCTTCAAAATTCATGAAACACAAGTGTTCAGTAAGTAGAATTTTCATGACATTTCTTTCACTTGTGCCCATTATCCATTATGCCCTCCTTGTGGTGTGTTGTTTTGTCAAATCTGATATTTTAAATGTATCTGTGGAGTCAACTGTTTTCTTCACAACCTTTGTAAAATCACTGTTTTACTATATACAACAAAGTATTTCATTCAAACTTATCCCATTTGCAACAATAATGGTCTCAGTTATCCCTACTGGATATCAGTCTGAAATGTCGCTACCTTAAATTGCAGTTGGTTTTCGAACGCAATCAAAAGGAGGGTACACTTACGATGGATGACGGTGCAGAAACAGTTTATGTGACAGCCTCTGGAACTTCAACGAGTATCAAAGTCAATGCTCCATACTATGTGGGTGGCCTGCCTTCCAACTTCAGCAGCAATGGATCCAGTAATCTAGAGGTATCATTTACTGCCTAAATTGTAATTCGCATGCATTCACAATCTCACGGTAATGACATAACTAGTGCGGTTCTTACTTGATGATTTAAGCAGATATTCGATCGCTTTTCACATGATCAATTATCATGATTATGACCAGAGCGTTTTAATGAAGCTAAGACCTCATATATAGCTTTTATTTCTTTCATGACTTCTTACTCTTTTATGATTCTTGCCTTTTACATGCCTCCTAACTTCAGCTGTAATAACGCGGTGACGTAAGCTTATAGATTTGTCAATCAAATAAATTTATAAGTAATAAATTAATGCGGCTTATGAGTCTTCCATGAACAGGCTGTCCTTGGTAGATATATATATATATATATATATATATATATATATATATATATATATATGTGTATATATATATATATATATACATATATATGTATATATATATATATATATATATATATATATGAGCCGCGTTAATTTCATGTGCGTACGTCTGAATATTAATTTTGTAGAATGTTTCTTCTGGTTTTGTGGGTTGTGTTCGAAATTTCCTCCAAGATGGCAAAGAAATAGGTGAACCCAATCGAATTGTTGCAGTTGACAACTGTTCATCATCTGTGGAGGTCGGAACTTTCTTTTACTCAGACGCTGGACACCTTGTTTTATGTAAGTACAATCGACGTCCTTTTGGTGCATAACGAATAAGTGCACAATTCGCTAATGTGCACAGAGGATAACTGGTCCCGTTTTAATACAGGGTATTTCAAAGAAAGAAAACTCTGGGTATGCGCGTATCTTCTCAGTCTCAGTCTTCTGCTGTTGAGCAGGTTTGTGACATGGACGACCTCGTGTACCCCTCCAATTCAATTTTTTTTTCAATTCAATTCAACTTTATTGATCCGAATTCAATACAAAAGTACAGTAGGCACCAATCGGAATGTAAAAACATTCGGGATACAATAGGGAAAGCCCAAATGGGACATAGGTCCCGCTTAATTAGGGCTGCCTATTTGTTATATAGTAATAAGATGGCACCAAAGAGGAAAAAGAAAAATGATGGGGACAAAACCAGGCCCTGAAAATACTGTCCTTGAGGTATAGTATGAATGAAAAGTAAAGGACTAGTTGAAAACAAACCAACCAAAAAGACGAAAAGAAAATGCAGCAGATGATCAGCATGGCTCAGCCGAGCACCTATTACTGTAAACAGGATTACAGAAAAGAACTTGGTAAAATAAACACACACAAAATAAGCACATCCCAATCAAGAGAATTAAATGTATGCTTACTTAACTAGTCAAGTCCATGTCAACAAACATGAACTTACAAAAATTAGTTACCTCCTTCATCCTGTTCGGTTTGTCAGGACTTCGCTTGATGACGAAACGTCAGTTAGGGTTGCACTTGATTTGTCCATATCATGTCTTGGGAAATAGCCGAGGTGGTTTCCCGTTGCCTTCCTCGCGGTCTGAGTAGTGGCCTTCTACGCCGCTCACGTTAGCCAGCTGTTTCAGGGTTCCTGCTGAGCCTTTCCACCTCGCGTAGCGCCCAAGGTGGTACTTCAGAAACCTTCACCATTGATGGCATAGCCTCAGCAGGCAATCCCCTACTCGGCTGTTACGCCCCCCCCCCACCACGGCGAGGTGTGAGTCGGACGTTGGGGGGGGTACTTTGCGCGTATACATATGCATAATTCGGTTATGCGCATCACCGACTAGAGGCCCGTTATGCATTGTTCTGTGTGTATCAATTCCGATTTGTTGAATAGGCTTCTTGGAACATTCTGGATGCCTAGGCAGTTCGCCCGTTGACAGCAAAAGACTTGGGATGGGGTGGTAAAATTGTCACCGGTCCACACTCTGGATTTTGCACACTGTTCCTCTAGCTTGCTTAATACTTGTAATTGGCACCTACACTTCTAATTTAACGCTTAGATTTGCTTTTACTGAATCATAACTGAAGGCATTATAGCATGTATGCTCCACCTCTGTTATTACATACCAGTACATCCTGCGAATTTTACACAGTAGGTCTACATGTCAACTTCTCTTATGTGCATAGGTTCAAGGCAGTCGCGAGGTTATGTACTTAAGCGGCGTTGACTGTATATGTAGCAGTCAAAAGATCGTTGAAATCATGTCCTATATTTCTTAAAACATCTCAAAGGCAGTCACAGTGATGCAGGCCAGTGCTAAGGGAAACATGCCTGAAGCATGGGCAAGCATTTACTCCAAGCATAAATGTATACCACACCTCTGAACTTGGAATATAAGCTGGTAGTTATTGTGCCAGGGAGAATCCTATCCATAAAACAAAAGGTTGATGTTGTTTTCACTAATGTCGTACATGTAGGCGTACCAGGCTACCCAGTATAGGCTCTATCTAAGCTGTAATGAACTTATAGAGCGCTCCTTCAAGAAAGCAACTCAGTGACGCTCACAACCCAGACCCGATCAAAAAGAAAGATCTTAAGAAGGCCATAGAAAGTACCGGAGAGGTCTCTAGGGATGGAGCAAAGTGACAGAGGGGCTAATTCCAGACGTTAGGACCCACCACGGAGAATGCCCAACTACCATAGCAGTACGAGCATAAGGGAAAACAAATCACCCCGAGAGGCTGAGCGCACAAACGGAAGTTAAAGTAAAAGCTATGCCCTAGGACATAGTGCCACACCATGGTGGAGATATATCATATTTTACTAGATGTCCTATTTTACTATTTTACTGCAACACCTTAGCCTGTTTTTCTAAAATTGCTTTCCTGTGTTTTTCCGTCCCCTTATAATACTTGCACAAAATAATTCTTGTCTTTATTTTAACGGGATGTACTTGTTCTTCTTTCCAAGCTGACAATTTCACGGTGGGACTTGATCTTGAAATTAAACTTGAGATAAAGCCCCGAACACTGTCCGGTGTCCTGTTGTCCGTACACAACCAAGGGAGAGGACCACCAGGTGGAGACTACCTTGTTCTCCAGATGGTTAATGGAGAGGTGCGTATTAACGGTATTATCCTCAATATCCTGTCCTTTAAGTTCCTAATTGACCCTACTTGGTACTATATCATACTGATTCCCTTGGATATACCTCTTTTTAATAGCTGTCTTTGTTAAAACAGTTGCCAGTTGAAGACATAAACGCCAGGACATAGAGTTTCTTATCACCATCTTGATCACGACTTCTTCCAATACCTTGAATATTTAGATGGTCGAGTTTATTATATTTGAGGTGTTGTTTACGTTTAAGATTATCTTTAGCATGGACAATGGCAAAGGTAACGTTAGCACAAAGTATGTACCACCAGCCAAGAACCAACTGTGTGATGGCCAGTGGCACACAATACGTGGTAAGTGTATAATTCTATTCCTGTATTTCCTATTATTGCTGTTAACGGATGTAGCAAAAGCAGTTCACTCAGATTTTTATTTAATAATTAATTTATATTGTTTTTTTAGTAGCTTAGTCTTATCTAACTTAGTTAGATAAAAGACTGTCACTAGAAAATTTTAAGGGATTAATTTCTTACAGACTAGTTAAAATTCTGTGTTATTTGTAATAATGGTTATTTTATTAAGTCAATTTTGTGATTGGTGTCTTAGCTCAAAAGGCCAAGAATGTGGTCATCTTGGAGGTAGACCAAGTACGTACTCATGGATTTGGTGAACCTGGTGTTTCCGACACAAACACAGAAGACCCACTTTACGTGGGTGGTGTGCCAGGTAGGAATGCAGATCATAATAATAATAATAATAATAATAATAATAATAATAATAATAATAATAATAATAATAATAATAATAATAATAATAATAATAATAATAATAATTATTATTATTATTATTATTATTATTATTATTATTTTTATTAATAATAATAATAATATTATTATTATATGAAGATTTATGTAGCTCAAATTGTATAAATATATACACCGCCACAAAATTTAAATATGATAAGGCCTGTTACTTTTTCTTTTGTTGAATGTTGAACTCAGCGGACGTAGCAAAAAAACACGTGAAAATTGTTTTTTGTGTGACCGAAAATTAGGTAAACTAAGCAAGATAGATTTTTTTATATTTTGGGTGACCAAGCAACATCTTATTTCTTACGGTATGAAATTTTTGAATGTGATTAATTTTCTCAATGACATATCTGTAGCTGTAACATACTGTAGCTGCTGTGAATTATAAGTATAATTGTACTCTACTGTTCAATTCACTAACAAAGAGCTCTGTATAGAAACTAAAAATAACTTTGAACTTGGTCGAAGCTAATCACGTGATTACTAGATTACATGAATTGTTAGTTTACTTTGAAAGCAATTATTACTCACCTACTTGTCGTGTTCATTTTCAGAGAGGCACCGCGGCATCCGGGCCATCGAACAATTTGTTGGTTGCATGCGTCGGCTTGAGTTTAACAAAGTGGTTCAAGACTTCACCAAAGCCAAGTCTGTGGGCAGGATCAAACTCGGCTCCTGTCCCACCACTTAGGTGCCCGGAGCCACCTTCCCACATAGCACGGATTCTACATTGGGAAAATCTCAGGCTTTTTATTACAGGCCTACGGATATATCTCCGTTTTTTTTTGTCAAATCCAATTTTGCTGTTTTCAGATTCTTTGTGGGCATAAACCTGAAATCAGATTTTATTTTGTTTTGTTAGTTGTTGATAGTTGCATATTTTGACTTCCGATATAATTTTGTTGTGGAAGACTGCATTGCATTTGATTTCCGAGTCACAGCCGACGATATAAAATGTTTCATTTTCTTATGAATTTTTTGTATGTGGATATAGAAAGAATGCTGTCGAGACTCCTGTACATCATCCAAGTGTCCGCTTGGTCCATTTTTTATGCCACTGTATGCCACCTTTATTTTGCTTTGTGTTGTAACAATTTAAGATGCACTTTTCTGGGTGCAACTTGGGATTTTATTGTATAACCCACACTGACTTTCGTTTATTAATCGTATAGTTGGTTGCAACGTAATTTCTTCTTATTTGATTTCTTATATTGTCTATTGAGCAATTAGTATCTCTTTATATTATGCATTTCATAATGACTTGCAATCAGTGTATACTTCTATTACGTATGTTTACGTGATATTTAAGACAGAAACTTATCAGAGTATTTAAAGTTTTAGAAGATATTACTTTGATGTTTTAATTATACTATGAACTAAACTGTTTGAATCATGTTTTCATCGAAACCTTTCGAAGTGCGATAAATTAGTCATTTCGCTGGTCTTTTGGAGTCCTTTACAGCCACACTGAGTTCCTGAAAAACTAGCATAGCTTTTGATCAGGGCCTGGGAAGAAGGCAATTCCAAATGCGGAATATGTGGGAGGGAAGGTCCTTGAGCACTTCCGAAATTCTCAGGAACAGATGGCAGGTCTCTTGAGTTGCACCAGGCCTGTAATATATTTTCAAACTCTGTGACAATTGTCTTTTATAATTGCTGTAATATTTTAAAAATTAATTATAGTAAAGGTTAAAATTTATATGAAATCATACGAATAAGAGGCATGTTAACAATAAACTTAGTTATTTCAACAAAGAACAACGAACAGTAAACATAGTTAAAAGATAGTTTTCGTTCAAGCAGATCGATCTCTGCTCCTCTTCTACTACCTTCGAGGTGCTCAATTGCTGCCTCCTTCTCGTCGGCTCAAGGTCTTAATACAGCTCTTGCCATCTATCGCCGGGTTCCTCACCTGCTACAGCTGCGTTCTTCGTCGAGTTATCAGCAGTCCTCGAACAGTTCGCCTTGCACAACACTCAACTGGTTATGTTCAGTGATCTTAATCTCCATCTTGAGGATCCCATCTCATCTTATACTCGACGGTCGCCTACACGTCGATTCCCGAGCAGTTTAGTCCGACACAGCAATTTGTCAGCCTTTACGCTTCGGGCCAGCAGATGGCTGGATATGGTTATTAGTAGGGATGACTGCGTCCCATCGGTCGTTGTATACCCTCCAGCTCTCTCCGACCATGGTCTCGTCATTGCCAGTATTCCTTTCTTCATGAAACGCTTGGAGCTTCATCGTCGTTCAGCTTATCCGAAGCATCGCTCTTTGGCTGGAGCCTCGCTGTAACACTAGAGATTCGCTCGCTGAGGCTTCATCGTCGTTCAATCTCTGGTTTGGACACATAACGATAAAGAACCTATAAACTAAGAAGACCTTTTGCCACACAGCGGACTTTTCACCTGGGAACAATGACTGAACGATAATTACGTCAGAAGCCACAGGCTCTGCCTCGTATTAAATGTAGAGTCTTACCGCAATGACGATTACAATAATCTCAGTCTGAAAACAAAATTTAAATACTCCGGTAAATGATGTACAAAAGATCCTCAAGTTATCGCTCATGTATTCCAGAATATTGGAGTCCAAGGTCAATAGAACGCTTACATTCTGAAGTGTAGGCTATCTCGCAAGGCTAACCATACTTTTCAAAGCAATTGCTTCCCACAGATTCCTTTGGCATTTTGTCTTTGGTCTCTTTGATTTGATCTCCTGGATTTGTACCCCAACCTCGTGGTTGAAAGTCCAGCACAGTAACCATACTATGGCGCACGTCATCTGGCAGTGAGTAATCTAGACGTCTTTGGGGGGGGATGTCCCCCCCAGGATTGATGTTTCCCCCAGAGGCGAGCAATATTAGAATGTACAGACCATTAGGGGAGGAAAAAGGTCGTCAAGATTTATCAGAGAGTAGGAACAAGTAACAAATTGGGTGAAGGACTAAAAAAAAAGGTCATCAACTTTTTTCGAAGATGAAAAATGGAAAAATGTTAGAAAAGTCTTAAACTTTTTAAAGATGGAAGACAAAATTTTGTGTCAATTGTTTGCTCCCCCCAGAAACCTGGTTTCCCCTCCCAGACGAGGGGGACTAGATTAAACACTGGTCATCTGGTTGTCTGGGAAGGAAGCCACAAAGATATGTCAGCGTGAAAGTCAGGGCTTGAATCAGTTCTTCGGACTGTGCTTTGTTTGATCAAATTTCATGGAACACAATTAAGTGTCCATTTTTTAGCAAGTAAAGTTTTCATGGCATTTCTTTCACAGGTGTCCATTCTGCTGCCATCCTTCTGGATTGGTGTTTTTTTCTGGTCAAATGTATCTAGTCGAGTCAACTGTTTTCAGGCCCGCATTAAGGGGTACTAAGGGTGCTGCAGCACCGGGCCCGCAGTTTTGAGGGACCCGCATTTTCGGAAGTACATTAAAATTTTTTATTCCACATGTAACCGCGCAGATAATTAATCACATCACCCGGGACCGCACTAGCCTCAATGCGGCCCTGACTGTTTTGTTCACAACCCTTGTAGCATCACCAAGGTTTTATTATATTCCAGGAAGTATTTAATTCAAACTTATCCCTTTACAACAGTTATGATCTTAATCACTTGATAACAGTTAGAAAAGTCTTGACTTTGAATTGCAGTTGGCTTTCGAACGCAATCACAAGCGGATCACATTCAACTGAGGCTTGCTACTTTCGCATAATATCGGCAACAGGACGCCACTGTAGCGTCTCGCATTGCCAGATACGCTGCAGTGGCGTCCTGTTGCCGAGAGGATTTCTTTAAAGATAATCTTGCTGGTAGATGCCTCAATCGTTAGCTTTGCCCCGGCGTACATCGGGCAGCTCTGCGTTCCAGTTTCAAGTGAACCTGGTCGGCGATCGTTGCGCTCTGTAGCCATGGCGATATGCAGGTGCCGCGCCTCCGCACTTCAACTCGAATTCATCATTCCTTCTCATGTATTGGACCATATTCGCAGAACAGTCTTCCATTGCATTTACGTACTGTTGCACTCGACCCTGTGCGCAAACACTATCAAACTGTCTTAAAACGCATTAATGTGTGCATCGATTTTGTAAGCTACTATAAAAGGCGCTATATTAAGTGTCTAGATACATACATACATAATATACAAACAATACAATCATTCTGGGATACGGGCAATTACAAATGGCTGACTGACTGGCGTTGGTGGTTGGGGAAAGAAGGGAGGTAGTTTGGGATGCACCATTCTAGCGTGAGCACAGTTTTCATATCTTCCATGTGCAGACTGTAGGGCAGTTGAGAAAAAGAATGTGAAGAAGAGCTAGAGGGATGGTCAGAGTCAGATATAGGCCTATTAGCGACTTCATTTTCTTAGCCTCAGCACCAGTGATGGGCACTAAACTATTTTTTTTAGTTAAAATAAAACTATTTTCCAACTAAAAAAAATAGTTTAACTAAAGTTGGCAACTGATTTTCGAAATTAGTTAACTAAACTAAAAAAAAGTAGTTAAACTTTTTCCAACTTTTTTCCAACTATTTACGACAAGCATTTTCACAATAACAGAAGTAAGTGAACTGCAATAATGCAGAGCGTCAGTGACAATTTCACTTTCAAACTATGCAATGTGTACTCTTCTGACATACAGTTACAGGCATACTGTACGTAGTGTATGAATTTGAAAACACAGGCTGTTAATCCTAAAACCATGCAGTGTTAAAATGGTTTTTTGTTGACAGTGTTCAATGTTCATTGTGGAAAAATAGTTGCATATTGCTAATTTTTTTAGTTAAACTTTTTAGTTAGCAACTAAAAAAATTTAGTTAAACTATGGTTTCAACTAAACTAATTTTTTTAGTTAACTTTTACCTTAACTAAAATTTTTTAGTTAAACTAAAAGTTAGCAACTTCTTAGTTAACTATTGCCCATCACTGCTCAGCACATGAGAGCGAGTGACCAATTCTCTCCATCGCCGTCAAAAGTTACCCCGGACAGTATACGGTCAGTGTAATGATGGCCTGAGAACGCAATCGCGAGGACAAGACGGCGGCCGAGACCTTCAAATCTGGCCTCGATTTTGACATCAGACCTTGATGCCTGATGTCACTTAGGCCATTACGTATGCGTTCTTATGTTGCACTGTGAAAAATTGCGCTTCAGAAATTGTCATAGTACAATATGTTAGCAACAAAACTGAGTCACTGCACGATCGTTATAGGGTCCATAGAGGTTAGGAATGAATAATAAGGTTAGGAATCTTAACCTTATCTCGACAGTCAGGATGTTCATAAAATGCCATCAATTCCTATCAGACAAACAACTGAGGCCTCGAATACGAGACTATACATTAGCATTGTAATTGCTCTATTATGTTTTGAGCATACCATCGGACAGCATCCGAATACATACAAACCTGGATACTTTTTAATGGTGTCACATTATTATATCTTATAGAGAATTATGGTTAATGTAGAATGAGTGTCTGTAGGCCTAGTGGATCCCAGAAATGTCAAGTTCTAGGTGTCGCCAGGTTTAAACATTTGGGAGGAGCAATAGGTTCCACATGGTGTCAAAAACACATTCATCGACATCTAAAGCGCAACTTTGCAACAGTGCCCAGTACACATACTTATTATGAACTACCGGTACTGGCTCAAGTTGGAGCCTCAGATACCTTACGAAATAGCCTATAAAATCCGGATGTTTGATGAACTAAAGAGGGAAGGAGCAGTTATGGTCGGTGAGACTGGCGTTTCCAACACTATGCTTAGGTTCAGAGAAATGGAAAGGGGTCTGATTGGTTGGATAAGAGCAAGCATATTTCTTGATACGTTTCATCTTGATTAGTTTTAATAGAAAGTTTGAGGAGTTGCTTTAGATGAGCACTGCTAGAGGCTTGAGGCGACCGATAACATTTTTGTTTGTTCCTGGGTATTAATTGTTATTTCCTAAATGCTCCTGCATCAAAAGCATAGACACTGGCCATTATTCCCCAATAACTTTGCCTTTGTGACCAGGAGATTGATATTCTGAAATTAAACTAGTTCTTCGGAACACTCAATGGGAATTCAGTGCTGAGCAAACTTGAAGTAGCTGCTAGAACTTTCTAGAACTTTCGAGAATATTCTAGAATGTGCGAGAACCTTCCAAAAATATAAATAGCAGTATAAATACATGTGCTTTAAGCCAACCAGTTCAATTTTGTTCTAGCTCCCTAAGTGGATAGCCTACATATCTGAGATGGCATCAAGAGGCTGCAAGTATCCGGCAGACGCGTTTTGCTGTGTCTGCGGCCAATTTATCAGGACAAGAGGGAGAAAGTAAACTGTGGAAGCATCTGCTAAGATGTGTGAGGCCTACAAGGCATATTTCGGCATGCCTGTCGGGGATCAAGACAAAACCTGGGCACCTCATTTCACCTGCTAGCAATGCCAAAAACGCTAGAAGGTAAGATGGGACTGTTGATATTCGCATAGATGTAGTCATTTTACTTTCTTTAAATTGTCAGTGTTATTGAGCAAGTAATATTATGTCATATATGAATTATGTTGCGAGAATGTCTTACACATTAGTCATGGGTGAAAAACATTTATGATCACAAGTTTATTTTGTTCTTATGCAGGATGGTACAGAGGGGAAAAGAGAGCCACGACGTTTGCTATCCCAAGAATTTGGCGAGAACCCACTGACCACTCAAGCAATTGCTCCTTTCAAACGTCGGACTGGCAAGAATGCACATACTATCATCTATGCGGGCCTTCCTTCATCCATGGCCCCGGTGCCACACTGCCCTGAGCTTCCCGTACCCACTCCACCGGATAGAAAGCAGTCGTCTTCAGAATAACACAGTATGTCAGAGAGCGAGGAAGACACTGGAGATCCAAATTACAATTTCCAAGCTGAGGAGAGAAACCCATACTATCCAAACCAAAAAGACCTCAACGACTTTATCAGAGATCTTGGTCTCACCAAGTCCAATGCACAACTTTTGACGTCTAGACTCAAGCAGTGGAACTTGTTGGATGAAAGCGTGCAAATCGCAGATCAGAGGAAGCGTCACCAAGCTTTTTCCAGCTTTTTCACCAGTCAAGAAGGACTCTGCTTCTGCCACAACGTGACAGGTGTTTTCGAGGCAATTGAATCGACTGTAACCCGAACGAGTGGCGTCTCTCCATTGACAGTTCATCTATGTAGGAGCCTCAAAGCCGTGCTGCTCCATAACGGGAACAAGTATCCGTCTCTTCCTCTGGCTCACTCGGTGTACCTCAAAGAGTATTACAACAGCGTCAAAACCTTGCTAGACGCCTTGAAGTTTGATGAGTACGGCTGGTATGTCATCGGAGACTTTAAAATGGTGGCAATCTTCATGGGTCTCCAAGGTGCTTTTACCAAGTTTCCTCGCTATCTTTGCCTTTGGGACACCAGGGACAACAAGGCTCACTACCACAGGCGGAACTGGCCCCAGCGGACAGAGTTCACTGTGGGGAGCAAAAACATCAAGTGGAAGCCACTGGTGGACCCTCAGAAAGTGCTGATGCCACCACTGCACATCAAATTGGGCCTCATGAAACAATTTGTCATAGCTCTAGATAAGAAATCGGCAGCTTTCAAGTACCTTCAAGACTTTTTCCCTAAGCTGTCTGAGGCAAAGGCCAAAGCCGGTGTTTTCGTCGGACCACAGATAAAGAAAATCCTGGAGTACAAGAAATTCCCAAAAAGCTCACTAGAAAGGAGAAAGCGGCTTGAAACAGCTTTGTCGCAGTGGTTAGAGGCTTCCTGGGCAATAACAAGGCCTAAAATTATGTGGATCTGGTTGAGACTCTAGTGAAGAACTACGGCAAAATGGACTGCAGGATGTCCCTCAAAGTTCATATCCTTAATGCTCACCTTGATAACTTCAAGGAGAACATGGGAGCATACTCGGAGGAACAAGGCGAGCGCTTCCACCAGGATATACTAGACTTTGAACGTCGCTGCCAAGGACTGTATAACGAGAACATTATGGGAGACTACATTTGGGAGCTGATTCGTGAAAGTGATTTACAGTATAACCGTAAATCTAGAAAAACTACGCATTTCTAAATCTAGTATGGTCGTTTTTGTATCACTCTAGGGTTAATACATGTTCATTTATATTAATAATTCGTGGTTTCTTCTTACTTATATTGTGCTTTTTTCTGACTTTACGTGAACAAAGAGAGGCAAATTCGCACGTTTCTTTTGGAAATAGGTAAATTTCCAGATATGATGGTCCTGGTCACCAACAGCAAGGCTTAAAGTGAATAACAACCATTTTCTATACTTTTGAGGCATAAGTAAGCAGGAAATAACACTCATTGCCCAGGAACAAAAATCGTGTTACATAGTGTAATCGATCGAGTGGTCGGCAGTTTGAGGAATGAGACTATTTACCAAATTCAGGTGTTATTTTTGTAAATCGAGACAGTACAGTGTGAGATCTGGACCGGTTAGAGAATGTAAGATGGACAGTGACTGGGATCACTGGCGTAGCTAAGGTAGGTCAAGTATGGAAGAGAGGAGGGGCCGAAAAGGACGTACACGAAGGCGATGGAGAAAAGTGGGAGTATAGGAGAGAAGGGAAGGGCTTAGGGCTGCAGACCCCAAACCTGAGATCATAGCGCCGCCACTGAAGTGCAAACAATCAAAAGAATGTGCCGATGAAAAACCTGAGACTTTAATATAGGCCCAGTTGTGCACATTGTTTACAGTAGGCCTCTCGAGCTTCAGCTCTAGAGTTGAAATGATCCGGTCTCTGTCTCTTTCAATCTCTGAATGCCCCAGTACGGTACCCAGGACCCATGACTCAGTATTATATATATTTGAGCTTATTAGTCACCACTCTCAAAGTAACCCCAACCCTGTCTAGCCTGACTTCCTTAAGAAGAGGCAAAATTCGTCACCAGTTTCCTGTGATCATAAGAACATTGAACAACGAATCCAACGTGTCACATAATATATTATCAGTTTCATCCGTAGTGGAAGAGCGTGATGAGCTGATTATAAGGCTAATCCTATACAGAAGATCCGCAATTTTCTTAATTTTGCAACTAGGGGCCTATTACTCACTGCGCCCACGAGCCCACATCAGGCAAATACCACATGCTGAAAAGTCTCGCGCGCAGAACATTTATAACGCGGATAATTTACGCAGGCGTTTAATGCCGGGATAGGTGACCTCAAGGGAAATTCTTTTCTAATTTGGAGTTTCCTCAAAACATAATTGCGACTCACTGTCACTCACATGTAAAAGGGATATACTTACTTACATACTTATACTTACTTACTGTTAACAGTGAATCAAGACGTTAATCAAGTTAACCCAGGGTGGGAATTGTCGGGAGTTTCGGGGTTCAACACCCTAGACTTTCTTAGGACTCCCAGATAAGTCTTCATTGCACACCCCAGAGAGGTCGTTTCCAACCCTCTCAGTTGTTCTAGTGTGATTTAGCATTATTCGACTCTGAGACTCTGACAAAAAGAAAAATTTTCACGGTGTATCATGTATACATTTTTGAATTTTCTCAACAAAGGAATTGATTTTGATTTGAGACTGACTTGCAAAACTGCTAGCGTTGATATCAGCTGCTTTCAAATTTCGTTGACATCAGTTTGCAAAAAACGGATAAAATGTTCAACCCGCCAGCCTTTTTCGACAATTCCCACACTGAATTAAACAAGACGTTAATTAAGACCTTAGCTCAGCTTTTTAAATGCTAAGCAGAAGAATCAGTGCTATCAAGGATAGACAATTGGTTTCACTTGTTAGTAAGAGTTGAAATATCATGTCATCTGTTAATTTGTGTGTGTTTAAACTGCTACCTTTCGTTAAAATATATCTATCGGAGGGATTAATTATCATAACTCTTCCCCAGTCTTGTTATCCTCGAGACCTTGGTGCACTCGAGTTCGTTTTAAAAAGTCTTGGTCTTGGTCTTGGTCTTGAGACCAAAAGTCTTGGTCTTGGTCTTGGTCTTGAAGTTCAAGGTCTTGGTCTTGGTTTTGCAAGACCAAGACCAAGACCGGCTGTCAATATGAACAGTCATTTAACAAAACGCAAGGATTTTTAAAAATTATCCAATTATTACTAATACAATTGCTTTAGTATTTACACTGTGTGAGTGAGGCTTTACTGTTGTTTTTGGACATTTATTTTAACTTCCGGTTATTTACCATGAAATGATTTCAAAAGAGACTCACAATTTGTACATTTACATCCGATACTTGAAAAGCTGCTCTGTGTGCCAGTGAATTCAGCACTGTAGAATGTATTTTTCACATGGCAGAATTTTTATGAGGCCCCACAGGTCACGCCTTGGTCAGAAAATTCTGAGCGAATTGGTTTTTATGAAATGCAGCAGCCATTTGGAATAATATTTCGCACGAAGGACTTTTGTAAATACGCATTCGGAATTCTCTGCAGTCTGCATTTGGTGTTGTTTTGTTTGAATAAAATAAAAGATTCATGCCTTAATTAAAATAGCTAGTAATCCGACTTTACAATTTTTTTTAGTAAGGAATAGAAGCCTGGATATGGTTGTGATTTTTTGGGTATTTTCTCGGTTTTGGTCTTGAGTCTCAAAGTCTTGGTCTTGGTTTTGGTCTTGAGGTTTAAGGTCTTGGTCTTGGTCTTGGTCTTGAGGTTCAAGGTCTTGGTCTTGGTCTTGAGGTTCAAAGTCTTGGTCTTGGTCTTGAGGTTCAAGGTCTTGGTCTTGGTCTTGAGGTTCAAGGTCTTGACAACAAGACTGCTCATCCCGGGCGCCAAAATACTTAGCTACACCACTGACTGGGGCGGTCAGAAGTGGGACATGAGGACGATCGAATATAGCGAGGACGTCGGATGGTGAAGAATTTGCAAAGATGGAAATACGGAAACCCAAATAGGGTTATTTTTTATTTTCCGCTGCGAGGGTGTTAATTTTTTAGTGCACATAGCATAATACGCCAGACGAATAATTATGTGAACTACGCATAAGCTAAACTTATATATATATAGTTTATGCATAAGCCATGTATAGCTTATGTACATAATTATATATGTAGGTATAATGTGTTTGCGCGTATTCCATCCTTTCATACATAAGTGGTGTAACTATTAGAAGCATAAAGCCATGTCATAGCGTACTTAGCTTCCAGTGCAGTCAAAATCCTCCATGACCGCATTTTAACGATAGTCGGTAAGTTCGATTTTGTTAATTATTTCAACAGACTGAAATGATCATGCTTACATTATGTGTAGGCCTATACGAGCTCATTTAAAATACTTAGCTACACCACTGACTGGTATATATAACCGATCTCCCCAATTCGTCTAGCATTTTAAAATTCATCCTCTTTGCAGATGACACTAATGTATTTTATTCCAGTGAATCCTTAGGCTAACTTGTAGATACAATAAATGAAGAACTAAAAACAGTGGCCGACTGGTTTAGAGTCAATCGGCTCTCACTAAATGTGAAAAAGACTTGTTTTATTATATTTCGATCTGCTAAAAAGTCACTTCCGCCACTCCTAAACTCCCTCATGGTAGATGATATAACAATCAGTCAAGTCCAATCCACTAAATTTCTTGGGATCATTATTGATGAATGCTTAACATGGAAACATCATATCAATGCTGTGGCTATGAAAGTAGCTAAGAATATAGGTATACTGTCTAAAATATCGTATCTTATACCTGCCCATATACGGAAAAGCTTGTACTATACATTAATATACTCATACCTTACTTATGGTAATATTATCTGGGCATCTACATATATCACAAGATTGAAGAAACTCTCAACA
Source organism: Allolobophora icterica (assembly GCA_963556255.1). Classification (NCBI taxonomy): domain Eukaryota; kingdom Metazoa; phylum Annelida; class Clitellata; order Crassiclitellata; family Lumbricidae; genus Allolobophora; species Allolobophora icterica. Next base: position 67,261,130 of record OY744604.1, on the reverse strand, counting down.
CTGCAAAAAAGGGCTGTAAGAGTAATTGCACTTGACAAACGATATTCTCATACTAATATTAGATTCACTGAATATAACATTATAAAATTTCTAGATATAAATACTATGCAAGTTGGTATAATCATGTATAAATATTTCAATAATTTGCTACCAACTTCTTTTCCTAGGCTTTTTACTAAAATAACTGAAATACATAGTCATTTTACAAGGTCAGCCATGGCAGTATCTAAAATATATACAAGAACTAATTATTACCGATTTTCCCTTCGTTCTACTGGACCTAGAATATGGAATACTATACCACTGAGCATCCGACATCTAGCCACAATTAGTAGCTTTAAAAAACAATGGATAAAATATTTAAATGCCAAAGGAGCCTACCAGGTCTAAAAACATGATTGGGGAATTCTTGGTCTGCATGGGATATCAATGCTGATCCAGCTTTGCCAGCTTTGCTAGCTTTGCTAACTGATTGCTAACTGTTTGTTAACTTGCTAATTAATTGTCAAATAGCTGCTTAATGAGCGGTGCTGTAAACCAATGATAAAGTAATGCATTTGCCATTAAAATGTAGATGGAATGTGGGTTACCCTAATATAGCGGGGCTTACGCCCCTTTTGGGTCGCCCTTGTTCCCGGTCCAGTGCAAAATGTGCTAATTCAGTCATAGTGCTTAACATGCAGTATTAACTCACTATTTAGAAAGTATAACAGCGAAGGTTCTAATGTTATTCTCAAACGTTACATATCAAATGAATGAATGTATTAACATCATTGCTTTAATATTTCACATATTATGATGATACGTCGTTCACTGTTCAAGGAACAATAAAGACTGATTTGATTTGATTTGATTTAGATCTCTACTCGCTTCGTCCTTGTTAAAGTGGTAGGGGCCTACATACAGCCCCATAATTCATGTTCTGGTGAAAATAATGAGAAAGCAATGTGAAAATTAACGCCTAATGCTCTGGAAATGACCACGAACTGCCTAAGTAATTCTCGACAAAATGACTCCTTTCAAGCTATATATACATATATATTACTTGAATCGAAGTGTAGAGTTTTTATAGTTTCGAGCAGGAGAACGGGGTATGTTCGGAGTAGAGAGAGGAGAGAGGGAGAGAGGGGAGATGTAGAGAGGAAGAGAGAGAGAGAGAGAGAGAGAGAGAGAGAGAGAGAGAGAGAGAGAGAGAGAGAGAGAGAGAGAGAGAGAGAGAGAGAGAGAGAGAGAGAGAGAGAGAGAGAGAGAGAGAGAAGGGTAAAGATGAATGAAGAGGTAAAGTGATTATTTGGCTATTGGATCTTGCAGGCATAGTTTTATACGTTAGGTCAAGTTTATACAACACTTAAAGGTTATAATTTATGATTGATTAATAAAACTATAAATCATAGTCTAGATTACAAATAGACCAATTCCAAAGTTTGGAAAAAGTGGGGGATATTGCAATATGACTTCTGTTCATGCTAAATTTTTTTAAATAAAAAACTACCTCCAACAGAGATAAGATTTCAAAAGTTGTAGAGTATTGAATTACAGTTTAAAAGCTTAATGAAAATAACATCTTTGCAGAATATTACGACAAAGGGTGAAACATTGAGACTGTTCTCCCTCTTGTCAGAGTGGACTGATCCAAAGATTAGTGAGCTTTGCGGAAAGCTTTTCAGAGACTTTTGAAGAGAGAAGATGGCGACGGTAACAAGGAGTGCTGTCGAAATGGTTCAACTAAAGGTGCAGATTTCTGCGATTTGTTTCATGTTTGTGGTCGTGGGCTTAGCGCCGGGTCAAGTTCTTTCACCGCCATACTTTAACCTTGCGACTGGACGGCCGATCGAGGCAACGGCAACTTGTGGTGTCGGAGTTACAGAACCGGAGTTGTTTTGTAAGTTGACGGGAGCTAATCGAGAAAAAGAGGACGGGAGCGGGGACTTTCAAGTTATCGACGGCCAGCTGTGCGATATATGCAATTCTTCAGATCCCACGAAGGTCCATTCGCCGGAGTTTGCAATTGATGGAACGGACAGATGGTGGCAGAGTCCCCCGCTTTCCAGGGGACTCCAGTTCAACGAAGTCAACCTCACTATTCACCTCGAACAGGTCAGATGTTTAACTCTGTAATAACTCTCATACAGAGTGAAACTGTTTATGCATGTCACAGACTGTACGTGTGTATGCATGTCGTGGCATGTTTCTAAGGGATGATATCTGCTTAAGAATGGAATGCAAGCCCAAGGTTCTAACAAAAATAGGATTTAATAGAATGAACATGCGATATAGTTACCAACAGACGAACAAGAGAACTCAAGCGAACATAAGGTCAAAGCACCACTCGTACGACATTCAGCAGCGGAACTCGACCACCCCGTCAGGCACGGAGTTGAACATCACCGACGAACAACCGTCACAACGTCGACAAAACGTTTGTTTACCTAGACCACAGGCGCTCAAACAAAATAATACACTGAGCTCTACTAACGTCAGACCAGCATATCTGACCAACAAAAGACAAAGAGCCCCAAAACAAAGACGGCAGTCTTATTTATAGACAAGGCCACTCCTTCTATGGCATCAGATTCCCGCTAACCTACGGACTCAGCCTAACACCTGCATCTACGTAAGAGGTCACGTGCCCACATGCAACAATGTATTCATGTTTTTGCTTTTGTGCGCGCACAGGTAAGTGTGTGTTAGTGTGGATGAGTGTGTGTCTGTGTGTATGTGTGGTGTGTAGGTGCGTGTAAGTGTGCGTGTGGAGGAGTTATTTCAGCCTAATGGTTTGGGACCTTCGAATATAGATCGCTAAAGGAAGCACCACTTGATGATGTAGTATACATAATGAGGGCAATTTGCGAAATATCATTTTTTGTGAATTTATAACATCGTAAGATAATTCGCTAGTTTCATAACACTTCATTTTACTATCATGTTAAGAGTAGGACCAACATAAGTAGCTATAGTAGGTACCAATAAAGCCAAGTAACTGATGATATGTAGCGTTTGGCTTAAATGAGTTCCTGATCAGAATGTTTTAACCATATTCGGCGATTTTTTCCAAACCGACAAGTATTAATATAATATAATATAATATAATATAATATAATATATTATAATATAATACAATACAATATGATATGATATGATATGATATGATATGATATGAGATGATATGATATGATATGATATGATATGATATGATATGATATGATATGATATAATATAATATAATATAATATAATATAACATAATATAACATAATATAACATAATATAATATAATATAATAATATATAATATTAATATGTTACTGTGCCTCCAAGATCCTCTCTGTCCGTTTAAACACCGGTTGTTCCTCTCCACCGGACTTCACTCCAACGGGCAGTTGTCTGTCCTCTCTTGAACCCGTCACTGACCTCAACTTGCGCCGACTGGCTCTCGCCTCTCTGCCCAAGTCTTCAGCGTTTGATCCGCTACTGCCGTTCCCCCATCCAAGAATCGATCGACATTCTCCTTCCGTTTCTCACCCTCCTCTGCAACATATCTCTTCGCGAAAATGTTCTTCCGGCCTCTCAAAAGCGATCGATTTATCACGTCTACTCTTAAGCAGTCGGGTCTTGACCGTCTACGCCATCTAGCTATAGGCAGGCCCGCCGAGAGGGGGGGCCAGGGGGGGCAAATGCCCAGAGGCCCGGCGACTTTTTAGGGACCCGGGCCGGGCCCGCAATCAACTTATGAAAAATATTATAATCAGTTATACAAAGTTTATGATTTATGCCTTTTAAAATATATTATCTGACGCTTAACTACAATCAGTTTAAACTTCAAGCATCTGAATAAAATCATAGTTATATATATATATATATGTATATATATATATATATATATATATATATAACATAACATAGCATAACATCTGTCTTTATTGCATCCAATGACAACATTTGACAGTCATTTACAACAAATTTTTTTTATATAATTAGTACAGAATCTGTAAACTCAGTAACTATCAATTACAAGGTAAAAAGAATTAATACTTATGCAACTTCCCATTTCTTCATATCCACTTCTAACAGGTGAGTTTATGCAGTTGATTGAATTCTTGTAGTCTTGTAATACTAATGGCTTAGCTGAGTTTATGCAGTTGATTGAGTTCTTGTAGTCACAAGAGGCAATGGGCGCCCCTAAGGGACCTAGATCCCGCTGAACGGGGATGCCCTGCTAATAACTAATTACAATTTCAAAGGATGGCACAGCATGGTTGCTCGCCTCACAGTAGCACAATCCAGTACCTGGCTCAATCGTCTTACTCCCTCCCCGCTTGGAGGCGCTTAATACTTATGGCTTAACTAAACCTAACTAAACTTAACTAACAAACCTTAAGTAACAACACTCACGAGCCGGGCCCCGTCTCCACCAATCCACTAAAGTCAAAATCAAATCGTGCATTTTGGTTATTTATCCAGTATCATTACATGCGACAGAAGAAAGCTTTTTATTTGCTTCTTGAACAAATGCCTGTTCTGCAACGAACGAATTTCGACTGGGATCTGATTCCAGATTACCGGACCAGCTGATCTGATACTAAACCGTCTCACATTCGTACGACTATTAATTGGACGGTATAGTGAGGCTCCCCGCGTATCATGTTTGTGCACCTCCGAGGCCTTCGCAAAGTAATTGCGTCCTTTATGGATGACCCCATATCAGAGAGATGAAGTAGAATGGTCTCGGTGGAGAAAGCCAGACTGACAAGGTATATATATATATATATATATATATATATATAATATCGTACGGTCGTACACGTACTTTTATTATTTTAATTTGTTTTTTCTCGTACGACCGTATGATATTATATTTATATAAAGCCTAAAGATAGTTTAGAGGCCCGTGACTGCTCTGGTTAGGGGCCCGCGACTGCTCTGCCTAAGGGCCCGCGACTGCTCTGCCTAGGGGCCCGGAATTTCTGTCGCCGGCCCTGGCTATAGGCCAATAACTAACGTTACCTTTGCGTCCAAAATTGTTGAAAAATTAGTAGCTAGTCAACTGTTTACCTATTTAGATTCCAACAAGCTTCTGCCACCTTGTCAGTCTGGCTTTCTCCACCGAGACCATTCTACTTCATCTCTCTGATATGGGGTCATCCATAAAGGACGTCCACAATGAGTGGGAGGGGTAATTAAAATGCGGAAAATTGCGGACAAGGGAAGGGGTTATGACCAGTGCGGACGTCCGCATTTAGGTTTCTAAATTTGATGGTTTCTTAAACACCTCCTTGTTTCAACCTTCTCTGAAAGGCGAAAAGGTGGAAGGTGATTGCTTAAAACCTCATGCCGTGTACTAGCACTTTAAAACACTGTGGGAAATTCCTTGAAGGGGCGCTATATAAGTTTATTATAGATAGATATAGATATTCACGGGTATTATGAATTAATTGTTTCAATAACAGGATATTGTTATGAAAGTTATAAGACATAAAACATAAGAGTGGTACAGTTTTAGATATCATATTTATGGATATTGCTAGTGTAGTGAATAGCTGTTAAGTTAAACTTAATTCACAGTTTGGTCTTGCCGGTTTAAGATAAATGTTTGTAATTAAACTGTTAGATACGTTGGCAGGCGTGTTAAATTTTTTGTTTAATTGTATAGCCGCGGCTCTCTATGGCTTCTCATGGGCACATTTTGCATATGGTAGGCCAGTTTGGATTGGGAGGGTTCACCCAATTCATTTTTCAACCCCTCTAGACAATTCAAATTCTGAGGTAGACCTGGCCAAGTGTGCATGAAATGTATATTTTCTCTAACTGACACATACATCTGCACAGTCCTGTCTGTCAATAGCTTAGGTTTAAGTAGGTCTGGAAAAGTCATCTCGACCATAGGACAGTGCTAGAATCGATTGTGGTCTTCTGTCTCAAAATGTCTCCATCTGAAAGTCACAAACCTGTGACTGTAACAGCGTATCTGAGCTTTATCTTTTATAGGAATTCCATGTGGCCTACGTATATATAAAGATGGGTAACTCACCCCGTCCTGAAGTGTTTGCTCTTGAGCGGTCTGAGGATCATGGAAAGACATGGAAACCGTGGCAGTTCTTCGCTGACACTCCGAGTGACTGTAACGTCTTCTTTGGACGTGATGGTTACAGCGACCGCATCGACAAAGACGATTCAGTGATCTGCGCAACAGAATACTCCAAGGTCGTTCCACTGGAAGGTGGAGAGGTATCTACCTGACTGACTGATTTGAATATTGTGCCCATGTTGTTTGAGAACATATATAAGATAAGAATATCACTAAGAGTTTTTTACGCCTCTTCTAGCATTTGCCTTACATGTATGTGTATTGTGTAACGTTGCGCCATTGGAATCGCATACAGACCAATAATACAAGAAACGGAAACCTTTCTTTCCACAGGTGACACGTAGTGCACCAGGATTCAAACCCCAGCCGCAGACATGAAAGTCAACGGTCATGGAAATCTGCCACTAGGCCACTCCCAATTTTCCTCCTCTGCATTGTATACTAGCCCTATCCATAATATTGTGTATATGTGCAAGGCGGGATCGAATCTCTAAGGTTCGGCGTATATTTTTTAGTCACAAATCCATTTTCAGGCTATCGAATAATTATACGTACATTATATTATATATCAGTAAATATATTAAGTGCCGGATTTGGACTTGGTGAGGCCCTAAGCAATATAAGCCTGGAGGCCCCTTGTTAAAAAATTACACCAGAAGGTCTCACAAATCTTGAAAACATATAAACTAAAAATGGAGAATGCTGCATTATATCCATCATGCGATATGTTTATCGCAAATCCTGTTGGTTTAATTTTTTAGTGTTAGGCCTCCTATTTGTTTCCATTTGAATTGATGCGCAGATTTTCCTTTTGAGTGTATACACTGATTGCACTTGTAGATATATGTGTCGCTTGTTAATAATCGTCCAAGTTTCAACAACTTCTCACTTTCGCTGAGTCTGCAGATGTGGACCAAGGCAACGGACGTTCGGCTTCGGCTGCTGAGGACAAAAACCCTTCTTGGTCACCTCAAGCCCATAGATTCAACACTGACTCGGAGGGTATACATTAATTACATGTATATATACGACGGATTGATTATCTTACAATGCACAATCTGGAAAGAGCTAATGTAGCAAAGAAGTACGTTGCAATAAGAAAGGGAACTAGATCCAATAGGAACGAGAACCACTCGTGAACAATACTGGCCTAAAAAGATTTAATTATGTAAATAACTACCAGCTTACAAGTAATTATAAGTGCAATAAAATCAGAAGACTGTATGACAACCGGTAAAAATACAAATCCAAGAAATGTTGTCAATCACAACAGCGATTTTGGTTTAGTACGCAACTATAGAACCAGAATCCTGATGGGCGTTTAAACAAGCTATACAAACCTTCCGGAGTTTAGTGTGCGAACGAACAGATCACGTCACTGTAGGCCTACCCAGACACTTCCTTCGGTTCATGTTCAAGGAGGCATTATCTGACAGGTCGCATGTCGTGTGCATTACACACTTCCACCAAAGCCTTGCTATCAAAAGCTTTTGAGGTAGAGGTAATGTGTTCACAGGAATATGCTGCGCTAAAGTATCCATCAAGCCTTCAAACCCATCTGATGCATTGGAAACTTCGCAGTGCAAAGGAACTCCGCGTCGCTTTCCAGCGGGTAGTCCAAGGGCCGTTTTATCCAATAGGTACAGTAGGCACTGTGCCTATAGGGCCTACGAAACTTTCAGGAACTTACAAAAGTCTGAAAATTTGAAAATGAGATTTTAAATGATTGACCTGGAAAATGGAAAAAGGAAAATTGCAAATAATAGCAAATTCAAATTTAATACATAGGCGTAGCTACATGGAGGCAAGAGGAGGCATTTGCCTCCTCTTGGTTTTGCGAATTTTAAAATTGTCCATGGGTTATAGCCCTGCGTCCTCAAATACACCCCAGGATTTTGCCTCCTCTTGATTTGTGTCTTTAGTCTCCGAGAAGAAAGTCCTCGAATGTGTTAATGACTAAAAAAAAGGTCAGCAACTTTTTTCGCGACGAAATTAACTTTTTTCGTGACGAAATTTTAGAAATTCTCAGAGCAAAATTCTTAAATTGTCAGAAGTTTTTGCGACCGCCCTTCGGACGCTGAAAAATTTCCCTCTCACCTCTGAAACAAGATCGCCGCCACTGCATAAAAGTTTAGACAAGCAGTAGTTGCCTCCTCTTGAATTGAAGTCTGGCTACGCCCCTGATTTAATAACGTTTGTACTGAAACAGTTTAGTCAGTTTAGTTAGGTTGTGTAGCCTACATTATGTGAACTTTATAATATATATAAAGGCTAAAAAAGGCTAAAAACAATATATATATGTATATATATATATTATATATATATAATATATATATATACGATGTGAATGCGTTTAGCTTTAATGCAGAGTTGGCAGTCGTGTTGGGGTCTACAAATGCAAGGCCCTATGGTAGGCAACGTGTCAACATTACACGCCAAAGCTTATTTAGACTGCGCCCAACAGTTACGTCACGCTGTTCATCAGTTTATTAAATTTAACAGTTAAAATAATACATTGATTGAACATTATTGCATTTTCAGTACTTCTACAGCATAAAAGACATCTCGATTGGTGGTCGGTGCGTCTGCAATGGCCATGCCAACGAGTGTGACTCAGTGAACAGCACCAAGCTGGTCTGCAAATGTCAGCACAACGCGTGCGGTCAGCAGTGTGAAACGTGTTGTCTTGGATTTCTGCAGAAACCTTGGCGACCCGCCACTCCAGATGCCAGCAATGCCTGCGAGCGTAAGGCTATACATAGGGTGGGGCAAATACCGGTTGCCTCAACCAGACAACGATAAATAGAAGCTCCCTCATCTACTGGTTAATGAAATAATTAATTTTCATATTTTGTATCATGTCTAGGGGTCGCAACTTTGAAAAATGTGTGACGTCATATAGTTCATTAGAAATAAATAACGAATGCATTAATCTTATTACAATAGGGTCATAGAAACTCATTAATGTCGACTATAATATATTACACAATCACTTTAATACACAAATTACACACTACACAGTACACTACTATATTGTATTGTATTGTATTGTATTGTATTTAAAAACTTATAAGTGCCTCTACCAAGTTCCCACCAATCAAGGGCGCTCCCAGTGCGAAGCTTCTCGGGAATAAAGGCAAGTTTAAAGACAACGAAAAGCTGTGGCAGGACCACCGGATAGTACTGCAGCCCGGGCCGAATGAGGAAGCTGATTCCACAATGAAGGGCCAATAGTAACAAAGGAACGAGACTGGGCTATCACCGTTCTCACTGGGGGAACAAATGAGTCAAGTCGATCAGAGGAGCGAAGAGGGCGAAGGGAGCTAGCTGAAGTAGGAAGACGTAGTGGGTCACAGAGGTATTTAGAAGCAAGACCCAGGTAAGATCGGCAAATATGGATAAGTACCTTTAGTTGGAACGAGACTGGACCATCACCTTTCTCACTGGGGAACAAATAAGTCATATATGTACCTTTAGTTGGATGCGGGCAGTAAGAGGAATCCGGTGAAGATGTTCAAACATGAATGTGGAAATATGGGAGAATCGTGGGAGACGGGTGATTTGTCTGGCAGCTGCTTTAAGAACAGATTGTAGAGGGGAGAGATGGACTTTGGGGAGGCCAACAAAGAGGGAGTTACAGTAATCAATGCGAGAGCAGATAAAGGCATAGACAATGGGAGTAAAGACTGGAGAGGAGACAGATCTTCGGATAGCCTTGAGACGTCGGAGATGGTAGTAGCACAAGCGGGTGAGATTAGAGATATAGTCAGAAAAAGAAAGGGAGCTATCAAGAATTATACCCAGGTTGCGGTCAGATGCAGAGAATGTATAAAAAGGAAAGCTTTGAGATAAAAGAGGGTAGTCAACCTTGGCCAGTTGTTGACGAGTGCCAAACTAAATCAATTGGGTCTCTGCTGGGTTTAAAGAAAACATGTTCAAGGACAGCCATGCTTGAAGATCATGAAAGAGAGCATCAATGCGAGCAGTAAGAAACAGCTGAGCATACGGAGACCCATGCACGTAGAGCTGGGCGTCATCAGCCAGTGGTTAAATGCGTTACAAAGCTGGAGGTAATATCAGCTGATTAAAGCAGGTAAAGGAGTGGGCCAAGTACTGATCCCTGGGGACACCAAACTTGACAGTAACCCAGTGTGTTCTGGAGTCACCCCAGATTATCGTTTGTGTGCGATCTGTAAGATAGGACCGGAACCAAAGAAGAGATGAGCCCCTGAGACCACTTGAGAACTCGAGACGTTGCAGGAGGATCTCATGGTCAACCATGTCAAAGGCAGCAGAGATGTCAAATAGAGCAAGCAACGAGATCTGGGATCTGTCAAACGCAGTGTAGCAACCAGAGAGGAGAGATAAGAGGACAGTTTAAGTAGAGTTTCTGCAGTCTGAGGCCGAGTTCACGGACATGACTCACGCCACGGTGTTATCATTCAAATGAAGAAAATCAAGATTGGACTTGCCAACTACAGAAACTAAAGCTGATTTCCTGAACTAAGTTAAAACATTTACACTGCAGTACTGTGTCAGATGCTTTTTCATTTATTTTATTACTCATTGTTGTTTGTAGCTTTAACTTTGGGTTCTTAATTTGAAAGTCATAACCATTAAACCGGCTGATGTAAGACCAGCTCTCATTTTACAACATATTGCGTTTTCGGTCTGGTGTTTCAGACAAAGTTGCTAGAAAACGGTGATACATATCAAAAATCCATTTTTGGTGCAATATCAACTTTAACATGGACCTTCGATTTAGGTTTGTCCGGGAACTGAACTCGAGTTTTTATTACTTTTTGCCCCACCCTAAAGCTTTCAAGAAAACAAGTGAAATTTAACGGTTCTTTCGCTCACCATATATCATTCAGGAAATCCGCCAGAAAGACGATAGGCTCAACAGTCTACACTGAAAGTAGGCTACAGCGGAGGCTTTCTGAGCAAGAATTTTAATTTAATGGCTAATGACGAACCCAAACAACAGCGTCATATGAAAGACATATGGTGACCTTTATGGCCATAGCGTGTTCTCATATGGACTTTCTTGTCCTACTATATTAGTCCATAGGTATGACACATTTCATGTGGGCTCCATGCATCCCTCTTACGACTTCCTCTTGAGAAATATAAATGCATGTTATTGCAAAAAATTGCCGAATTATAAATTATCTTACTTTGGTTACAAATAAAACATGTAGAAATTCGAATGCGTTTCATGTGGAATTCTCGTGGTCATCGTAATCGTAAATTCAAAATGTCTAAAGCGCTACTCTAAAGCTAAGTGCAGAACATCAGCTTATTAATGAATGCGGTTATGCGCCGCTGTCAATGTATTTTAGCATGTCAGTGTCATGGACACAGCAATGAGTGTCGTTACGACCCTGAGGTCGACCGTAGCCGTAGCAGCATAGACATTCATGGGCGATATGAGGGAGGCGGAGTGTGTGTCAACTGCTTTCATAACACGATGGGCATAAATTGTGAGAAGTGCAAACTTGGTTACTTTCGTCCATCAGACACACCCATCAGTTCCGACCGCGCTTGTCAAAGTAAGTTAAATAGCCTACTTTACTAAATATAATGAGTTCTGCTAGTCTTGCTCATTATATTGATCATAGTCTAAAATGATCAAATTCGCTGAGTTGATCATCAACATAATCTAGCAAGGCTGAGTAACGTCTAATTAGTTGAAAGTTTCAGTTTTGATAAAAAAATTTAAATCAACAAACTTGACTCTCACTCATGGATAATTATTATCACATCAGTTAGAGTAAGGTAAATTTGGATTTGTAGAATGCAGATGTGAATTCGCGTATTCAACGGGAAATTGTATGGAAGGAACAGGCCAATGTTTGTGCGAACCAGAATATACTGGAGCCGAGTGCGACAGGTAAGCACAGATATTCTCTTTACTCTGGAAAAACCAATGGAAGTGGAGTATATTTTTAAGAAGATCGCGTTAAAATTAATCTAAAATACGGTACAAGCCATCAACGAAAATGGTTTTCTCTTCTGCATATAACCTAAATGTCTCACTTGAGCAACTCCAATTAGATCCAATTGGCACTAATTCTTAAGCTTTGCAACTGTCACCTCATGATGTGCTTTGCACTTTACAGCATATCATTTTGTTCTGAACTTTAACGGCTGCATGGCTGTTCATCATCTCCTTCAGAAGATATTGTCTTTATTTCAAGCTAGTAATAAGATGCTTTCAATATTTTAAGTAGCCCGGGTGCTTAAACTGTATAAGAGCCTGTGAATAAGCTGGTTCACGCAACTTCGCTTTTGGGGTGCTGTAGAAATCTCGAGATTACGATTACGATTTAAGTAATAAGGTGTTTTCACGAAAGTTTGTGTCTGTTAATCTGATTTTCTAAAGCTCTTAATTAATTCACGCAGACTCGTCAGTAAAGACTCTTTAATTAAATCATATATAGCCTATTCCAGCAAATTCTAGTATTAATAATAATTAACTTTCAATGTCTTAGTGTCAACACAATAGTTAACCAGCTTTGCTTTGTCTTGTTTTGTTCCATCGCCGTGACGATTGGTATTTTCAGGTGCCGTGACGGTTACTATGGTTTTCCGCGATGTTTTAAATGTCAGTGCTACGTTAATGGAACCATGGACAGTGTGTGTGAAGTCGGAGGAGGCCAGTGCTCTTGCAAATCAAATTTTAACGGGACCAAGTGCGATCAGTGCGCTTTCGACCATTACAACTTCCCTGAATGCCGATGTAAAGTCTAATATAATTATGTCTGAGTAATTTTGCATTAGTCAAGTAAGTAAGTACACTTCAATAATGAAAGGCAAATGAGCACGTTCACTTGACAATGAGTACGATGCCTTTGTAATTTAATTAATTAAATAGCTTTGTTAACAATTAGATGTAGGCGTAGACCCTTTTATCGATGTTGGTCATGTCCTGAATGCAAGACTGATGTCAATATGTGCAGTTATCAAATGCCAACTAAACGATATCTCAATTGTGCACTTTCCAACTAGTAGTTTGCCTGCATTTTCTTTTGTTTGACAGCATGCGACTGTGACATTATTGGCTCTCTTACCAGAGGATGTGACGTGACGAGTGGACAATGTCACTGTCGCGCCAACTACTGCGGTCGCACCTGTGACAGCTGTGCCCTTGGATACTACAACTACCCAGCCTGTGACGGTGAGTTGTTTCATTACATTTCAGTGGCTCATCAACATGAATTAATAGCATTTTAATTTTACTACATAACAACAACTATTGTTCATGCAGGCATTTTAATTTTACTACATAACAACAACTATTGTTCATGCAGGCATTACTGTTGCAGTAGAGCCAGTGTTTAATCTAGTCCCCCTCTTCTGGGAGGGGAAACCAGGTTTCTGGGAGGACCAGCCAATTTTTCAGACGTTTTCAACTTTCATCCAGATTTTTATAACTTTCATCCAGACTTTTTCAACTTTCATCTTCCCAAAAAGTTGATGACCTTTTTTTTTTTTTAGTCATCGCCCAATTTTTTAACTTTTACCATAGGAATTTGCCTCTCAAACAACTACACAAGTACCTTACGAGACCTCTCGGGGGGGGAACCATATATCACCATGTATCCTGGGGGGGGGAATTTGCCTCCCCAAAAGCTCTCAACATTATAATATTGCCGGCCTCTGGGGGGAAACATCAATCCTGGGGGGGGAACTTTACCCCCCCAAAGACGTCTAGATTAAACACTGAGTAGAGCATTATACATATACATACATATATATATACTAGCTGGATTACCCGGCGTTGCCCGGGGTTATAAGCTTCACACCACCACCACCACCACCACCACCACCACCACCACCACCACCACCACCACCACCACCACCACCACCACCACCACCACCACCACCACCACCACCACCACCACCACCACCACCACCACCACCACCACCACCACCACCACCACCACGCAGTCTTGGAGGCCCTTATTTTTCATTAATGTAAGTTTGTAAATGTAGACGCTAAGCAAATGGATTAAGCATTATGTGTCAATTGCTATACAGGGACCCGCACTTTCGTTCGAAATTGATATAGGCCCTATAGTTGTCAATTAAGTTTTATAGGAAATGTAGACCTAATCTATAGACGTTTTGAAAAATCATTGTGAGGAATAATGATTAAGTTTTTAGGTTCATATATAGTTAATCGGTTTGGAAAATTCGTTTTACAAGATGCATCATTTGTGCATGGTTACTTGGCAGCTTGTGGGTGTAATGAGATTGGAATTATGAGTAACACCTGTGATATTCATGGCCAGTGCAAATGCAAACGTAACTTCCAGGGCAAGCAATGCGATCGGTGTGCACCCGCTTTTTGCAAATATTCTGATTGTCTTGGTAAGCAATCAGATATATATTATCCGCATTAATTAGACCTAATGTAATATCCCTATTAATTAATGTATTATCTGTATTAATTAAAGCACTATTTGTTGTAATTAATGTATTATCCGCTTTAGTAATGTATTATCCGTATTAATTAATGTATGATATAGTATTAATTAAATACACGTGTTATTTTATTAAGTAATGTTTTGTCCATATTCGTTTTAGTTACTGCTTATGCATCTTTTACATCACATATTCTGTTTTAATAGTATTTTTCAGCTGACAAGGTGATTTATGAATTTCTCGACAGACTTAACACTTGTAAACTTCATGAACATTTTATTCTTAACTGTAGGCTTAATGCTGTCTGTAAAGAATTAAATGTTCGAGTGATTAAATTTGTGCGTGAACATTTATTAGGGGGCCTATTGTCTCTTTCAAAACTCTGCCACAAACGTCATTTAAACTTAACATTTACATAGTCACCAATACATTATGCATTAGCATTACTCTCTTAAATCCAGTGCACCATCTGTGAATGGTCGAGGATAGAAATACAGCCTAAGCAGATAGATTTCTTAACGTTTTCGATTATTTTCGGTTTCCGAACGATATCAGTCTGTACTCTGTATCAAGATTTCATTTGGGGCTACCAGGTGTGAGTACCGTGTTACCAGGACACTTAGTTGGGAACACAGGTCCGAAATCCTCGACCCATTGAAGCCGCCATTATAGTATAGCTCTTCCAGCTCTAAACCTAAGAGCCTTCCCGAACTTTTGAATTAAATGATCATTACATTGTATTTTCACAAGCAATTTTTTTTATTCAGATTGTAATTGCGACGTGTATGGTTCACACGGAATCTCGTGTAATCAGCAGACAGGGCATTGCGACTGTGCACCAACATTCGAAGGCTTGACCTGCAATCGCTGCAAAACAAATAACTATAATAATTCAACGTGGGAAGGTAAGTTAACCTTGTGACTCCTCCAATCATTAATGCAATATCATGTGCGTTATTTTTTAAAGCCTGGCTCAGAAAAACGTGCACATCTATATTTTGATACTTTTCTACGTACGGATGCACGCCATGCACGAGTCTTCTACAGACGTGAATAGGATGGTGACCTGCGCTTGGCCTTCGACTGGCGCTTTAGAAGTTTGGAGATTACGATTACGATTACAGACGTCTGTTTAATATGTGTCAGCATTCACGAAAATTTCATAACGTAATTTGAAAACCTTTTTTAAGTCTTCAAAGGATAGCCTATGTCTGTAAAACCAGCAACTGTCGTGCAATGAGTTCGTAGGTCAATGCTTTTGTAAACCAAACATCATCGGTCGCACGTGTTCCATCGGCTACTATGGTTTCCCTAACTGTAGAAGTGAGATTACTACCTTTGCATCATGTTTTACTTTTCAGTCGACCCGTTTAAAGTTTGAATTTACTTTCCGCATATGGGACTAAATTATGTGATTTGTTGAGCTTAATTAGTGTTAAATCAATATCGTATTATGAAATGTATTTTGGTTATGATGCAAAATTTTGCAATGCTTAGTAGCTATGGAAATATAATGTAATTATTCATTTTTATGTTTCTATTGTTTGTCTAATTGTTGAGATTTATTCTGGTTCGCCCTAATTATCAAAGCTTCATTAATGTTTCTGTTATGTGACTGAATTTGAAATACATGGTTTAAAAACTTTAGAATAGTTATCACTCAATGCTGACGGAAGGCTGAAATAAATTGAAAGTTTGTCACTATGAAGTTAACTAAGAAGTTATTATGTGTGGTGTAACTTATTAGTGTTCAAATTTGTATTCATCATAGCTTTCAACTGCAACAGAATAGGCTCGAAGATGTCTAATCATCAGCCAAGATCCTGTCTGTGCAAACCCTATGTTATTGGTGCCACTTGTGACCGCTGCCGAGTAAGATATGATGTCTAAATATTCCAGTTTAATTAAAGTTGACTTTAGTACAAAAATGTGATGTTTATGAAAAATTTAAGGGCATATAATTTGTTGTAGGATTATTGCTTATTTAATTTTTTGGGTTGCCGCTCTTGATTATCTCTTCCCAGTGCTTTTTGTTTCTAGAAAAAAGGTTCGGGAACGGAACAATAGGCTCCGGAACGCAACAATTATGGGCTGGCTAAAATCACGAGAAAAACGGGATTGGGGGTTGGGAGGGGTCTCAATAAACACTGAAAACAGTTCAAAAACATTGAAAATAAATTAAAGTAACTAAAATATTGTTTTAATAATTAAAATAAATAAATTATTTTTTAGTAGCTGAAAAAGGTGCCGGTGTCCCGAGATATTCTATCCCCCCTAAAGCGTATCCCCCCGGATGGAATAAACCGGTTTAGAGTATCCGGTGGGAAGAACCATTCTATCCCCCCTCGTCATACGCATCACGATAGTCTCGACGAAATTCCAGTCAAAATCACCAAAAACAAAGTAAATTGATTTCAGGTCGACGTACAAGCTAAAGATACGCAATTCAAAAATTTTATGTGTGCAATAAATCCAAACAGTACGACTGAATACATTTAGAAACCGTCAAAAATGCAAACTAAACCGAATACTCCATTTCGCTAAGGGGGATACGCAAGTATGGGGGATACTCTATTTCGTGACACCGGAACGCCCTTTCGGCTCGTTCCGGCTGAAAAAAGCCCTGTCTCTTCCTATACGGTACTTAATTCCCTGTTTGGAGTCTTCAGACTAAATTTGTACAGTGATCTATTGTTTGGACACTCCTGATGATGTCATGGTGATCATTTGCTGTCAATGTGATAATGTCAAATTTACATATTTGTTAAGTTCAAAGTTGTAAGAATCGAAAAATGTCTTTATGGAGTCATCCTGGTAAAACTGTTGTAGTGACTGTTGTTATGGTTGGCAGAGTGGTGCTTTTGGATTTGAAAGAGGGCGTGGATGCGAGCTTTGCAATTGTGGGCCTGCTTCAGTCACACCTGATTGCGATGTCTACTCTGGTCAGTGCGAGTGTCGCCCAGGTGCCATTGGACGCAAGTGTGACCAATGCAAGCAGGGATACTGGAACTACGGACCATGGGGATGTCAACGTGTGTAGACTATTTCTTTCCAAAACGTGTATAATTTTATGCGAAGATTCACCTTGGGTGTTACAGTTTTGTTTTATTTCTCTATTCAGATGTCTATGATGGAAAGAATAGAATATATTTGGCCTGGTCTCACCGTCTCTCTTTACCACCATAGTTCACGCATTTGTCTGTTCACGCTTGGACTACTGCAACTCGCTCTTCAAGGGTCTCCCTCAACAGCGTCTCTCCCCTTTCAATCTGTTCTAAATGCTTCTGCTAGGCTCGTCGCTCGAATCCCCCTCTTTGCCCATATTTCTACGTAAATTCTTGATGTCCTGCATTGGCTCCCTATTGCCGCGCGCATCCATTACCGGCTTGATCTTTGGTTCATAGGACAATAATTGCCTTGGCCCAGCGCCGGGCGTTTCCTATAGTGGGTCCCACAATCTGGAACGACCTTCCCCCTGCTCAGGGCCACACTAATGGCTGGCTTTTCCTCATCGGTCTCGAGTTCCCGGGATCTTCTGTGCCGAGAGCGCCGCTGAATAGTTATTCTGCGAGAGGAGCTTTATAAGATGTCTCCAAATCTCAGTAGGGCACTGGCCCGAAATATCTCTCGAACTATCTTCAAAGCCGCTATCTGCATCTTCTTTTCGCTCGTTGCGCTCTGTGAACCGGCATGATCTTTTTCCCTGGACTGCAGCTTGGTATAATAATAATCTTTTTTCTTTAATAATTCAAATCGACAAACGCAGCAAGATTACATTGAGACATGACAGTACAATAATCAATATCTTAACTAGACACACGTTATGGCAGCCGTGCAAGGCGCCCACCCGAGAGGAGTTGCAGGAATCGAATCGAGTACTGCTGCACTCCTGGTGCTCTTCTGGCCATGAGTGTTACCATTACTCTATGCCCTATAATAGTCTCTCGCTATGAAGTTTTCTAAGATGTTGTTATTTGTGGTGTAATTTATTTGTGCTGAAATTTGTATTGATCATAGCTTGCAACTGCAACGTAATTGGTTCTGAGCTGTGTGACAAACAGTCAGGATGCTGTCTCTGCAAACCCAATGTTATTGGTGCCACTTGTGACCGTTGCCGAGTAAGATTTGATGTCTAAATATTCTAGTTCAATTACAGTTGACTTTACTACAGAAATGTGATGTTTTATCAAACATTTAAGAGCATAAAATGTTTTGTAGGATTATTGTGTATTTAATTTATTGGCTTGCCGCTATTGATTATCTCTTTCTGTTCTTTATTCCTTGTTTGGAGTCTCCAGACTATGTTTTTACAGTATCTTCCTGACGGTGTCTTGGAGATCATTAGCTGTCAATGTGATAATGTCAGATTTACATATTTGTTAAGTTCAAAGTTGTAAGAATCGAAAAATGTCTTCATGGAGTCATCCTGGTAAAACTGTTGTAATGACTGTTGTTATGGTTGGCAGAGTGGTGCTTTTGGATTTGACAGAGGGCGTGGCTGTGACCTTTGTAACTGTGGTCCTGCCTCAGTCACGCCTGATTGTGATGTCCACTCTGGTCAGTGCGAGTGTCGCCCAGGTGTCATTGGACGCAAGTGTGATCAATGCAAGCAGGGATTCCGGAACTACGGACCAGAGGGATGTCAACGTGTGTAGACTATTTCTTTCCAAAACGTGTATAAATTTATGTCAAGATTCACTTTCGGTGTTACAGTTTTGTTTTATTTCTTTATTCAGATGTTTATGATGGAAAGAATAGAATATATCTGGCATAGTCTCACCGTCTCTCTTTACCACCATAGTTCACGCATTTGTCTGTTCACGCTTGGACTACTGCAACTCGCTCGCCATGGGTCTCCCTCAGGAGCATCTCTTCCCTTGAATCTGTTTTAATTGCTTCAGCTAGTCACATTGCTCGACTCCCCCGCTTTGACAATATCTCTACTTAAATGCTTGATGTCCTGTACTGGTTCCCTATTGCCGCGCGCATAGGCTATAAGATCTTCCTCATTGTCTTGTCTTCCTTGTCTTCGGGCACTGCCCCGAAATATCTCTATAACTATCTGTAAAAACAGCTGTCTGCGTCTTCTTCTCGCTCGTTGCGCTCTGCGAATCGGCTTTATCTTTTTTATTCCAGGTCTATAATTGCCTTGGACCAGCAACCGGCGTCTGCTGTTGTGGGTCCCACGTTCTCAAACGAAATTCCCTCTGCTCAGGGCCAAACTAATGACTGGCTTTTCCTCATCGGTCTCGAGTTCCTCGGGGCTTCTGTGCTGAGAGCGTCTCTGAATACTTATTCCGGGAGAGGCGCTTTATAAATTTCTACATACAAGAAAACACAGTTTAATTATTGAGATTTGTTCTGGTTCACTTTAATTATCAAAGGATTATTAATGTGTCTGATCTGTGACTGCAGTTGAAATACGTGGTTTAAATTACTTTAGATTTCTTTATCACCCAATATGGACTGCAGGTTGGTATGATAGTCTGTCACTATGAAGTTAACTAAGAAGTTGTTATTTGTAGTGTAATTTTGTGTGTGTTGACATTTCTGTTAGTCATAGTTTGCAACTGCGACACAATTGGTTCTGAGCGGTGTGACCTTCAATCAGGATTGTGTCTGTGCAAACCCAATGTTATTGGTGCCACTTGTGATCGTTGCCGAGTAAGATTTGATGTCTAAATATTCTAGTTCAATTACAGTTGACTTTACTACAGAAATGTGATGTTTTATCAAACATTGAAGGCATATAATTTTTTGTAGGATTATTGTGTATTTAATTTATTGGCTTGCCGCTATTGATTATCTCTTTCTGTTCTTTATTCCTCGTTTGGAGTCTTCAGACTATGTTTTTACAGTATCTTCCTGACGATGTCTTGGTGATCATTAGCTGTCAATGTGATAATGTCAGATTTACATATTTGTTAAGTTCAAAGTTGTAAGAATCGAAAAATGTCTTCATGTAGTCATCCTGGTAAAACTGTTGTAATGACTGTTGTTATGGTTGGCAGAGTGGTGCTTTTGGATTTGACAGTGGGCGTGGCTGTGACCTTTGCAACTGTGGTCCTGCTTCAGTCACACCTGATTGTGATGTCTACTCTGGTCAGTGCGAGTGTCGCCCAGGTGTCATTGGACGCAAGTGTGACCAATGCAAGCAAGGATACTGGAACTATGGTCCAAGGGGATGTCAAAGTGTGTAGACTAAACCATGTATAGTTTTAGTCAGGATTAACGGTTGCGTGCATAAAATAATTTCACTATGTATTAGGTGTTGTTGATTTATTTGTTGATTTTTGGGCGTTGAAGTTGTGTTTCATTTCTTTATTCAGATGTCAAGGATGGAAAGGATGGTACATATAACGCCTAACCGTTATTTAGTTAGGGAGTGGATAAAGATGGTCAATAAAGAAAATTGATGAAGTTGTTTATGATGTTTATTATTACTGTTATTATATTTATTGTCATTATTATGTATTGTTATTATTTATTGTTGTTAGCTTTACGAACAATTTCGTTGACATTTAGAACTTTTGTTTTATGAAGAGTTTGTTGTTTCCTTTCAGGATGCACGTGTTCATCACGTGGTTCAGTGACCTGTGACCCATTTACTGGTCAGTGTCAGTGTCCGCCTGGAATGAGTGGACCTAACTGTGACCAGTGTCTTCCTCAGTGGGTCATGATTCCGGGATTCGGATGCAATGGTGAGCAGACCTTCACCTGCATTACATGTGACAGCTGAGAATTCTAGATTGTATTGCATTGTATTGTATCTGAACATTTATAAAGCGCCTCTCATAGTGTTCGCTAATCAGTGGCGCTTCCAGTGCGAAAGACCCAATGAATAGAAATGGTTTTAAGACAGCGGAAAGAGGCACTTGGGCCACCGGCTAATAAAGAGGCACGTGTCAATGGAGGGAGTTGATTCCAAAGGCAGGACCAATGCAAGAAAAGGCTCGTGTTTTGGCCATAGTAGTCCTGGTTCGTGGGACAAAAATATCATGGCGGTTAAGCGATCGTAAAGGACTGGAGTAGCTGAAACTGGCAGAAGAACGAGGTCACAGAGGTACTTGGTGCCAAGCCTGCATAAGGACCAAAGTGAGAACCTTAAGCTGAATCCGAGAAGTTAGAGATGTTAGACTTTTTTAAATTGATGTATGTTCCCTTCAAAAAGCTTTGAGCACCAGAATTACCTATATCCTCTGAGGTGGAAAATCTATGATTCAGTCAGGTAAGAGCGCGCCTGGGTCGGAGGAGCATCGACCACCCACTGCAGAGAGATTCTGCGACCAAACGGTGTTAACTAAGGAATTCCTGCTTGTACAGATCTGGTGTTTAGAAGAGTGTCCGAAACTCATGTCTTCTACCATCAACCTCAAGGATTGCCGATCAGTGATCAGAATGCTCAAATCGGCTTTCGTCATTCCTAAGCACCGATGCAACATGGACCAAGAGTTCAGCACATTGTGTCAACTTTCAGCATCAAGTTAGGACTCCGGATTTGGGGCCCTTATATATTCAAGAGACTGTTGTTTCTTTATCACGGTTTATTTCCTTCAGATTAACTTGTTGTATGAATGAAATGTAACAGGATTTAGGATGCAAGGAGCGATTTCAATAGAGACTTAAAAGTTGCGATATAAGTTGTTTACATGTGTTACCTATGATATATAACAATAGATTGGCTTAAAGAATTATATGCAATTGGAAGTATTTGTCTTGTCTAGAATGTGATAACTGCAGTCGCCTGTTGATGGATGACATCGAAATCATTGACCGCAACATAACTTCGATGAGACGTGAGCTAGAAAGTGTCTCCGTTGGTATCCGCGCCTTACAACGCCTTGAAAAGATCAACCGGACGGTTGCCGAACTGAGACCTCTGGTGGACAATTTAATCAGCCATCCTACTCAGGTGAACGCCATCAAAAGAGAACTTTACGAGGTCCAAACACTTGCCAGAGAGGTCAACACCAAGGTCAGTTATGAGTTCAGATCCGATCCAATATGACTGTATACAATGTTCACGGTATCAGTTGGTCATTGTCGTTAAATCAATCAGCATAGAGCAATAATGGGCTAGAACCAGTTGAGCCCCAGTAGGAATACACATAAAGGTACGAACACTTCCTGCGGGAGAGAAGTCAGTGAAAACTGCGCTTATGTCGAGATAGAAAGGCCAACGTAAACTCTGAAACGAAGCATTTTTTGGAATAGTGCTTCAAGGCTTATAGGGCCAGCACAAAATATGCGATGGCTTAGTACCGTCCTTGACTTCGGATGAGGGAGGGTTAAACAATCAGGATCTCTTCTAGCAGCGCAAGATATTTGTTGCAGAAAAGATTTTAGGTCGTGGAGCTGGCGATGATGTAAAACATCTAAAGGATTAGTGCATGTTAGAGATCATTTGATGTGAATCAGAAACCAAATTAATGTTTCAATGATCGAATGTGTAGGTCGATTTATACAAAGGCGTTTTTCTTCCTTGTAGGTCAGCGAAGTTTGAGACCAAACACCATTGATGATAATACACATAGGGGCCTACATTAACTATGTCTAAGACTTAGCAGAATATGCCTTCAGAGAATTTTACAGTTTCTGACTTATAGGCCCTAGTCTTAGACGAAAACATTCAGGCTAAAATTCATTTAAACTCATTTAATTAACAGTTTTATTGCAATTGAACTTCTGACTGCAGCCAGTCCAATATTATTATTTATTGTTAATTAGTAACTTCCGTAAGAACTGATTAGTTGTAGGCCCTCTACATTAGACTCTCTATTTGAGGTCTCTTTCATTATGTAAAACACCTGTTGCGTTGCATTGTATTGTTAATGCATTTATTAAACCGTGTAACACATTTTTCTCATAAAACATTCAATATTTCGTTTTCATAGTCGGGTCGTACTTTGGGAAAATCTGAATCGGTAAAATCTGATGCAGCTGATGTTAAGTTTCGAGCAGAGAATCTTTATCAAGATCTTGTTCAAATGGCCATCAAAGAAGCAAAGGGTAAGCTGCATTATATATAGGCAGAACAGAATAAGGCACTTCGGGTAATTATCTGGCTATTGTCATAGCTTATTTGCCACCGGGCTGCATTTATAAACTCGAGCATGATCGGTGACAAGGATCTGTTAATGTACACGTTTTTATATAGCGACCGTAGGGCCTCGACCGGGCGACCCTGCTCATTTTTCAATGAATTGCTCTGGTGAGATCCTTCAACTCCGCTGCCCGTTTGAATAGGCGCCACGCCATTTATGGTCCACGTGAACGGATCGTTGTAGCGAGAGATTTAAATCCTTGAAATAAGTGACCTTCGGGAGGCGAACCGCGATTCGCACGCTCTCTAACACAGAAGCGCATGAGACGCAGCCTACGCTCTAACCAATGTGGCCAGATGTTTCGCTTGGGAAAAGCTGCAAAAAAGTCCCATTAAAAGGACTAGACAGGTAGCAAAAGTTTTTGTGCATTGCAAAATTTGACGTCGTCAAAAATTGCCGCCATAGAAAATTTCCAATTCTGCTTAGTTTTTAAATATATTAAAATTGGGGCACGATAAGCATAAGAAAGGCGAGATCGATATATCACGGGCTCATTGGGAACATTATATAAGACTTATATATGATCCTCTTTGAACATCTCGAGAAGTACTTGGATTAGGAGCCAATTCTTCTCATTGCTAGATGTCAAGATTTCGGACTATAGTCATTTCGTTAATGTTAATTATTATTCCAGAAGCTGTGGACTTTGTCAAAGAGGTTTTGGAGAATATCCAGACAGGCACTGGTGGGGAGAAGATCGAGGAGTTGCTGAATCAGGCAGAAGAGATGCTAAAAGAAATCAGGTCGCGTGACTTCTCGCGCAGTGAAAGTGCAGTCAAAGAGGAACTTGGGAAGGCAAGAGATAGTAAGGGACAATCAGTTTACCTAACGTATACAGTACTGCTTGAAGCCTTGAACCCATTTGTTGGCAATTAGCCTATCGTACGGAGAACACGTGCGCATTAGCCCAGTAAATATTTCTTCTGGAGAAATTCAAAATGTTGCTTCCCGCTTCTTGCTGTCATCTCCCCTCTCATAACTCCTCCTGTCCCAAGCTCTCCTCTCTTCCAATCTCTTTCTCCAATCTCCCTCTCTTTCAGCAAAATGTCCTTTCTGGAGAAATTACTTTGTTGCTTCCCTTTTATTCCTCTCGCTGGTTAAATACCTTCCCTCTCACAGCCTCTAATTCATTCAAAACTTAATATAGCGCCCATCAAGGTACCTACTCAGAGTGTCCCATTCTCCCATCCTATCCATCTTTTCTCCTCAATCTCCCATCCTCTATTTTTCCAGGCCTCCACCGCTCTCTTCATTACATTTATAGGATCTCCCTATATTTTCTGTTTCTCTCTCTCACTTTTCCTCTACTCTTACCTCTCTTTAACTCCAAACCACACTCCCTCTCTTAAAATTGTTCTCCAATCTTTCCTTCCCATGTCTCCCATTCTATTTATTCTCTCTCTTCTCTTTCCAGCTTCTCTCTCTCTCTCTCCCTCTCTTGCGTTTATAAAATCCCTATGCTTCTTGCAATCACTCTTCCTGCCCTCTCAAATTCGCTGCTCAATTTCTTCTCCTCAGTATCTGATTTCCTTGCTACTTCCTCTCCCAACCTCTTCCCCTTCCCCTTCCCCTACGCTTCTTCATCTCCCAAATCCCTTCCCGCTCTTTCAACCCCAATCTTTTTCCCGTTCCCTTACTTCTACTCCCCTTTCCGGCCCCTTGCTCTCCCGCTGTCTATCTCTTACGTGTACCGAGAATTTCCACTGGCTCTCCATGAAAGCATTTTTATAAACAATGTTCCCACATGATATTGAACAGAGGTACCTAAGCGAGATGTACTTATTGTTGAAGACGATTGGAACGCGAAGATTGGTACAGACAACACAGGATGGGAGAAAGTCATGGGTAGATTTGAATATGGGGATAGAAATGAACGAGGTGAGAAGTTGCTGGAATTTGCAACGGACAACGAGCTTTGCAACACAAGGTTTCAACAGAAAGACTGTCGTAAATGGACATGGCGAACTTGTGATCATTAAACTAAAAATATGATAGATCTGATATTAATCAACGCGCGCTGGACTACATCAGGACAGCAGTGCCGGACATTTCAGGGCGCATATGTGGATTCGGACAACAGCCTGGTGATTGCAAACATCAAAATAAAACTCAAAAAGAGACACAGGAAGGAACCACAAAAACGAAGAGATGTTTCAAGACTGGCTGAAAAAGAAATACAGAGTGCATATCAAAATGCACTGGAAACAAAGCTCAAAGAATTGTGTGAGAAACAGGATAATAATAGAACAGCTGACTGCAGCGATAATGGAAGCAGGAGAACAGGTGATTCCAGAACAAGAAAATATCACAAAAAATGGATCACACCAGAGACTCTGAGAGTGGTGCGGGAGAAAAGAGAATTGAAGATCGGAAGAGACAGATCGGATGCAGCAGAGAGATCATATAGGGAAAAATGCAACGAAGTACGGAAAGCAGCGAGGGCAGACAAAGCCAAGTGGCTCGAGAAACAATGCAGTGACATAGAAAAATATGGACAATGCAAAACAAGAGAGGTGTACAAGATAATAAGGAAACAATAACAGCAAATGGCAACCAAAACTTGCAGCAACCAGGGACGAAAAGGGCAAGGTACTTATGAACAAGGCAGACATTGTACACAGAATGTCACAGATGGACAAGTTACTTTAGCAGCCTATATAAAGCACAGATGGACTAGGACATCACAAATCAGATGATTACAGAACTGAAGAAACAAGCTCCGCCAGGTGAAGATATCGAAACGATATCTTAGAAGCAGAGGTGAGAAGAGCTCTGCAACGATTGAAAAACAACAAAAGTCCGGGTAAAGATGGCATAACAGAGGAGATGATAAAAAGTGGAGGCGATTTCAGTGCGCACGCCGGATGAATGGAAGAAGTCAATTCTAGCCATTCTTCACAAAAAAGGAAACGAAATGGAATGCAGTAACCACAGAAGAATCGCACTGATAAGTCACCTTGGCAAAGTGCTGATGATGATACTAACAGAAAGACTTAGGAAGCAGACTAAAGAATACCTTGCAGGCGGGGTTTAGAAGAGATAGAAGCACTATACAACAGATATTGGCACTGAGACTGATAAAAGAAAAAGCCAGTAGAAAGAACAAGAAAATTTATAACTGCTTCGTAGACTTTAAAAAGGTTTTCGACAGCATCGATCAGAATCTCATATGGGTAGTAGGGCATAGTGACCAGAAAGGATTATGTTTGGCATATCATAATTTTTTGCTCCTGTGCATAGGATAGTGTCTGGTATTGAAATTATGTTTCTGGTGTGCTGCTTAACTTTGCCGCCGTGGCTCTGAAGTTATACCTATATACCGCATTATGCGACTATTGAGTTATAGTCCAGGCAATTTACAGTAGGACCTGGGAAGAATTGCTTCAGAAGCTTTTTAAACGGGTTTCTGCTCAGAAACCATTGCTCAATAACATATCCAAAATAGGACAAAATCGGTGCAGGGGAACACACCCACAAATGAGTTTAAAAATGGTGGATTTGGGGTTTCCTCAGAAATACCAGTAACAATAGGGGCGTAACAATAATTTGCAGTTAGAACATATATAAAAGTGCTTCAGAAGCTTTTTAAACGGTTTCCTGCTCAGAGACCATTGCTGAATAACATATCCAAAATTGGAAAAAATCGGACCACGAACACTCCCAAAAATGAATTAATTTCAAAGTGGCGTATTGGCGGTTTCCTAAGAAATACGAATAATAATACCAATAATTTGCAGTTAGACCTTGGCAAAATAACTTCAGAAGCTTCTTAAACGGTTTCCTGCTCAGAAACCATTGCTCAATAAATAACATATCCAAAATCAGACAAAATCTGTGCAGGGGAACACCCCGAAAATGAATTTCAAAATGGCGGATTGGGTTTCCTAAGAAATACTAATAATAAGAGGGGTCTACCAATAATTTGCAGTTAGACATGGGCAAACTCACCAACCAAACTCGCCAACCAAACTCACCAAACTCACGAATCAAACTCACCAAACTCAACATTGTTGACTTTCGTGCACACTAGAAACAACTAAAAAAAGAGACACTATTTTAACGCCTTTTTCAAAAAGGTATTTGTCATGGTTTTTACCTACGAAAGTAGAGGAAACTTCCATTGCTCGGCGGCAAAGTTAGATGCAATAAATGTGATGCAATCTTTCTTCCACACTTATGTTTTAGGACTGGAGCAACCTTTCCGATTGTGCCAAAGTTCATTCTAAACCAAAACATATTTCTTGCTATGCCCTAATGGGCAGTCCTGGAATCGTATGGCGTGGATAACAAGTTGACTCATCTACTGAAGGAATTAAACAGCAATCCAAAGGTAGCGGTCGGATTGTGTGGTGAAACTGGAGTCTGGTTTAACACTAGCAGAGGCACACGCGGTGATCCATGCAATATCACCAAATACTTTCATCATGCACTTGGAATGAGTCTTGGACAAGATCAGGGAAAACGATGGAGTAGTGATCAGTGGCATAAGGGATCAATAACCTCTGCTTTGCCGATGATACTTACCTGACTCGAGAAGATGAACAGCGATTGGAACATACAGTACAAACGCTGAACGAAGAAGGAAAGAGATATGGCCTTACCATGAATTTTGATAAAACAAAACAACGGTATTTGGCGAAAAGAATTTACCAAAGAAAATGGTCGTAGACGAAATTCAGTTAGAAAATGTTGAGAAGTGTGCATACCTTGGGAGCAATATGACGTATGATTTGAACAGTAGAAAAGAAGTACTGGCCAGAATTGCAAAGGCGATAGCAGCACTAAAAGCTATAGATAAGAACTTGAGAAGCAAAAAAAACATAAAGCTAGAGACAAAACTGAGCGTTTTGCAAACGTGCGTTTTCAGCAGCATGTTATAAGGATGCGAGACATGGGTAATAGCAAAAGACATCGAAGGAAGGATTCTGGCCTTTGAGAGAAAATGTTATAGGAAGATCATGAGAATAGTATGGACACAAAATGTTAGTAATACAGATATATATAGACGAATACATCTCAAAGAGAATATTATGTAGAAGATAATTAAGAGGAAGCTGGGAATGTTTGCCCATATATGCAGAATGAAGAGTGATAGAAAGATGAAGACATTAGTGCTCGGAAGGATGGATGGTTCAAACAAAAGAGGACGACCCCATAAGGAATGGCTAGACGATATCATCGGATGGTGTGGAACATCGCTTCAAGAGCTGAGCCACACCGTATTAGACAGACTACAGAGGAAGAACATAGTGAAAATGGCATCGGACACCTACGGGCGATGAGCCCACGGTTACTGATGATCATGATGATGATTTAGTTGATCTATGTCAATTTCTACGTCAGCCTTGCCTTACAGTGTTCTAGGTCGAATCCTACTAAAGAATATTGTATGTAGATGGTATTATGCGTTTAACGACTTCTTATATCTGCCACGGCCGTTATCGCTGACGTATTTTACTTCATTTAATTTATGTAGATTACATGTAGATTACCAGCTCATAAAGCACAAAAATTCATATGAGATATAAGCGGTTTTCGTGTAGCACCAAAATTAACGC
The DNA here is from genome assembly GCA_963556255.1 of Allolobophora icterica. Lineage (NCBI taxonomy): Eukaryota > Metazoa > Annelida > Clitellata > Crassiclitellata > Lumbricidae > Allolobophora > Allolobophora icterica. Next base: position 67,231,955 of record OY744604.1, on the reverse strand, counting down.
GTTGTTAATAAGATTGATGATTAAACTTTTGAAACCAGTTTAGGTTAAACTTTATGAAGCGATGCTTATTAACTAACTAGAAATACTTAAGATCTGTGCACATCTTGAAATAAAAGCTTACATTTGCTGATCACCAAATAATTAATTAGTAGAGGCCTATTACTTCATAAGCCTGCCATTGTAGGCCTACCAGGTGATGCTTAGACACAGGCTGTTAAGTACCTCATGCATACAAATCAGAGGAATTATTTTCATTGTCTAAATTTAATTTAGTTCTGTAACATTTTATCGGAATTGTATTACCTTAATTAGTAGACCTATCATTATTTGATTTTCTCAATAAGCGCTGAAGCAAGCGAAGAAATTGATGGACCTTGTCACAGCTCAGTTCAACCGTGCAGTCAATATGCGCTTCCTCATTGATGACATCCTGAATAAGCTGAAGGATCTACATAACAGCAGTAGCAACTCCCTTAACCATTCAAAGGCGGCCATAGAAATAAACGACCGCACTCGACAGATGAGAAAATCGGTCACTGTAAGTTACACCAGATTCTACACTGAGTAGCCAGTTATGTGATTGATAAGTTATAACTGTATTTGATGAAATCATTGTGTGTAAAACATAAAATGCATTGTTAATATAATTATGTGTAATTCACAAATTTGTATACACAATTGCACAAGTATCACCCTGTACATTTCTGCACCCTGGCACAGTTTTTACTAGCTTCGATTCATACATTATAATTTGATGATCATGTTACTGTGTACGGGAATATAAATGAGAAAGAGACGACGCTGCCAGCGGAACAATGTTCTTCCTTTTGGGTTTACCAGGGCCCCCTTAGGCTAACTACTCTACAAATTATAGCAGAATGTGCATTTTGGTGATCAATAAAGTTTATGAATTGATGTCCATCTTTGCTTCGTTTACCAGTAAAAATGTCCTGATTCTCCTCTTCATTCTACGATGTTCAACTGCCTTTTACACCATGAACCTTGACCCATCCATCTATTCTGTTCCTGCTATCGCAAGTGTTCCTGCTGCCATCATGAGTAGACGTTCATCCAAACTAAGTTCTCTCAGCTGAATGCGACTCCTCCTCTCATTTCTTCTCACTTAAAATCCGTTACCTCCTTATTAAAAGCATAAACCTACACGACCTAATTTCCCATTCTCAGTGTCATACGGATGTAATCGCGCTCTCTGAAATTGGGATACCTGCTTCATATATACTGAGTCTCGCTCAGAAGTGACAGATTCAATGCAGAAGCGATGATCACCTCATCTGGTTATACATTGAGATATTTGTCGGAAATTTCTGTCTCTAAAGTATGGGTAAGACACTAGTTATAGGGCAACTAAATGATAATTAAGTTGTCCAATAAACTGATTGATAATTGGTCCAATCCATAAGTACACTTGTATGTCACTGCTATGAAATTGATTAGTAATTGATTATCCTTTAGACCCCTCTAATTGCGTATTTCACTATTCAGTTATGAAATCAAAGAAAAGTCGATCTCATTTATCTGTCAAGTAACTGATAACGTTAGTTTATTGCATACAATTGCATTCAGTTGATTTAGTGATTAGCTGATAAATAGGGATAATGTGACAATTTGATTGATAGGCTGAATAACAATGTTTACTTTGTAGGATACAAATCATAAGATTCGTCAATCAGAAACAGATATTCGATGTTGTATCGTTCGAGCCAGGAAGCTTCTTAGCGATACTGAGAAATTTCTTACTAATGCCAGAGAGGCTTACACTGTAAGTGGCGTATGAGTTTTATTGCAATTACGTAGAACCAGATTATGTTAAGGATAGACCACATATATATATATATATACATATATATATTTATTTATTTATTTATTTCCAATGATGTAATGTAATCAAAGATTTACATAACGCCTCAGCAAAAACACTTCATAAGAGTCGCTCTCTACCTAACGATGGAAAACCAGGATCGAACAAAATGGTTTTCATGAGCTGACGAAATAGAGGTAAAGAAAGACCGAGAAGCTCATGTCGTAAGACGCTGAGTAACCTATACCAGAAAGTTGCATCAACCACAGCGGAGCTCTGTGCTGTACTGCAAGTAATTAACATCATAAATAAAATTCACTGATAGATATGTCATCAACCACGTCTCATTCTTCACTCGCCATCATTCTGTGTCGTTTTTATTATTACTTTGTCTAAATGCAGAAGTTCCTCTATTATAATTCTGTCAAGTTTGGACTTTTACTGTTGCCGATTTTGCTCGTCGGAACTGGTTTTCGTTATAACTACGAATTTTCGTGGCTTGCGCCCGTTTTGTGCAAGCTATCGACCTCCTACTTGTGACTGTAATTGTCTACCTATAGAGAAGGGAAAGGTTTTCAACTAGACAGTCAGGCTCAGACATGCGATTATGCGATCGACGACGGAAAGAATTGGATCCGGTGAAGCAATGTCTAAGAGAGTCTTTGGGACGGCACAGACCGTCAGTCACGGAATGTCTCAACTACCAACCAGTCGGAGGACAACGAATATCTACACCTATCTGATGGTTATAGGAATTTCCCCGGCGCCGGGGTGTCATCCGTCTACGAGGGACTGGTGGACGGTGGGACAACCGTGTGCTATCGGTGGCGGATCATATCGCCTATCGTCGATCCTAATCCTCGATTCTCATGAACTCTGAGCATGCTGGCAACTCTAGTTCTGGAATCTTTTGGATGGGCTCTGCGTGTGTGTACGCGAACTGACACCAGTGACTACTGTTTATCTAAGGAATGTTTTCTCACTGTTAATGTTCTGTTCTTAATGACATCGTTTAGGCCAAACTCAGGGAGCGCCAATGAATTGTTTCTCTTGTAGTGGCGCTATATAAATTCATAATTACAATTACATTTATGTTGTAGTTTTTATGTAATAATTTATTTAGCACTGCTTCTCCATATTCTGAACGCGGTGTTTAACATTGAAGTTCCATCGCTAGTATAGCTGCTTTATAGAAACGCTTTGCTTTGTAGCTTGTTTGTTGTGACATACAGAATGGCATCCAGACAGAGAAATAGAGGCAGTCTCAGACAGAGGAACACACGTGCTTGCATGCAGAGCCAGATGGAGGGACAGACTTACTTACTTACCAAAGGACTAACTGACTGACTGGCCGACTTGACAGCACGTTTGGTGGTATTCGTTGATTTGTTGATCTGTTATTCGGTTGGTTGACTCTAGGTTTTGGAGCGTGAAAGTAGTCGATTGGACGCTGCCAACAGAGACCTGAGGCAATCTGTGGTCGGACTGTCAATGGAAAACACGGCTCTTCGACCACTGGTTGATAATGCCACACAACACGCACTTCAGTTGAAGGCAGATGCTGATCTGCTCGAAAGGTGATCATGGAGAAAATACAGAGGTGGCCTATGCAACGAAAATAAATTAAAATGTTAGAGTGCTTCAACGGAAGTTCAAGTGGCGCACTGTAAATGGGATGTTCTGTTGTATTGCATTGTATAAAAGGAAAGTGCGTCATTTTAATTAACTCTGTAGGCCTATTAAAACAAGGAAGATAAAATATGTCATAAATTACATTTAGATCGTTATATGTTAATTTCTAATAAAATTATAAAAATATTGCGTTGTTTAAACCATACGGCAACACGAATGTGTCTTTAAAGTCTCAAAAGTCTCCAAAAGTTTTATAACTTTTACAATTACTAGAACTTTGCTGATGATAATTAGCCGATTCCTTTTTGCTTTGTTGTGATCGTTCTCATAATTTCTTCAAAGTAGGCCTAATAATAATATTCGTTTAATATCTTCAAACTAACAATAACGCAGTATGATTACAAATCAGTATGACCAGATGATCAGAAGTTATTACAGGAGTCGAATTTAACTGTACACGGCAGCCATGCAAGGCGCCTATCACGTCTTACATCTCAATTTAACAAACGCGCCATCTCGCGAATGAAAGGCTGAGTGGACCTGAATTTGGGAGGGTTGCGGAAAGCGATCCCGCTACCGCTTGCCCTTCACGCCAGTGATGTTACCACTACTCTATGGACCCCCCTTAATGGAACACTATTTTGTTCTAGTATGATGGTGGATACTCGAGCGATTGCAGACGCCGCTTTGAAAGCATCCACAGCTTACCGTACAATCATTGATGCCATAAGCGATGCATTAAACGCATCCATTGAAGCTCTCGGAATAGCTGAAGAGGCATCTGCCATGGTCGGTGTTTCGACTGCTCCTCATTTGACTTTTGTTCGCTCATTAAGTCATAATTAGGTAACTGAGTAGGCTATTGAATGAATGAGAACTTATAATTGGTCTACAAATGTTAACAATGGCTTCTAATTAGTAGCCTAAACCTAAGTAATCTATATAAATACTTTGGTGAAAATGGGCAACAATCACACCTTCACATGATTTAAGTATCTGATTAGATTCCCGTATTTCAGATATTATTTATAATAAATGTGAATTTAGCAAGTCGCCTAAAGAAACAACTCTGAGACTTAAATAGCCATAAAACTACTAATCTTGACGCCACACGGTTGTACCCAATATTTTTGTTGAAGTACTCTGGTCTTGCGGAAAATGCAACGAAGTCACGCATGCGAAGTGAAAACCTAAAAGAACAAGCGGATAACATCACCGCAGTGGCACTTGGTAAGTCAACAGATGAACTGCTACAAAAAAGCCTCATAGTAGTTTCAATGTAGTATTTGGCTAACGCAGAAAGTAGCCTAACCATAGTCTTTGCAAGATGAAGCGTCTAAGGCTTCTTTTTTGAACCAACTCATATCTCAGTTAGGTTGGGTAATTTCTAGGCTATTATTTGCGAAATGCACGAAATCGTGTTAACAATTTCATTGCCATTTCTATTAAACCCTCCATTTCTATATCTATGTTGTTTTTGCGTAAACGCCCTGCTGGTAGCCGTCGCAGGCTTGTGAACTACTTCACCGCAACAGCTGCAAAACTGCTCAGAGTATTTCTAGTACAATAGTAGGCAATGTTTCTCCTACGCTCAGCTGTGCTGTGGTCAATTTAGCGTCAGTCCTGAAATTTTAAATTATATTGAAATAAATGACAGTGAAACTAAACTGGCCTACGGCGGAATTCAATTCACTGTCGTCCTGCTTATGCAACCCTAGTTTGTCCGTACTGACCCAGCATACATCAGGGTGACACGTGTTCCAGTGCGTGGTGTTTGCGGATTTCCAGAGTGTCTCATGGCTCATTCCGCACATTAAGCGTAGCGCACTGTGGCTTCTTCTGTGCCATGGCTGACTTCAATCTGGAACACCAGAGTTCAATGTATGTGTTCCAGTCAGTCTCATGCCTCAATTCTGCACATTAAATGGGGACAATGTGCCTTGTTCTGTGGGATGCCTGTCATCAAACTAGAACATTCAGAGTTTTGATGTATTTGCCAGCCAATGCCGACACGCGCGAATTGTCCAAGTAGGAGGATCTTGAATCTGTTGCTCTGCAGGAAGCCATTTGAGTGTTTCTCGCATAAACTCCGATATATATGGAAGTATTTGATTTGGTTAGCCACTACTCAGATGATGGCACATTTGAGAACCGACAGATTACACATCTCACATGTCCTTGATAAACAAAAGTCGCCCCACGTACATAGTTAAGAGGCGGTACAGGCGAGTGGTTTGACGGCACTGTCCTTCTTTCTTGTATTTTATTCATACTAGTTTCGTATTCCCTGTATACATCGAACAATGCGACTGTTGCATAGACTGGAAAATGCGTTTGGTCAATGTAAAGAAGACAATTGAGGAAGTGAAGAAGATAAACATCCAAATCAAAGCTGAATACGTAACATTAGTCAGCGGACTCGATAGACTTCCAGCAGGTAGCCTACAATATCTTTGTGGCTTCAGTTTCTAGCTATTCAAATCTGAAATTGGCGAACTGGCATACTACATCTTATGCAATGTTGCTTATGATATTAGCTGCTGTTGAATATTTTCATAATTTTTACTATTATTAGCATCATCATCATCGTCATCGACATCATCATCACAATCATTATTAACAGCTGTCATCAGCATTACCACTATCATTATCCGATATTGCTACAATTTCATTGATGAACTGTAGTTTAACACTTTACCGACGAGCTGCGTTGGTTTTCCAGTCACGTTTAGTATACACTCGTCATTAAAGTATTAATTTAATAAACTAGGTCTAATATAATACATGTCTCTGTATTGTTACATTCCATACTTTAAAGTTACTGTAAAGTAAATAATGTGCTCGACCTTTGTAGTCACACTAGTGACTCTACTTTGCACACGTTTCTTTTTACGCATGAGTGATGATGATGTTGTATGCTACAGAAGGATATGGAACGAAAGCCAATGAGACTGCAATGAAAGCAATGAACGCAAAGAAAACAGCGGAAAATGTTGAGGAAAAGATCAAGGTAATTGTGAATCGTCTTCCGGAAGACCAGCGTAAGTTGAATGAGACTGTGGAAAACGTTGACCTTGCCAACAATAACACGAGGACAGCAGAGAATGAGGTACAACAGGTCCTAAGACTCGTTCCAAATGTCACTGATATCCTTTCCCGATTGAGCAGTCATGTAATCAGGATACGACAGCTTGGACTTGACCTAAAGACCAACATCACGCTACTTAGGAACAGCGTCAGTGTTGCGCGTGATGAAGCAAATCTGGTGAGTTCTATTATTAGCTTTAAGGTATATTATTTTATGCTAACCATTCGAATAATCGTTTTCATATTTTACAGAATGTTTTTCTACTTCCGGTAAGCCTTTGTTGTAGGCTATATTAGGTTACCGAATGCAAAAAGTGTCTAATGCAGAAGCATCAAACAGTGATCCATCTAAGCCTAGAACCAAATGCACAGAAATTTAAGATTAGTGTACTGAGACGTAGAATTAGGTAGTGATAAGGCTAATCACGCTCTAAACTTTCAGCATTAGGATGCGATGTTCTGGTACATTTCTATGTCGTTACAATCAGAAAACAATACTCAACTCTGTTCCACCAACATAGCCATTAGCGGAATTAGGCGAAATCACAAGACCGCAGACATGAGCACGCCTATCGTTTTCGTTGACTCTTCTTGGCCTTGTAGATACGAGTTGGCGTAACCTTCAGTGAGGACTCGTCTCTCCAAGTACGTAATCCTCGGAATCTGATGGCGGCCGGCGTCTACAGCCGCGTCTCACTCTACTTCAAAACCAGTGCGAAGGATGGACTACTTTTCTACGCCGGACCAACTCAACGCCCAGAAACGGTAGGAATGTCTAGCGATTTCGCTCGCTATTGGTAACGATAATAGCAGTATACTCAGTGTAGTAAATACGCGTAGGGAATTGCATTCTAGAACTTAAAAGTCATTTTTTTATAATCGATCCAGATACATGTGTATCTTCAAGGAACACATAAAAAGCATCTCTAGCAAAATGGCTAAGACTATTGGTATACTCTATTGTTCGTCTAAACTAAATCCCCTTTCTATTCGGCCTACACTTTATTATACCCTTGTTATCCTTACTTAACATGTTGTAATTTAATTTGGACCTCCACATACAAATCTAATCTCAATAAATTATTCATCCTCCAAACAGGCTCTCCGATTTATTGTCAATGTCCGTTATAGAGTACATACTGCCCAGTACTTCCGCGACCTCGGCTTACTTGAGATTGATCAAATTAGAGGGGAGTTTATTTACCGCCGTGATCATGATCTCTGACAACTTATTTTCAACAACTTCTTTTAGCCCTTCTCTGGATCGCCACCCCTACCAAAGTAGAAACCTATCTTCTTACGTTCCTCCCTACGCACATACCAACACATGTCTGTTTTTCTGTTCAATGTTTCGGACCTCATTTATGGAATCAGCTTCCTTTACATATTCGTAGCCAACTAAAATATCACTTGTTTCAAAACACATCTCCGTCTGTTTATAAAAGACGGAATACAGACCTTACATGATTTTTTTAAAGAGCTTCTTCTCAGTTTCTCCATCGCAACCTTTGGAGCCTTTAGTAAAGTTTTTCGTAGTTAAGAGTTTTTTCTTATCATTTACTCCTTTGTTTATGTAATCTGTGAGTGGAATCCGTGCTGTTAGGCCGTCTGCATGATTCTTTTTTCCACGCGGGGGGGTCCTGGCAAGCGGGGTTTATAACCCCTTTGCTGCAATTGGGTTCCTCTGTGTAACCGGGTATACTAACTCTTTCTTGTATTTCCTGTCAATTTGTTTCTCTGAATATGTCGTTACCAAATAAAAATTGAATTGAATTGAATCATATGATACCAAAATTGCTTCGGTTTGTGCAAGTACAGCATCATCGCTTCAGTTCATTAGGTCAGCATCGGACGATATATTTTCTTTTATAATGGTGCTTACTCGTTCTTCTCCTTATGTTTTGGCTTCACTGCCCGTTACTTATCTTCCGTCCTAGGCTAATTTCAACCGTGCGACATACCCATTGCCGTGCCCTAGCTCCGATCTATTGTAAGGGAACTATTACCTTAGCACAAGTGTTGGCGTCCTCTGATCGTAACGTCCGTGTTCCGTTGACCGGGAGGGGAGGAGATGACTGAGTCCAAAGGCGATTTACCCTGCATGGCCGGCCTATCCATGCCATCATGCTCACATGAAGCTCATATTGGACCCATTATTCCAAATGGGATTCCTAATAGAACCCATTTGGATCTAATATACATGGAAATGCTGTCAGGGATTCTGACGCTAAAAATCTAATTTTTTATCAACAGATATAGCCATCGATTCTGAAATTGGTGCAAGAAGGGGTAATCCGAGGTCTAGATCTAGACAGCGCAATTAACTGTTCTCCATGGGTTCTTTCTCTCGCTCGCTCTGCCTGTCTCTGTCTGTCTGTCTGTCTCTGTCTCTATCTCTCTGTCTCTTTCTGTAGTGGCAGACTCAGTTGAGCGTGGCCGTGTCCAAAATGCAGCGCAAAATTGTACTGTCTTGCAGGGGCGTCTATCCCACCTAAGTCATTGGAGCAACCTCCCCTTTCCCCCTCTTCTTCCCCTTCCCCTTCCTCCCCCTCCCCTAAAATGGTGGCACACACACTGACAGATCTCCCCCCCCCTATTTCTTGGATGGAGCATTTGCTCCAAGGTTTCTATGGTGTAGACGCCCCTGCTGTCTTAGAGCCTTTTTCCAGACAGTGATGCTGAGGTCCATGGAGCAGTCATCAGATCTGTCTGAGCTACTCCAGTCCTTGTGGTTCAAAGTAGACCGCGCGATCTTTTCCAATCGTCTGGAGGCTTGCAACGGGCTCTTCGATGGTACTGGTCTTCTGCGGACCATGCTTCTGGACTGTTGCAGAGATCGGTGTCCTTCCTGTTCTCCTTCTCATTGCCGGGTTGCTGGTGTGAACCATTTAGGAAATCCACAAGGTCTTTCTGAGACATCACGTGTCGAAGGCTACAGGCGGTTGCGTCAGTGATGTTTAAATGAACTTTTCTGCACATTACAGTCCTGAAAATATAAGACGTCTTTGTTTGAATTTGTCATTTGTTTTTGTCTAGTGGAACTACATGTCTTTGCAACTCGTTGGTGGAAGAGCTGTGTTCAAATTTGATCTCGGTTCTGGGGCAGCTACGATCATAAATGATAAATTTGTTTCTGATGGAGGCTGGCATGAAGCCATCATGGAAAGGTCAGTTGTTTTGAATGCTGAATGACCTCGCAACAAGAAACACGGATTCATTGTCCATGTCATAACATAACATAACATATAGACACTAAGACACTAATACAATAGACACTAATACAATGGATTTTAATGAACACTCATTCAGTTGCTTATAGACTATGAGTATATATTTACACATATACATGCATTGCTTATCAATCAATCAATCAATCAATCAATCAATCAATCAATCAATCAATCAATCAATCAATCAATCAATCAATCAATCAATCAATCAATCAATCAATCAATCAATCAATCAATCAATCAATCAATCAATCAATCAATCAATCAATCAATCAATGTGTTTATTGCATCAAATGACAACCAAGTGCAAATCCTTTTTACAAACCGAAAGCCAATGGTAATTATTATAAAAGCAAGTTTGAATTCAAGAATAAAAAAAAGAGCACCAAATCTGTGGTCTGGATTCAGAATTTCACCAATTGATCCTCGAGCTTGTATGCAAATTAATTTTCATGATTGACATAAGAGGCAATAGGTATCCCCAAAGGGATGGAAGTCCCGCTTGGCGGGGATACCCTTCTTGATCTAATTACATGAAGTCATATGGTTGGCTAATTTGATCATCATATATCTATTAATATAGTTTCCTTATGTGCAAATTTGTCTGTCGGAGGACGCTACGTCACAAACGGTTTCTGTTCTATTGTGAAACATAAACCGGTTGTCTTGACGACGGCGGTCTTGACGACGGCGATAACCAACGATACATATAGGCCTATAATATGACGTCATAATATGACGGGCAAATACTCTAACACTATATACTGCCGTCATAATTATGACGGGAAAATACACTAGTAGCATAATATAAGTGAAAGCTTGTAATGGGCAACTTTAAGAAACACCAGCAGCGCTTCCGACCATGCAGGAAGGTCCCACGATCAAATTGTTCTGATGTTCAAAATAGAACGCATCGCAAACGTGTGTAGTCTTTTATACTGACCTCTTTGTGATTAAAATAACTTTATATTACCATTAAATTAAGATTCATACATTGCTGTGAATTCCGCAACGTTTATGGTCTTAGTTATTGTCTTGAATACTCGATTTTGGTAAGTGGTCATTATTCTTGGTCTAGCCAATGTGGCCTTGGTCAGGGCCTACGTCTCGTAATTTTTGGTCTTGCCTACAACACTGAAAATAGGCCATTAGATGTTATAGTCACCATCGATATGCAAACTTGTCTACAAAAATGCGTAGCCAATCGTTGCGAATATGATGTTCTATTTTCTTTCATGGTAGGCTGCATTTTTAGATTAAAATAAATGTGATTAAGTGATGTTTTATGATTTGAAACTAGGAGTGGACGAAATGGAACACTGACGATTCGAACCTCTAAAGGAGATGGTCTCACAGCAGAAGGAAGATCTGACGGAGAGTCTTTGGTTCTCAATGTTGATGACACGACTCGCGTCTTTATCGGTGGAATTAATACAGCAGTGAAGGTGATTTATCACTAACTTGTTGAGTTGATGATATTGTTGTGTATGACGGGGAACAGATGTCTTGGTTCCAGGTATGTAGTACTAGGTACTTGTGTGTGTAATCGATGATTTTTTACTTCTCGCTATCCCTATGTTTTGACTATCTGCGATCAGTTATTCGAGCAGTTAAATCATAATATTCTAACTTAAAAATTAACAAAATTAACAAAAATTAACAACTTATGGAGTTACAGGGATTCAACTGGACTGGTTTAAGAGTCGTCTTACTAATCGTTCCCAATGTGTATCTATCAACGGCATTATATCTAACTTTGAATTAATTAAATATGGGGTCTCCCAACTGGACCCCAAGGTTCAATCCTTGACCCCTACTTTTCCTTCTGTATGTAAATGACCTCCCAACAACTGCTCTATTCTATCCTTTATTTTATTTGCTGATGGTACCAATGTTTTTAACTCTAATGGATCCTACCACTGTCTAACTTAGACTATTAACGCTGAGTTAGTGGCAGAGGCGAATTGGTTCACTGCAAATAAGCTTTCCTTAAACTTGCAAAAGAAACATTATTCTATTTAAATCCCACAGGAAAATGTGCCCCCAAAAATTACTGCTTTAGTAAACATAAAGGATATTTCAATCTCTCAAGAAAATTCCACTAAGTTCCTTGGTTTAATTGTTGATAGTCATCTGACGTGGAAAGAGCATAATTGTCAGAATTATAACGGTGAAGGTTGCTAAAAATGTTGAAATACTCGGTCGTAGGCCTACATCTTGTTTACTTCCCCTCTGTATTCGCCTTACTTTATATTACTAATTAATTTATCCGTACCTAATGTTGGGTAATATGATATGGGCATTGGGCATCTACGTATGAATCCAGAGTAAAAAATTGGTGAACCAACAGAAAAGAGCAATCCGAATAATTGCTGGGGTACCTTACTGTTCACATGCTGACCTTATATTTTCAGAACTTAAACTGCTCAAATTCCATCAAATAGGGTATTTTCAGACAGCCGTCTTTATGTATCAATTAACCCATGCCTTCTTACCCCGAAGGTTTGCTCACTATTACAACGGTGGGGCTGACTATCATTTTCATAACAGGCCTACTAAGGCAGTAAAATCCTATAGTATAGGCCTACTATTTCTGCTAGATCAAATATTCGCCACTTCTCTACTAAATACAACTGTCCCCAGATTTGGAGCTGTGTTCCCACAAATATTCAACAGGTTTAATATCTTTGTCTTTTTAAAAGACTATTGCGTTAATATTAATAATTATTAATATAAGATAATCTACAAAAGGATGGAAGACACGATAGAGAGAGAGAGAGCTGCCGGCAAATCAAGCAGGATTTAGAACAGGGAGAGGCACAAGAGACCATATTGCAAACCTAAGATGGATAATGGAAAGGCAGAGGGAATATGGACAAGAGGTACATCTTTGTTTTATAGATTACAGTAAGGCATTTGACTGTGTTAATCATGCTCTGCTGTGGAAGACCTGAGTGAAATGGGCATACCCATGCATCTGATAACTCTCCCCAAGAACCTGTATAGCAATCAGGTGGCGGTGGTCAGGACAGAACATGGCGACACGGCAAGTTTTCGAATAAAGAAAGGAATCAGACAGGGATGTATACTATCACTGTACCTATTCATTCTATATGCAGAAAGGATAATGAGGGAGGCAGGTTTTGATGATGAGGCGGAGGGTGCGAGGATAGCTGGAAGGATAGTGAACAATTTAAGGTATGCGGACGACACAACACTGCTGGCGGAAAAAAAGGAGAAACTGAAGGATAACATCAGAAGGCTAAAACGTGCAAGCGAGAAAGTAGGAATGTACTTTAATATAAAAAAGACGAAGATAATGACCACTGAGAAGTGGAGGTACTTTGAGGTAGATGGGGAGGAGATAGAGGTGGTATCAAGCTTCTGTTTCTTGGGGGCCATGGTGGAGAGTGAAGGTGGATGCGAACGAGAAATACGACGGAGAATTATACTGGGGAAGACGGCAACACAGGGACTGGAAAAATATGGAAGGACAAATCAGTGAGTTTGGGAACGAAGACAAGAATTGTTAAAGCAATGATCTTACCAGTGGTGCTTTACGGATGCGAAACATGGACAAAAACCAAGGCATTGGAGAAGAAAATTGAGGCATGTGAAATGTGGATCTGGAGGAAAATGTTGAGGGTTTCTTGGACTGAGAAGAGAACTAACGAGGATATCCTGGAAGAAATAGGACACTGGAGAGGGAGTTTGACGTTGGAGCAGAGAGCGTCCAGGCAGAAGATGTCATACTTTGGACATGTGATGCGTGCAGATGGGCTGGAAAAGGAGATGATGTTGGCGTGTGGGGAGGGCAGAAGGAGGAGAGGACGACCAAGGAGGAGATGGATGGAGGAGATACAAGAGGCAACGAAGATGAACATCTCGGAGCTGAGAGAGGCAGCGAGAAATCGGAGCACATGGAGAAGGTTGACCATGACAGTCGCTAGGATTCAACGAATCGACAGCACAAGGTGACAAGGTGATTGCGTTCCCAATTAACGGATGGATTAATCGATGACAATCTATGGAACTGAATTAACTGGCTTTGCATGGCATCTTACAACTGGTAACTCAAGATTTTAATGTTCATTAGTAAAATACTGTGCACCGTAATTGTATGCTTATGAATAGCTGCTTAATCACTTAGTTAAGATTATCACTGTGTCTCTCAATCGAATCTCCATCTTCAGCGTAATTAAATGAGAAAATTTGGTGTCCCTATTAGCGGGATTTCTTCCCTTCTGGGTCTCCCCTTTGCCAACGGTTTCTTGTAATAATCCGATGTTGAACTGATGTTGCAATAAAAACTGATTTATGGATTGATTGAGTTACAGATTTGGTTCTTTCATGCAGCCTGACATTAGTCCTAAGAGCAATTGGATCAGTACAGTTTAAATAATCCATATAATGAAACAGAGAATTATATACATTATCTTGAGTAAGCCTATATTGTATTTCCTGCTTAATTTCAGAACAATCTGAAGGATATCTTGCCATTTATTAATTTCACCGGATGCATTCAGGATGTCAGTTTTGACGGTGCTGCAGTAGGACTTTGGAACTTTGTATCAGCCGAAAACGTTGATGGATGCTTTCTTCGGTTTGTTTTATTGATCTCTTCTCTCTTCAGATTCTCTGTCCTCGGACATGTTCAAACACCGAATAACGCCGCTCCTCTAGACAATGGATTTTCTTTCTTCAGTTTCCTGTATTCATCGAGTCCAACGGTATACTTTGACGTATGCTGCTTGACTGGGAGAATACAGTTCTCGATTCTCAGGACGGATTCTCCTCTCAGTCTTGCAGTATACGGCATAGTCTTTCCCTCGCTCTCTTGCCATCCATTCTTCTCTGAATGATGGAGGGATTTTCTTCTCAGTATGTGGTCAGTCCACTTCCTCTGTCTCCCCCTCGTTGCCATCAGGATTATAAGGAATAAATAAAATAATCGCACAAAGGCTATTTTTTGGAATTTTCAAGAAGTTAATTAGGAAGAAGATAATTAAGTTTAGAACTGAACAGATTAGTGTCAGTATAGCAAACAGGTAGGCCTACTAAACTGTAAATTTGTGATTGCTTAGTATTAAGCAAGGTCTCGGTGTTTCACCGGATTAGTTAAGGCAGTATCTTGCTGGGCTTAAAGCTATAAAACGGTTCTTTGACATTGCCCTCCCTACGAATTGATGGATGACATAAGCGCCGATGCGAGAGTACTGAATGCGATGCAAGATAGTACACAAACCAACGAAAGAATGTACCAGATGCAAAAGACTGCTGCAAGACTTTAAGCAGGATGCAGTTAGTAGGATGTACACAGTCAAAACCAGCTGAAAAATCAAGAAGTTTTAAGGCAGTTATATATAGCAAGGCCAAAGAGTTATAGACTTTTAGGATTTTCTCTGTCTGTCTCTGGTGTTGAATTAGCTAAAGTCTGATTGAAGAAGTGGAAATATGTTGTTTACAGAGAGGTAAGAATCAAACTGAATGTAGACAACGTTCTCTATCGTATTAGATCAGAAAGAAACATTAGAGATAAACCTGGAGTTGGAACACAGAAAGGAATCGAGACAACTCTTCTTAAGACCAGAAAGTATGATTGTCCTCTCCTGAAAGGAAGAAAGTATGCTACTACAGAGAGAGAGAGAGAGAGAGAGAGAGAGAGAGAGAGAGAGAGAGAGAGAGAGAGAGAGAGAGAGAGAGAGAGAGAGAGAGAGAGAGAGAGAGAGAGAGAGAGAGAGAGAGAGAGAGAGAGAGAGAGAGAGAGAGAGAGAGAGAGAGAGAGAGAGAGAGAGAGAGAGAGAGCGGAGAGAGAGAGAGAGAGAGAGAGACAGAGAGACAGAGACAGAGACAGAGACAGAGACAGAGACAGAGACAGAGACAGAGACAGAGACAGAGACAGAGACAGACAGACAGACAGACAGACAGAGACACAGACAGAGACACAGACACAGACAGAGACAGACAGAGACAGACAGAGAGAGAGAGAGAAGGAGGGAGGGAGGGAGAGAGGGAGGGCGGGAGCGAGGGAGGGAGGGAGGGAGAGCAGGGCTGTAGTGGTATACCCTCGACTACAGCCCTGAGGGAGGGACACAAAGACAGAGACAGAGACAGACAGAGACAGACAGAGACAGAGAGTAAGAGAGACAGAGACAGAGACAGACAGAGACAGACAGAGACAGACAGACAGAGAAGGGCTAATAAGGAAGGCCAGCGTAATCGCAAAGATCGGAGATTGCGATGTTAGAAGCTAAGCAGACACAGAGTCAAGTTCAAAGTATTTTGATGTCGATTTGGATGCAGATATAGTAGGTCAATAACTTGGAAGATGATTGTGTGATGACCTACCTATTATCTGTCATAAGAACCTTCTTTATTGATACAAGTATAGGCCTATATATGAAACGTTTCGACATATAGACTATTACACAAAACCTTCAGCATGAGAGATTGTATCATTTAATTTGATCTATTTGAGACGGTCTTAATTTCGAAACTACAGTTCTTCTCTTAATTTACAGTGATGTCTCAGAAGAACCTCAGATCAATGGTTACCTGTTTGGTGGTGATGGATACGTCATTCTGGACAAGGATCGGTTCAATCCAGCCAAAGAAAATCTTGTCAAGTTCAGTTTCCGAACATTTGCTGCTGAAGGGCTCATGTTCCTTATGGGAATGCCAGGAAAAGACTTTCTTTCACTTGAGCTTAAAGACGGAAAGGTCATTTACAAATACGATCTGGGTTCTGGCCTGGCCACCATCGCTTCAACACAGAGCTATAACGATGGCAAATGGCACGCAGTCATAGCGAAGTGGAAGAGACAGGATGGAATTCTGACAATAGACTCGAACACTGGTGAGCAGCAAATGGATGTGAGAAATTGAAGCAGCTTAGATACATAATGCGCTATTTCGCGTTTCGTTTTTGTGATGTTATTCATTCGTATATTTCAATACTTTGCACTATCAATTTAATTTTATTCTGACTTTATTTGATCTCATTTTACTTTTGTAGTAGATAGCACACGATCACCTGGCACTCTCAAAGAACTTAACGTTGATAATAGCATCTATTTTGGTGGCTTCAAAGGAACACACACCTACTCGAACGCGTCAGTATTCAATGTTATCTGTATCCGTTCCAAAATTTAGTTATGTGTAATAGTTGCTGTGAATCTGTTTTGTCAAATTGTTTATTTTGTTTTAAGTCTTAACTCGGAAAATTTTGATGTCCTTGAGTTCTATGTTTTTATTCCACTATTCTTTCCTTCAGCACTTCACAGAACTCTTTATCTCAGAAATTTGAATTGTGCAGGAGGACAATTGTAGATTAATATGACTATGTTTCATATAATGATAGCTGTTTGGGGATTCTGCTGCAATTTCTTCCAGATCTGTGACTCAAAAAGGCTTTGAAGGTTGCATCAAGGACATTGAACTTGGACCCACAAGAAGGAATATCAATGAACACATTGAGGCCAAAGATATTTTGCCAGGATGCCCAGAGGTTCGCTTGTTGGCGGCCTTTTAAAAGTCAGACCATTTATCGTTTTCTTCCGTCGGACAGAGCATCCTTGCATCTTGCACTTTGTAACTCGAGTTTACATCTTACACTTTGTAACTCGAGTTTACATCTTGCACTTTGTAACTCGAGTTTACATCTTGCACTTTGTAACTCGAGTTTACTTTCAACACGATTACTTACAAGTTGAGTTTCTAAATATCTGCCAGTAAAGGATAGATTTATATAAACACTTTTAGGTACTTCCTCTAGTCTAACCCATGGTCATTTTGAGCAAATTTACCTTTTTGATCTTGACTAGAAACGACACGTCATTTTGTTGGACTTAGTCAACGTGTTCAGGAACCTAAATTTATGCATGCTGGCATCTTGAATCGAATCATAACTCATGATGATTCCTTGACATATGATGTGCATGTATTCATGGAACCTGGACTCGGACCTCCTTGTCAAAAGGAGGTCCGAGTCCAGGTTCCAGAGGCCTGATCAAGAGAGAGGAGGCAGCGCAGCTGCTAAGGTGTGTCTCGTTTAGGTCGAGAAGAATTGGAAGGCGGAGGATCAGATGAGTGAGGGTAGGAATTCTTGAAAGGTGAGACTTTAGTTTTGAGTGGAATGCCTGTGAGGAGTCTGAAGCGGATGATGGATGGCAGGTGGCAATGATGAGGAAGGAGTCTAAAATTTGCAATGATCGGGAGGGAGAACTTGTTCCAGCTGACTCGTGGTGCAGTGTTGGACATGGATCGGTTGGAGAACTTGTGATGAGTAGTGACCGGGGATCGAAAATACTGAGATAGGACGATGATCGGGTCGCATAGGTTACCTGGATGGTAAAGAGTTCACGGAGGTACTTGGGCTGGGAATATTGTAGGGAGTTGTAGGTTTGTGATAGGACTTTGAAGTGGCTTTGTTCTTGGAACAAATGCATGTTGTAATTTGAGGATCGGAGTGATATGATGATGTTTGGGCGTTCTAGTGATAGCCCGGACTAGTGAGTTTTCAGTAAGTTGTAGACGCTTAATTTGGGTGAATTCAAGGTTGAGGAAGAGTGAATTGCAGCTATCGAGCTCTGAGTGGACAATGATGTAGTAGCCTATTTCCCAGAGCCTGTCATGGTTAGAGCGTCTGTGGGCAATAGAAGGGCTTACCTCAAAAACCAGGTATGTGGACATACCTGTTCATCGATGAACCTTATGATAAAATAATCTTGATAGCACGGATATAGCCCAATTTTCGAGTAGGTAAGTGACAATGACTGGGTATGTCAAATAACCTGATTGCTGCACCGGTTTTAATACAAAGATTACAAGAAAAACACGACAATACTTGTTGTCAGGTATGTCGACATACCTGGTTATTGAGGTAAGCCCTTCAATTTCTTTCGTAAGAAGAGCTAAATACATTGACATATACAATGCAATGATAATTAATTTGAATCGATATGGGTTCATAGCCATTATCGCTAATCACTTAGGCCTACATTTTGGTCGTGTTTTGTTGCAAACTGAAAACCTATCTTTTCTGTTGTTTGTGAATACAGTCTATACAGAAGACAGTTCATATGATATCATTAACACCCGACGTAAAAAATTCCTATATCAGTGTTGGTCCAGTCAATATTGATGAACCATTTGAAATGTCGTTGAAATTTAATACCGTTGACAACGATGGACTTCTGTCCTATGTTACAGATGACATTAACATACAGGTAATAATGAGAAATGTGGTGTTCTATGCACAGAGCAATGTGACAGCAGTTGCCATTCCTGTGCTCACTATAATGAAGCTAATGTCGGTGAAATGTTAAGCAGTTTTCTGATAATATAATTGCAAAGTGGAAGAATGAATTTTCGTGACGAAATACTGACTTGTATAGACAGCAAGTGAATATTCGTGTAAGCCGATATGTTGATCGAGCTTTGTACAACAATCTTTAAGCGAAACTGTCTCCGCATAAGCAAATCATAGCCGCAACTCGTGAAATAAGGACAATCTGGAATCTACTTGAAATGAAACCACAATCAGGAAATGTATATAAAAAAATTCTCACCATCATTGAAAAGTTCCACGAGGAAACCAGTTTATTCACCAGCAGCAGGTCTCAGTTGAATCTCACTCGCAAGAATCGAATTGCTGGGTTAGGTTCAGTGCCGCAATCAAAATTCCGAGTTTTGTCCAAAGAAACCGGTGAGATGTAAGCAAAAAATGATTGTGGTGCTGTGGATGCAGTGGAGCACTCTTAACTTGAAAACACGCAATGCAAATTTTGATTTACAAAAGTTATTTTCTCCATTTCGAATCAAGCGAAATGCACTGAATCCGACGGCTATGGATCCAGATAAGACTGAAGCTCACAGCTGTGTTTGAGAATAAATTAATGTTCCAAAACAAGGCTCAACAGGATAGCTAGGATGCATGATGAGCAAAAAACGCCTAAACTTTGCTGAATCATACTTTTGAACTAATCAATGGGAGAGGACCCTGAATCAAGCGATCAGTCTAACGACACATCCGGTTTGACATTTAGACTGTAGTATATACTATATAAGCGCTTCAATTCTAGTCCAAATTTTCGTAACATTTGTTTCGGCGATTCAATGAATTTCTTGAAAAAATTGTGGTGAGGCATAATTCAGAAATTGTAGTGTGATTTCTCTGATGGAAAAGTTTAATTTATGTGTACTGGCATACTATTGCGATAACCTTCTTGCTCAAACTATGCAGAATTACAATTATGCTTAATACAAAAATTGCCTCTATTTTATTCTATAGAGCAACGCCTTCTCGCTGTCTTTAAGCAATGGAACAGTAATTGTAATGAACACTGTCGAAGGTCGTGTGACTTCATTGCAATCCAATGATTCCTCCTACAATGATGGTCGCTGGCATTATCTGACTGTCAGAAAACATGGAGAAGAGTAAGTCAAAATTTCTTAGAGGGAAAAGATTAACAGAAACTGTTTCTTGGTGATTTATGTTTAAAATTTTATTGTGACCCTGACCGACTGTATGGGTTGCGGTTCCCATGTCCAGCGGATCTGCATTAAGGCTAGTCAGTCCCTTTATGCGATCCGTTGCCTCATT
This sequence comes from Allolobophora icterica, assembly GCA_963556255.1. Taxonomy (NCBI): domain Eukaryota; kingdom Metazoa; phylum Annelida; class Clitellata; order Crassiclitellata; family Lumbricidae; genus Allolobophora; species Allolobophora icterica. The sequence continues at coordinate 67,211,584 of OY744604.1, read as the reverse complement.
GCACATGGGCTTGTGGGCCAGCGCCTACATGACGTTATTCGTACCACTACGCTTGCCCGGTTACTTTACGCCTCGCCTGCCTGGTGGGGGTTTACAAACGCTGAGCAGCGTTTGCGCCTCCGCATGTTCACAAAAAACTGGTCCGGCTTGGGTACCTGCCTGCTGGCACCGACTTCTTTGACGCCCTCTGTTAGAGGGCTGATAGCTCTCTCTTCTCTGCTGTTCTGCAGAACCTGAGCATGTTCATCATGCCCTACTGCCCCCTTTAATAAAGAGGTATGCCTATGCGCCCCGTCCCCGCCCGCACAACCGTGAAATCCCCAGAAGTGACGCGCTGGCCAGGAGGAGTTTTATTATCAGAATGCTATATTTATTAATTGTTCGCCCTGCCTGGGTTTGGTTGCCTTCTAGGTCCCATATTCAGAAAATGGGAACGATTAATTTCTTCCTGTCCGTATTAGTTACTTTCTGTCTTTTTTTTTTATCTTCACGGCGTTTTTATTGCATTTCTATTCTGATGTATTTATTTCATTTCCATTGCATTTAACTATCTCTCTCTTATTTAAATTTGCTGTTTGTTTTCGTGCGGCTTTTTTGTGATTAACCTGTTTGTTAGCCGCAGTGTGTTTGCAGGCGGTATATTAAAGAACATACTTACTTACTTAAGAAAAAGTTCTACGGCACGAGTTCAGGAAAAAGAATATTTAATCTGCCATTTATATTGTCATTATGTTAATACATTTGTGACACGTCATTCTGTTTTAAAAGCTAACTATCAATGAAGTGAATTCATATAGTGGATCCTTCATATTTGGCTACATGCACCTACGAAGGTTTGTCGAGATCAGTTTTGTGTCTTCTATGGAAATGTGCCCCTTTACTAAATATGCAAGAAATATCTTAAAATATACTTGCAAAGGGAGTAGGTCGCTACATTCACTCAAATATATAAAATCTTAGCACTGGTGTGGTATATTTGATAATTACTGTAGCAGATGATTCTGTCTGAACTTGTCGCGATGTGCAGACTGTTTTTTGTGTGTAAATGTTCTAGCATGTCGCTGCACATCGATGATTCTGACACTACGACTCTAAAGGTTGAGGGTAAACGCATAGCTATAGGAAATTCAACACTTTTCTTTGGTGGCGTTCCTTCTACGCACACTATTATTCTGGAGAATGTGGCCAGCTCAACGCCATTTGTGGGATGCATTGGAGATGTAACCATCAGACAAGAGTGAGATATCAGTAGTTCATTCGTACATTAATCATTTACTCAAGATTGCTTAATACTTTACCGAGCTGCATTGGTTTCCTGTACTTTTAGTACACTCTCATCGTCAAAGCGTTTAACTTCATTAGCGGTTATACGGACGGGGATTGTTACTGCAGTTTAAAATCATCCATTGGAATAGTTTTCGTCTGATCTTCATCGTGATTGAAAGGCATTTGCTTAGGATTGCTAGATGAGAAATCAGAAAATGCAAGATGGGAAATGTGGACATTTTCAGATTCATCAACTTTGCCGATGTTCCTCCGGACAACATGATTGGAGTTATCCTGGACTCCTGTCATATTCCAGAAACAAGACACGACGTACCAGCATTCACAATCGTAACTCCCACTTTACCGACCAGTTTACCGACCAGTTTACCGACCAGTTTACCGACTAGTTTACTGACCACTTTATCGACCATTCTACCGACCAGAGCACCAGTTGCACCAACAGGTGGCCATCCCAATTTTCTCATGATATTTACAACTATTCTCACTTTCTGTATCCAGTCATTTCTCTTAGCCATTAGACTACTGGACGTGTAGAAACCGTGAGTCATAATACTAACTACTTGGACTGGTTAGCTACAAAGGTAAATGCGTACGTCAAGGCACCTCTGTTCACGCGAATGCCATTTCGCTTACCGATCGTGCCTTATCGAAAATACTTTAATCTCTGGCTAGTGCGATCCGTATACGGGGATCTTGAATGACGTACGTGCCAGTGGAGGCACCTGTTCAAACTGGAAGTGGTGGTAAGGGATCTCAGTCGATAAAATCATTGCAAAATGAGTAGAGTCGAGGCCATAGGGACGCTATAGAAAAACGTGTACGTCTAGATATACAATGCATAATATATAATAATAATAATATCTTCGTTTATGAATTCAAACTGACAAGTACGCAGTAAGATTACATGATATAGTAGTAACAGACGATGACAAGTTTAACAGGAGTGGAATTTAACTGTACGGCAGCCATGCAAGGCGCCTATCTGTACTACTGCTCATTTTACAATCGCCATCTGGGGAATGAAGGCTGAGTTAATCTTGTGGGGCTAGCGGGTATCGAACCCACATCCTTCTGATCTTCGGGCCAGCGTGTTACCATTCAGCCATCTCCCGCCCCATTTAATGATTAAATATTACCAGTTAGAAATTCGCAGAGTACAGATTTTTTTATTTTCGGTAAGCAGCATAGCTTTTATTAAAATTCTTCTAGAATATTTCCTCTCTCTTTTATGAAACTTATGTAGTGGCTGCCGAGACCAAACTGATGACTCGTAAGTCGTAATATGTAGGACAAGTCAGTTAGAAGTTTTTTTCTGCGAGGAAATTAGTGAAAGGATGGAGATTCAAGTTTACTGCATAGCTAGACCACATGCACGCTTTCCTATCATAGGTCTGCCATCTGATAAGTGCTTCCTGCCTATTGAACCACTGGAGGCCGATGATGACGAAATAAAAACAGGTTTTCGTTTTGGTTCACGACCAGACAGCAGGCAAGAATATAGCATCTTTCCCAGCGTCAATGTCAACAGGTCAGTGGATGATACTTAATTATATGTTTCTTTCAACAGGTGACTAACTTTCTCATATAATCACCATGAGACTGTGTGGCGTTTTGTTTGTGAGATATAGCTGTTGTTTTTGTAACCATGGCGGCATGAATTGATAATTAAATGCTTATTTTAAATTTCCGTATTTTTTCTGAAATTCCGTTATTATTCACATCTGACTGGCAAAATATTATGTTTTAAATAAAAAATACTTTGATATATGCAGAATGCTGAAACATTATCAAGTAAGCGTTTTGCAACCTTTCAGAATTGAAACTGCTTTTTGATTAACAGTGCCAATTACAGTGTTCAATTCCTGACAACATCGAGCAACGGTGTTTTATTTTATGTTGCTAATAAACGCCACGTTGACTTTATTGGCATTTATGTCAACAAAGGTCTCGTTAGTGCTGCCTTCAACTGCGGCGGAGGGGTGGCACGTGCAACATCAACCAACGCTTACAACGATGGCCAGTGGCACAATGTGAGTTCAACCAGATGAATGTTTAGCCAATCACACACTCGCACATTTTGCATAATGACAAAATTTAATATTAGATACTGAAATGGCAGTGCTGAATCTGGCCAAAAAGAGTGAAGATTGGTTCATGATTTCAAGCCCTGACAGCCGCGTTCGTTGAGTTCACAATGGGCCCATTATTGGCTACCAATTACTGAATTAGCCATCAGAAGCACGATGTTGGCCCGCTTTGTGACCAATAAACATGACTGTCTGGCTAAAAGAAGAGTAGGGCCTAGTCCCTTAAACAACCCTCAAAGGCAGCCATAGGTATGAAGTTTTCGCGATGCAGTCTCTACCATAGTTGTTAAAACGATAGAAACAAAATGAAAAACGGAAAAAAACGTCGTTTTTTTCAAAAAATGAAAAAACCGGAAAAAAACGAAAAACGAAAATAATTTGACTTTCTCGCATCTCGTAGGCCCTACTGAAATTTAAAATTAGCAACCTTGTTTTCAGAATTTAATCAGCAAATTACACAACTTTATTAGTAAACACTAAGTAACATCAATCTACAACAATGATTTTATTTCTCATAAGTTTGGTTTAATAAGAAATTGAGAAATTAAAAATATTGAAATTTTTTCAAGTTTAAATTGAAAACATAAGTCCATGCTGACTAAATTAATACAATTAAAAACTAAACTTTGGAGGTATAGACTACGGCCTATAGTGTAAACTTTCTCACAGTAGGCCCTAAATGGATTTAAATTTAGCCAATGCTGAGTTTGTCTTTCTCAAAGTAACGTGAATCCATTCCGCACCCTTTTCTTTTGGCATTTTAGATAACCTAGAAATAACTTTATTTCATGTACTGTGCTATTTCATAAAGTATTTATTTCTCGAATGATGACGTAAGTAGTGAGGTAAATCAGCTGACTCCTTGAAAGTACGGAGACAAAGTAAGGGACATCAGACAAAAAATTAAACAGAAACTGAAAAACATTAACAGACAGTAAATAAATAAATAAATAAATACATAAATAAATTTACATAATAAAACGGAAAAACCGATAAGAAAAATAAAAAAACGAAAAAAACGACGTTTTTTGGAAAAAAATAAAAAACGAAAAAACGTTTTTAACATCTATGGTCTCTACCATGAGCAAATGAGGGTGGTGGCCTGTCCTCTCCCTCGCCAGTCTGTTCTTCTTACCGCCAGTGTACGGCATGATGCAAAAATTATAACTCAGTTGGCTAGAAGAGCAGGTGGAACAGATATTTCGAATAAATTTCTGCTCTGGAATTGGACCCCAACCTCGTGGTTGAAAGTACAGCACAATAACCACTGTACTATCGACAACGTCCTCTGGTTGTCTGGGAAGAAAGCCAAAAATATGTCAGCGTGGTAGTTGGCTCTTAAATCAGTCCTTCGGACTATGTTTTATTTTCAAAATTCATGAAACACAAGTGTCCAGTAAGTAGAATTTTCATGACATTTCTTTCACTTGTGTCCATTCTCCATTATGCCCTCCTTGTGGTGTGGTGTTTTTGTCAAATCTGATATTTTAAATGTATCTGTGGAGTCAATTGTTTTCTTCACAACCTTTGTAAAATCACCGTTTTACTAAATACCATGAAGTGTTTCATTCAAACTTATCCCCTTTGCAACAATAATGGTCTTAGTTACTTGATATCGGTTTGAAATGTCGTGACCTTGAATTGCAGTTGGTTTTCGAACGCAATCAAAAGGAGGGTACACTTACGATGGATGACGGTGCAGAAACAGTTTCCGTGACAGCCTCTGGAAATTCAACGAGTATCAAAGTCATTGCGCCATACTATGTGGGTGGCCTGCCTTCCAACTTCAGCAACAAAGGTTCCAGTAATCTAGAGGTATTACTTACTGCTTAAATTATTATTCGCATGCATTCACAACCTCACGATTATGACATAGTTAGTACGGTTCTTACTTGATGATCTAAGCAGATATTCGATCGCTTTTCACATGAGCAATTATCATGATTATGACCTTTGATGAAGCTAAGACCTCATATATAGCTTTCATTTCTTTCATAATTTCTTACTCTTTTATGATTCTTACCTTTACATGCCTCCTAACTTCAGCTGTAATAACGCGGTGACGTAAGCTTATAGATTTGCCACTCCAATAAATTCATAAGTAATAAATTAATGCGGCTTATGAGTCTTCCAAGAACAGGCTGCCCTTAGTAGATATATAAGCCGCGTTAATTTCATGTGCGTACGTCTGAATATTAATTTTGTAGAATGTTTCTTCTGGTTTTGTGGGTTGTCTTCAAAATTTCCTCCAAGATGGCAAAGAAATAGGTGAACCCAATCGAACTGTTGTAGTTAACAACTGTTCATCATCTGTGGAGGTCGGAACTTTCTTCTACTCAGACGCTGGACACCTTGTTCTATGTAAGTATACAGTCGGCGCCCTTTAAGGGCATAACGGATAAGTGCACAATTCGCTAATGTGCACAGAGGATAACTGGTCCCGTTTTAATACATGGTATTTCAAAGAAAGAAAACTCTAGGTATGCGTATATCGCATATGTGCATAATTCGGTTATGCGCATCGCCGACTACAGGCCCGTTATGCATTGTTCTGTGTGTATCAATTCCGCTTTGTTGCATAGGCTTCTTAGAACATTCTGGATGCCTAGGTAGTTCGACCGTTGACAGCAAAAGACTCCGGCTGGCGAGGTAAAATTATTACCGGTCCACACTCTGGAGTTTGCACACTGTTCCTCTAGCTTGCTTAATACTCGTAATTGGCTCTTACACTTCTAATTTAACGCTTAGATTTGCTTTTACTGAATTGTAACTTAAGGCCTAATAGTACTATGTATGCTCCACCTCTGTTATTTCATACCAGTACATTCTGGGAATTTTACACAATAGGTCTACCTGTCAACTTCTCTTATGTGCATAAGTTCAAGGCAGTCCCGAGGTTATGTACTCAAGCGGCGTCGACTGTATATGTAGCAGTAAAAAGATTGTCGAAATCATGTCCTATATTGCTTAAAACCATCTCAAAGGCTGTCACAGTGATGCAGGCCAGTGCTAAGGGGAACATGCCTAAAGCATGGGCAAGCATTTTCTCCAAGCATAGATGTATACCACACCTCTGAACTTACGGACTTTGAATATAAGCTGGTAATTATTGCGCAAGGGAGAATCCTATCCATAAAACAAAAGTTTGATGTTGTGTTCACTGATGTCGTACATGTAGGCGTACCAGACTACACAGTATAGGCTCTATCTAGCTATAATGAACTTACATAGCGCTCCTTCAAGAAAGCTACTCATCGTAATCGTAATCTCCAATTTTCTAAAGTGACCCAGTGACTCAGTGACGCTCCCGACCCAGACCCAGTCTGGAGTCAGAAGCGCCTCTGAGTAGTTCCCTTGAAGTGGCGCTATATAAATTTACGAATGAACGAATTTTATGAATGATTGACAAAAGAAAGATCTTAAGAAGGCCATAGAAAGTACCTGAGAGGTCTCTAGGGATGGAGCGAAGTGACAGAGGGAGGTCGTTCCAGACGGTAGGACCCACCACGGAGAATGCCCTACGCTGCGCCATACCAGTACGAGCATAGGGGACAACAAAATCACCCCGAGAGGCCGAGCGCACAAGCGGAAGTTAAAAGTAAAAGCTCGCAGAGGTAGGCAGGGGCCGCCCTAGGACATAGTGCCACGCCATGGTGGAGATAATTATATCGTATTTTACTAGATGTCCTATTTTACTATTTTACTGCAACAAGTTATCCTGTTTTTCTAAACTTACTTTCCTGTGTTTCTCCGTTCCCTTATAATACTTGCACAAAATAATTCTTGTCTTTATTTTCACGGGATGTACTTGTTCTTCTTTCCAAGCTGACAATTTCACGGTGGGACTTGATCTTGAAATTTCACTTGAGATCAAGCCACGAACACTGTCTGGTGTCCTCTTGTCCGTACACAGCCAAGGTAGAGGACCACCAGGTGGAGACTACCTTGTTCTCCAGATGGTTAATGGAGAGGTGCGTATTATCCTGTAGTGTTGTTTTAGTTTTGCATCGAGTTTTAGTTTCAGTTATTATTAGTTTTACGTGCTAGGTGTTTTGTTATTATTAGTTTTAGTTTTTACATTAGGTTTTAGTTTTAGTTATAGTTAATAAAACTGAAACCTCCTACTTTCAGTTTTCTTTTTTTAGTTTTAGTTATTTTAGTTATTTGGTCACTGATACTTGGCCATCGTCAATGTATAAATTTTTAACAAAAAACAATCATTAGGTTTTGAGAATGGCAATATGCCAGGTACATAACTACATATACATGTTCAGCCTTTTAATGACTACTGTGTGACCCCGTGAGGCCTTTTGAGAAGACGAAGGGTGATAACCGATGCATTCAATTAGCATCAATTAGAAACACTGCGTCCGTTGGGAATGGCAACTTAGCAGTTGGGATGACTTAAACTTGATTGGCATCACGTACTGGACTGGTTAGCTGTCAGGAGTGTCAGCCTCAGCCTGTGGACCGAATAATTACTTCGGCAGGTGGGGACTGGTCGGGTCGTGTTCTGTGAACCAAGAAAACCTCGGTGGGCCTACAGCTAGCCTCGGTGGGCCTACAGCTAGGCATGATGCCATGAACTTCTATATAGTAATCTATATAGAAGTTTATGAGCTAGGTTTTCGTATTATTAGTTTTGACTGTTTTAGTTTTAGTTATCGTTTTTCGCGGGTTCCGATAGTTTTAGTTTTTATTTCGTTATCGTTTTTGTGTGAGTTTTCGTTTTAGTTATAGTTTTAGTTAACTAAAACCTTAAGTTTCCGTTAACGAAGATTTTCTTTTTCGTTACCGTTAACGAAAACAACACTATTATCAGTCCTTTTAGTTCCTAATTGACCCTACTTGGTACGATATTATACTGATTCTTTTGGATATACCTCTTTAATAGCTGTCTTTGTTAAAACAGTTGCCAGTTGAAGCCTCAAACGCCAGAACATAGAGTTTCTTATCACCATCTTGATCATGACTTCTTCCAACACCTTGAATATTTAGATGGTCGACTTTATAATATTTGAGGTGTTGTTTGCGATTTAGATTTTCTTTAGCATGGACAATGGCAAAGGTGACGTTAGCACAAAGTATGTACCACCAGCAAAGAACCAACTGTGTGATGGCCAGTGGCACACAATACGTGGTAAGTGTATAATTCTATTCCTGGATTTCCTATTATTGCTGTTAACGGATGTAGCAAAAGCAGTTGACTCAGATTTTTATTTAATAATTAATTTTTATTATTTTTTTAGTAGCCTAGTCTTATCTAACTTAGTTAGATTAAAGACTGTCACTAGAAAATTTTATGGGATTAATTTCTTACAGACTAGTTAAAATTCTGTTATTTATAATTATGGCTATTTTATTAAGTCAATTTTGTGATTGGTGTTCTTAGCTCAAAAGGCCAAGAATGTCGTAATCTTGGAGGTAGACCAAGTACGTACTCATGGAGTTGGTGAAGCTGGTGTTTCCGACACAAACACAGAAGACCCACTTTACGTGGGCGGTGTTCCAGGTAAGAATGCAGACCATTAGTGTCAGTCTGTGAACCTTATCCTTGATACTTTTATTTCGTCAAATATTATGTTAATGTGATGTGCAATATAATAATAATAATAATAATAATAATAATAATAATAATAATAATAATAATAATAATAATAATATAATAATAATAATAATAATAGGGCCTAATAATAATAATAATAATAATAATAATAATAATAATAATAATAATAATAATAATAATAATAATAATAATAATAATTATTATTATTATTATTATTATATGAAGATTTATGTAGCTCATGTTATATAAATAAATACCCCGCCACAAAATTTAAATATGATAAGGCCTGTTACTTTTTCTTTTGTTGACTGTTGAACTCAGCGAACGTAGCAAAAACACATGAAAACTCTTTGTTGTGTGACCGAAAATTAGATAAACTAAGCAAGATAGATTTGTTATATTTTGGGTGACCAAGCAACATCTCATTTCTTACGGTATGAAATTGTGTAAGGCCTAAGCTGTTCAGTGTACGCTCTGGTAAGGTATGGTTTTGAATTTGATTTATTTTATCAATGACATATCTGTAGCTGTAACATAGCTGCTGTGAATTATAAGTATAATTGTACTCTACTGTTCAATTCACTAACAAAGAGCTCTTTATAGAAACTAAAAAGAACTTTGAACTTGGTAGAAGCTAATCACGTGATTACTAGATTAAATGAATTGTTAGTTTACTTTGAAAGCAATTGCTCACCTACTTGTTGTGTTCATTTTCAGAGAGGCACCGCGGCATCAGGGCATTCGATCAATTTATTGGTTGCATGCGTCGCCTTGAGCTTAACAAAGTGGTTCAAGACTTCACCAAAGCCACGTCTGTGGGCAGGATCAAACTCGACTTCTGTCCCACCACTTAGGTGCCCGGAGCCACCTTCCCACATAGCACGGATTCTACATTGGGAAAAATCTCAGGCTTCTTATTACAGGCCTCCGGTTTTTCTTTGTTTTGTCAAATCCACTTTTTCTGTTTCCAGATTCTTTGTCGGCATAAACCTGAAATCAGATTTTATTTTGTTTTGTTAGTTGTTGATAGTTGCATATTTTGACTTCCGATGTAGTTGTTGTCGAAGACTGCATTGCATTTGACTTCCGAGTCACAGCCGACGATATAAAATGCTTCATTTTCTTATGAATTTTTTGTATGTGGATATAGAAAGAATGCTGTCGAGACTCCTGCACAGCATCCAAGTGTCCGCTTGTTCCATTTTTTATGCCACTGTATTGCACCTTTATTTTCCTTTGTGTTGTAACAATTTAAGATGCACTTTTCTGGATGCAACTTGAGATTTTATTGTATAACCCATACTGACTTTCCTTTATTTATCGTATAGATGGTTACAACGTAATTTCTTCTTATTTGATTTCTTATATTGTCCATTGAGCACTTAGTATCTCTTTATATTATGCATTTCATAATGACTTGCAATCATTGTATACTTCTATTAGCCTACGTATGTTTACGTGATATTTAAGACAGAAACTTATCAGAGTATTTAAAGTTTTAGAAGATATTACTTTGATGTTTTAATTATACTATGAACTAAACTGTTTGAATCATGTCGTCATCAAGACCTTTCGAAGTGCGATAAATTAGTATTAGTCATTTCGCTGATCTTTTGGAGTCCTTTACAGCCACAATGAGTTCCTGAAAAACCAGCATAGCCATGCGTTTATCAGTAACATGCGCTGTAACGTGTTTGCTATAATATCATAGCTAAGAATGATTCAGAGGAAAGCGCAACATAAAGTGCATGTATCACCGGTGATATTCCTAGGTTTGCCCACATCTTTGCCTTTATTCGTGAATTCCTCCACTGGCTTCCTACCCAGCAGAGAATTCAATTCAAAATCATCACCCTCGTGCGCAACTGCCTCACTGGGTCTGCTCTGTCTTACCTAATGAATTTCTGCACCCTGGCTTCATCCCTGCCTGAGAGGGCCTCCTTGCGATCCTGGGCCCCTGGCCTTATGGTTGTTCCGCGTTCGCACTCTTCCACGGCCCAATCCAGGAGCTTTGCTTATGGGTCCTTCAGCCTGGAACAGTCTTCCCCAGTTCCACCGACAAGAGCTTCTTGTCCTCTCTCCTCTTCAGTTCCTTTGACGCTTGAAAACCTTCTTGTCGGTTTTGGCAGTGATGCGGGTCGAGAGCGCCGCTGAATTCGAGTGGCGCTATATAAATGTTCAATTGCAATTACAATTACAAAAATCAGACAAAGTGACACAGAAAGGGCGACAATTAACAACCAACGTGGCTGTGCCGACTTGTGCGGTACTCTCAATGGCATGCTTGTTCACTGGCTAATGAACCTCGGATGCGTTGTTAGGGAGACTGGTTGTAAGGTTTATATAATGACTGATTGTTGATGCTGGTAATTAATTGGGCTCTGTCTGAGACATTCTTGGGGTGATAGCGCTGCGGCTGAGCTGCTGTTTCTTTTGGATTGGCGTCTCTTCGGGGTTTTACGGCGCATTTGGTCCGACGTAGGCGACGATGCAAGCTGGCCCTCATTTCTTTCTATGTTATTTTCACGACCTATCACAGACATTCAGAATTTCGGCCTCTCCGAAGACTTAGAGATATCTATCGTTCTAATCGTCCGTCACAGTATTTCCCCGGAGCGGATTCCATTACCGCCTACCGGAGAGTATTCCTTTTTCTGAGAGGTCCCTTCAGATTTCTTTCCTCCCTTGTCTACGCGTTCCCTCTCCCCACATCTCTTCCAACATTTTACATTCTTCTTCCTATTTTTTGGGCCAAAGTACGACAGAATCTGTCATTATTCCAGCATATGGCACTATATAAATTCTGATAGACTGATTGAAAAGTGAATTTTCGAAATATCTGAGTGCCGCGTTATGGAGACCAGCATATTAACCGGTGCTAGTATCCTTTCTTACCTTCGTGCGGCCTCTCTTCTACCCTTCCAATTATTTTCATTCCTTCCGCCTGCCTACATTGCACATACCTCGAAGGCATCCAGTGCCTCTTGGCGATAACAGATGCACGAGTGCATTATTATGAGATGCATTATTCTACTGACCTTTCCTCTGACCTGGTTATCTCTCTGCCCTTTGTTTTGTTCGCGTAGCCCCTCGTTCGCTCTAGTCGTAGTCGTAATTTATCACATAGGCTATAGTCATTAGTTTTTATGTAGTGTCCCAATATTCATGCCTGTTCTAGTTAGTAGGCCTGCATGCTTCAGTTAATTATTCATATAGTCATTTATTTTCTAAATGCTTGGCCAATGGTTTCTTATCATTGTCTCCCTCAGTTTCATTACGCTGGTACTTTTAAATAAGATAGAATTAGTACTATTTTATTAGTCAAATATAATGACAGTATTTACGCTATTGGTTGTTTATCGTTGATTCGCTATTTCCCCGTTCATCGTCGGACATAAAACTAGTCTCGTAATTGTAACTACCGCGAATAATATGAATATTTTTTTGCTATCCAGCACATAATCGTGTGGCATGGAAAAGAATTGGCAACTGGATTTTGTCCAACAATTAAGTGACATGGGGAATAAAACAAGCCGCAGACCCTCTGCCTTTGGCTCAGCCGATTTGTTGCGGAAAGGCTGTGGATGGGGTCAATGGAGGATCCACCAAATCCAAATGCCTATGGCGCTAATAGCTCTTGATCAGGCCTGGGAAGAAGGCAATACCAAATTCTGAATATGTGGGAGGAAAGATCCTTGAAACCTACAGAAATTCTCAGGAACAGATGGCAGATCTCTTGAGTTGCACCTGTAATCGTGTTTTCAAACTCTGTGACAATTGTTTTTTTTATATTACTGCTGTATTATTTTTTAAATTTATTATAGTAAAGTTTGAAATTTTTATGAAATCGTACGACTAGAAGGAATGTAAACAATAAACTGAGTAATTTCAACAAAGAATAACGAACAGTGAACATAGGTAAAAGACAGCCTTCGATCAAACAGCTCGCTCTCTCCTCCTCTTCTACTACCTTCGGAGGTGCTTGCTGCCTCCGTCTCGTCGGCTCATGGTCCTCATACAGTTCTTGCCATCTCTCGCCGGGTTTCTCACCTGCTACAGCTGCTTTCTTCGTCGAGCTTGTAGCAGTCCTCGAACAGTTCGCCTTGCACAACACTCAACTGGTTATGTTCGGTGGTCTAAATCTCCACCTCGACGACCCCATCTTACACTCGACGGTCGCCTTCACGTCGACTCTCGAGCAGTTTAGTCCGACACAGCAATTTGTCAGCCTTTACGCATCGGGCCAGCAGATGGCTGGATATGGTTATTACTAGGGATGACTGTGTCCCATCGGTCGTTGTATTCCCTCCAGCCCTCTCCGACCATGGTCAGGTCATTGCCAGTATTCTTTCTTTAAAAAAAACGCCGCTTAACGCAGATAGGCAGAATCGGGGATGGCGTCGCTTGGACAGAAAAACCTTCGAGTTGGCCCTGCTAACCTTATGCGGTTCATTCAATCTGACGTTATCACAATGATAGCACTATAGCATTAGCACTAGTCTGCGACCGTTGCGCTCTGATAGCCGTGGAGTTATGCAGGTGCCGCGTTTCCACACTTCAACTCGAGCTCATAGTGCCTTTTCAGGCATTGAACCACCCTCGTGGAACAGTCTTCCATTGCACTCATCCCTGTGCAGCAAACATTCTCAAATTGTCTTAAAGCGCATTTGTTTAGATCAGTCAGAGAGACGTGTGTGCAACCCTTTTGTGACGTATTGAAAGGCGCTATAGTAAGCGTCTAGATGCACTCATACATACATGCAATACAGTACAATCCTTCCGGGATACGAGCAATCAGAAATGGCTGACTGACTGGGTGGGGGAAGAAGGGAGGTAGGATGGGATGCACCATTTTGGCGTGAGCACAGTTTTCATATCTTCCATGTACAGGTTGTAGGGCAGGTGAGAAGGAGAATGCGTAGCAGAGCTAGAGGGAAGGTCTGACGTGTTAGCGACTTCATTTTCTTAGCCTCAGCATATGAGAGCAAGTGGCCAGTTCTCACTCGTCGTCTGATGTTCCACGAACAATATATACGGTCAGTGTAATGATGGCCTGAGAACGCAATCGTGAGGACAGGACGGCTGCCGAGGCCTTCAAATCAGACCTCGATTCCGAGGCCAGACCGTGATGCCTGATGTCACTTGTTACGTATGCGTTCTTATGTTGCACTGTGTAAAAATAACGCATAAGAAATTGTCTTACTACAATATGTTAGCATTATAACGGAGTCACTATGCGATCGTTATGGCCTACATGTATATATAGGTTAGGAATTAATAATAAGGCTAGGAATCTTAACCTTTTTTATCTCTACAGCCAGGATGTTCAATAAATACAACTTGTTCCTATTAGCCGAACAATTGAGGCCGTTGATAAATAGCAGACTAAATATTAGCGCTGTAATTGCTCTATTTGCTTTGAAAATACTATCGGATATCATACGACTAAATACAGACCTGTACACTTTTTATGGTCTCATGTTATCAGTGTATTTTTTCAGCAGGAATGCCGGCACCTTTTTTCAGCTCCTAAAAAATAATTTATTTTTTAAGTAATTAAAAACAATAATTTAGTTATTTTAATTTAGTTTCGGTGTTTTGAACTGTTTTCACTGTTTATTGAAACCCAACCCCCAATCCCGTTTTTCTTGAGATTTTAGTCCGTCCATAATTGTTCCGTTCCGGAACCTTTTGTTCCGTTCCGGAACTTTTTTCTAGAAAAAAGCACTGCATGTTATTATATTTAATAGAGAATCGTAGTTTTTGTAGAGTGAGTAGGTCCTATCTGTACGCCTAGTGGATCCCAGAAATGTAAGTTCTAGGTGTTGCCAAGTTTAAACGTTTGGGAGGATTAATAACTTCTAAATGGTGTCAAAGACACGATCATCGACACCTAAAGCGCAACTTTAAAACATGCGCAGAACGCATACTTATTCAGAACTGCTGGCTCAAGTTGGCACCACAGATACCAATAGCCGGATGTTTGATGAGCTAAAGCGGGAAGAAGTTGTTATGGTCGGTGATACTGGTGTTTTTTTTATAATGACGACTACTTGTAGTATCATTAAGAATCTAACTAATTGGAAAAGGAAACTAGCTCATTTATGAATGACATGAAAGAGTTGAATGTGTGACAACTGATACTCTAGATATTACGAGGGTAAGTCGTCTTATTATATGACATCTACGAGATCTTCCGAGTCAATACCGTACGTTACTTAAACTGAGAAGACTATAGTCACAAGAAGAAGAGAACTTGACGATTAATATGTAAAAGTAATTTAATGAAAAAAATAAAGAAATGAATTTCAGTTACAATAATTTGAAATATAATAATAAAATATAAGTGTGAATCCATAATGAACATAGAACTACCATGATAAAACAACTTCTTATACCGAATTCAGAGGAACACTCACCAGCCACGCAGCGATCCGGGCAAGACACGTTCTCCGGCCCGAATCCTGCGAATCCCAAATCCCAGTCCTGTATGGACTTGCCTTGCGTGGGTGTGGTCACGTAGATCATCGAGGCTTCCAGACAAGGGAGCAAAAGATGGGACTGCAGTTTAGCAGAATCAGCCAAAGGGACCCCTGCCTCGGTACCATGGGCCAGGGATCTGTCCGGAAGACAGATTGCTTCAACCGGAAACCGCGACGATTTCAACTGACAGGATTTACTCTATCGGTGTTGAAACACAAACCGCTCACACCAAAGGAGAAGGTCACCCACGTAGATTACATAACCAATTATGTAGCGCCACGTGTATCTCCTCTATATCACCATTATATTTCCCACACTGTTTAGGTTTCGAAAAATGGAAAGAGGTCCTTCTTTAATTCATCAAACATCCGGATATTGTAGGCTGTTTCGTAAGGTCGAGGTGGCAAAATATATCTCTGGCTCCAACTTGAGCCAGCGGTTCTGAATCAGTATGCGTTCTGCACACTGTTTTAGAGTAGCGCTTTAGGTGTTTTGGTGGTTGAATCAGGACAAGATTTCTTGATAAGTTTCATCTTAATAAGTTTTAACAGAAAGTTTGAGGAGTTTTCATAGATGGAGAGAAACCTCTGCTAGAGGTTTGAGGCGACCGATTATATAATCATATTAAAGAACTAACTGTAAAAACTAAGACGTTGTCGGCGTGCCATTCTGTAAGTAAGCCTTCAAAGATGGTGCTCCACAATTTGTGCTTAGTCTCATGGATCCAGATAAGCACACGAGTAGGAGTGACTTAATGGGGTGGGCCTGAAAAGCGGACTTCAATTATCCGAAGCATGCTCTATTAATTGAATTTGGCTTCTATTAACAACAGGGAAAATTGAGGAAATGAGACTCGGGACTTCAATTTTTAATGTCCTGCTCTAGGCGTATAGGTTGGCATGCAACTCATTACCCAAGTAATGAGTTGCATGCATTTGCCGCTAGGAGGATGTCAATTTTAGTGCACTTAGCACTGAGCGCCAGAAGAATGTGTGAACTATAATACATAAGGTATGTATATATATAGTTTACGCATAAGCTTATGTATATAGCTTATGTACATATGTATGTCTGTATAATGTGTATGTGCGTGTATGTGCGTGTTTCATTCTTTCATACATAAGTGATGTAACTATTAGAAGTATAAAGTAATGCCATAACGTCGACTGAGCTTCCAGTGCAGTCAAAATCCTCCGTGATTGCATTTTAACGATAGTCGGTAAGTTCGATTTTCTTAATTATTTCAACAGGCTGAAGTGATCATGCTTACATTATGTGTAGACCTATACGAGCTCATTTAGATCTCTACTCGCTTCGTCCTTGTTAAAGTGGTAGGTGCCTACATACAGCTCCTTAATTCATGTTCTGGTGAAAATAATGAGCAAGTAATGTGAAAATTAATTGCTCAGCAAACGTGTGTTAGTTGTTTCTGTTATTAATGCTCTGAAAATGGCAATTATAGACTGCCAAAGTAATTCTCGTTTTCCTGTTCCAAACTTCCAAGTTTCTGATAGAGATTGAGATGAAAACTTTATACTTCGATATATTATATATATATACATAAATATTACTTGAATCGAAGTATAAAGTTTTCATCTCAATCTCTATCAGAAACTTGAAGTTTGGAACAGGAAAACGGGGAATGTTCGGAGTAGAGAGAGAGGAGAGAGGGGGAGATGGAGAGAGGGAGAGAGGGTAAACATGAATGATGTAAAGTGAATGTTTGGGCTATTACGTCAAGTTTATAGAGCACTTAAAGGTTATAAATGTTTTTATAGGTTTATAGAATTATAACATTATTTTGTGAGTAATAAAATCCATTATCAATGGATCATATCCAAAGTTTGGAAAACAGTGGGGGATATTGCAATAAAAAGACTGTTTTTGCAAATTTTCGTGAAATAAAAAGCTACCTCATACATATGCAGACTATTGAATTACAGTTTAAAACTTAATGAAACTAACAGCTTTGCAGGATATTACAGCAAACTATGAAACATTGAGACTGTTCTCCCTCTTGTCAAAGTGGACTGATCCAAAGATTAGTGAGCTTTGCTGGTGGTTTTGCAGAGACTTCAGAAGAGAGAAGATGGCAACGGTAACAAGAAGTACCGTCGAAATGGTAAGACTAATGTTTGTGATCGTGGGTTTAGGCCTAGTGTCAGCTCAAGTTCTGACACCGCCATACTTTAACCTTGCGGCTGGACGGCCGATCGAGGCAACGGCGACTTGTGGTGTTGGAGTTACAGAACCCGAGTTGTTCTGTAAGTTGACCGGAGCTGATCCAGAGGAGGAGGACGTGATCGGAGACGTCGAAGTTATCCAAGGTCAGCTGTGCGATGAGTGCAATCCCTCAGATCCCACGAAGGTCCATTCGCCGGAATTTGCAATTGATGGGACGGAGAGATGGTGGCAAAGCCCTCCTCTTTCCAGGGGATTCCAGTACAACGAAGTCAACCTCACTATTCACTTCGAACAGGTCAGATGTTTAACTCCGTAATAACTATCATACAGGGTGAAACTGTTTCTTGTCACAGACTGTACGTGTCTAGACATGTATTCGCGTGTGTGTGTTTGGCGCGCGTATGTGCGTGATAGTGTGTGTGCGTTGTGCGTGTGTGTGTGTGTGCGTGCGTTGTGCGTGTGTGCGTGTGTGTGTGTGTGTGTGTGTGTGTGTGTGTGTGTGTGTGTGTGTGTGTGTGTGTGTGTGTGTGTGTGTGTGTGTGTGTGTGTGTGTGTGTGTGTGTGTGTGTGTGTGTGTGTGTGTGTGTGTGTGTGTGTGTGTGTGTGTGTGTGTGTGTGTGTGTGTGTGTGTGTGTGTGTGTGTGTGTGTGTGTGTGTGTGTGTGTGCAAGAGTTCTTTTACCGATCGGTTTGTGGCCTTCGAATATAGATCACTATAGGAAGCATGACTAAATGATGCAGTAGAGAACGAGAGCAATTTGATAAAAGTAATTTACTTGTGAATTATAGCATCATAAGATAATGCGCTAGTTTCATATCACTTAATTTTGCTATCTTTTTAACAGTAGGACCAACATAAGTAGCTATGAAGGGGTCCATAAAAAGCCAATTAACTTATGATGGACCGTTTGGCTTAAATGACTTCCTGCTCAGAATTATTTAACCATAATTCTAGGATATTTTTCAGACTTATAAAATATTAATATGTCACTGTAATACATTACGTGGCTATAACGAATTAATTGTTTGAATAACAAGATATTATATTATGAACACGTTATAAGACATGAAACAAAAGAGTGGGACAGTTTTCGATATCATTTTTAATTTTTATGGCTATTGCTGTGTGATGAAACGAAACCCTCTGTAACATCTGCTCTGCCTCTCTCTGGTCTCTCGGGCAACCGGACTCGGACCACCCACGGACATCGATCTCTGGACCAGAGGTTTTGAAAGTTTTTGAACCGGGGACTCCTATTTGTGTATAGGCATTACTCGCGGACCCAAGTATTTAAAAAGTAAAATTTCACTTAAAATTTAATCAAAATAGGCCTAACAGGCAGATTATTTCCACAATACAAGCATGCTCATGATGCTGAGGACAATAACTATGATATAAAAGTAACACTGAATAAGTTGTTATTAACTTCCTGAAATAATTATGGAACACATTCACTTTTAAGAAATCAATTACGATCGGTTTCGCCAATGTCAGTGGGAGGGATATGCTTGCTCTGCACAAACTGTCAATTCTTAGTGCTATTTTGGATAAGCACTGTTTTCTTACTCTTCGAAACGTTATCCATACCCTACAATGGAATCCTGCGTTCTGCTGCCCGCCTTGTAGGCCGCATCCCCACGTTTGGCAGAGTTTCTATATGAGGGATGACCTCCACTGGCTCCCCTACCCAAAGCGCATCGATTATGGAACCTCTGCCTTGGTCCGGCGGTGCTTTGAGAGCTTGTTCCCTCCATATCTGCGGAACCTCTGCTGTCCAACTTCATGTTCGCAGCGTCGTTGTTTTCTCCGCTCAGCTGCGCAAGCTAAACTATTGTTTCCAGCGCGGACAGCCATACGGCAGCACCGTGCCTTCCCTGTGGCTGTCCCCATGACCTGGAATGGTCTCCCAACCACGCTCCAACAAATACCGACTGGTCATTTACCTTGTTTCCTGCTGTCCTCAAAACTGTGTTGTTCGACCGTGGCTGGTCTGGGCCCTCCGAGTGCTCCTGAGTAAGCAATCTTGAAGGGGCGCTATTATGAAACTGCTTTAATGATAATAATAATTAAATCAGGCGAATTCCACAAATTTCTACATGTCCAGATTTGACACAATCAGGAAGTAAACCAGCATATTACACATACATCGCGCTTATCTTGGCTGCTGAAATGATTTACAGTCGATAAGCAGAAATTATTTATTAATTTTTTTTAAAGTAGGCTACACACTTTGGACCCGTATGAATCATACAGTTACAGGCATACTATAAGTTGTGTATGAATTTGAGAACACTGGCTGTAAATGCTAAAACCTTGCAGTGTTAATGAGTAATGAATATTTTCAGAACGCTCTCGCGGACCTCCGCCATATCCTTCGCGGACTCCTCTTTGTCCGCGGACCACAGTTTGAGAAACTCTGCTCTGGACAACCCCTCGGATACGTCGCAGCGCTCGTGAATAAGCTGGTGCTTTGCGCTTAGCTTTATAGTTGCGCTTTAGAAAATTGGAGATTACGATACGATTACGATGATTAGCTATTAAGTCAAACTTAATTCACAGTTTGGTTTGCCGGTTTAAGAAAAATGTTATAATTAAACTGTTTTACGTTGGCAGGCGTGTTAAATTTGGCTTTAATTGTATGGTCGCGGACCTGTGTAGCTTCTTACGGGCACAGTCCCTGGATAAGGTAGGCCAGGGATTGAATTGTCGGGGGATTGAGAGGGTTCACCCCATAAATTTATCAACCCTTCCGGACAATTCAAACCCTGAGGTAGGCTGCGGCTATAGTATGCGTGAATGTATGTATATATTCTCTAACTAAAACATAAAGCTGCTCAGTCCTGTCTCTCAATAGCTTAGGTTTAAGTAGGTCTGAAAATGTCCTCGCGAATATAGGAACGTGCGACAAACCAATTGGAGTCTTCCATTAGTCTAGGCGCAAAAAATTGAAAATCCCGTGTGAGGGGCAAATCATGTTCATTTTTAAAAATACTTTTATCACTAATTTGACCCTGCTGATTACGAAAAAAGCTGTTGCCAAGCTGAATTTTTAACGGGAAGTCCAGAATGCAAGATTAAAAACAAGATTTTCCATAAAAAGATTTTACATTCAACAAAAAGCAGCGTTAGCGGCAAGTCATGTTCAGTTTTGTAAAAAATGTGTTTCAGATTAATGTGACCCTGCTGATTACGGATACAGCTGTTGCCAAGCTAATTTTTTAACCGGAAGTCCAGAATGCAAGATCAAAAACAAGATTTTCCATAAAGAGTACGTGAAATCCACCAAAAAGCAATGTTAGCGACAGGTGATGTTCAGTTTTGGAAACAATGTGTTTTAGACTAATGTGACCCTGCTGGTTACGAAAAATGGCTGTTGCCAAGCTGAATTTTAACCGGAAGTCCAGAATGCAAGATCAAAAACAAGATTTTCCATGAAAAGTACGTGAAATCCTTTGAAAAAGCAGTGTTAGCGCCAAGTGATGTTCAGTTTTGGAAACAATGTGTTTTAGACTAATGTGACCCTGCTGATTACGAAAAATGGCTGTGTTGCCAAGCTGAATTTTAACCGGAAGTCCAGAATGCAAGATCAAAAACAAGATTTTCCATAAAAAGTACGTGAATTCAATAAAAGGCAGCGTTAGCGGCAAGTGATGTTCAGTTTGAAAACAATGTGTTTTAGACTAATGTGACCGTGCTGATTACGGAAACAGCTGAGGCCCAGCCAACTAGTGCTTTAGAGGAAAAGATACTAGAGGGCAATGACGACCCACAAGCTGATATATGAGGCAATGACAACCCACAAGCTGATATATATGAGGCGCTAATGGCAGCTGTCATTGCCGAAGCTTCTTCATTGTTTGGAAAACAATCACCCAGTCTGGTAGATGATATTGACCAAGCAATTGGTTATCCAGTTAAGCTTACTGAAGTGGTCGCATATCATGAATTCCAATGTAAGCTTGTAAATTTTCTCCAGTCA
Source organism: Allolobophora icterica (assembly GCA_963556255.1). Taxonomy (NCBI): domain Eukaryota; kingdom Metazoa; phylum Annelida; class Clitellata; order Crassiclitellata; family Lumbricidae; genus Allolobophora; species Allolobophora icterica. The sequence goes on along the minus strand of OY744604.1, from coordinate 67,189,998 downwards.
AAGTCACAGGCTAACGTAAACTTTGCCTTTTGGTGGCAATACATGAGCATGGTCTCTATTTTGCTCAAAGTTCACACTCTGTATTCGCGACGGTAAGTGGGAGCTATACTGCGACTCGCTCTGCGAGATACTTCCCTATTTCCGAAGGTACGACCACTTGAACTATGTAAATTCTGTCAGCGTGAGTCATTTGAAATGAACCAACTACCGTCAAAGATCAATTGTCAATTTGTTCAAGGTGACTTCATAGTGAAGCGCTGTCCTGGAAGGTTTAAATCAGGTAGATCTTGATCGTGCGCAAGAATGGCTCGTAGGTATTGGAAAAGAATCTGGCACCATTGTTGGCATCACAAATCAACCATCAGCCCTACAGAGGTGGTCCCTTTCATTCCACTGGCGCTCTAATCTTGCAGAGCAAGCGTTCCAGATGCTTGGAATTATAGCAACATGTCAAACGATCCCACTACGAAGCGACAGTGTGGGAACAGGCGTGCAGAGGCACGCCTGATTTTGTAGATACAAAACATACGATTGGCAGAAGGACGCTAGTGTTTCAGCTCAGTTGATATCAGTATTAATGACAATAGAATGCGTCCATAAAGAATGCTTGGACATTGTTTCTTAGACATGCAAAAGAGAAAATTTATAAGAACTAAGTCTCACGTGTGCAGGCACAGAAAAGAAGACTTTACGTGTCGTTCTCTTTCACGGCGCCAAGCTCATGACGCATGCGCAAACATGACGTGATCAACCATTATCATCTATCAGCTAATTCGTTGCGCTTTACAAATATAAAACAAATGCTGTTAATGCGGCAAGTCATGTTCATTTTTGGAAACAATGTGTTTTAGATTAATGTGACCCTGCTGATTACGAAAATGGCTGTTGCCAAGCAGAAGTTTTTTTACCGGAAGTCCAGAATGCAAGATCAAAAACAAGATTTTCCATAAAAAGATTTTACATTCAACATAAAGCAGCGTTAGCGGGCAGGACATGTTCAGTTTTGTAAACAATGTGTTTCAGACTAATGTGACCCTGCTGATTACGAGAATGGCTGTTGCCAAGCTGAATTTTTACCGGAAGTCCAGAATGCAAGATCCAAAACAAGATTTTCCATAAAAAGATTTTTCATTCAACATAAAGCAGCGTTAGCGGGCAGGACACATTGCTTTTTGGTGGAATTTTCTGCTAAGCGCGCCTAGTCTATATCCCGAAATGTCTCCATATGCCAGTCTTGTTGTCAAGACCTTAAACCTCAAGACCAAGACCAAGACCAAGACCTTGAACCTCGAGACCAAGACCAAGACCAAGACCAAGACCTTGAACCTCGAGACCAAGACCAAGACCAAGACTTTGAACCACAAGACCAAGACCAAGACCAAGACTTTGAACCTCGAGACCAAGACCAAGACCAAGACCCAAAAATCCCATTCAGGCCAAGACTTCCTTACACAAAGAATTGTGGAGTCGATATTTTAATGAAAACGTGAGTCGTTCAAGCAAATGAACTTTAAATGGAGACTGCAGAGAATTCCGAATTCGTATTTACAAAAGTCCTTCATACAAACTGTTATTCCAAATGCCTTTTGTATTTTATAAAAAAAAATTCGCTCAGAATTTTCTGACCAAGATGTGCCTTGTGAGCCTCATAAAAATTTCACCACGTGAAAAAAATACTTTCCATAGCTAGGTGCTGAAGTCGCTGGCACACACAGTAACTTTTAAAGCACTGGATGTAAATGTACAAATCGTGAGCCTTTTTGATATCCTCCCATGGTTTATCAGACCGTCTGGCTTCAGAAAGAAGTCTTGACAGGGCTTCCATATACAGCATAACTTAGTTGATGCTGCCAATGGGTTTTCCTGACCAACAAGACTTGCATCCGTCCGTAGGTATTTGTTGTAGGTTATGATGCAAACAGGTTTGATAAGTTTTAAAATTCTTGAGTTTTGTTAAATGACTGTTCATATTGACAGCCGGTCTTGGTCTTGGTCTTGCGAGACCAAGACCAAGACTTTGAACCTCAAGACCAAGACCAAGACCAAGACCAAGACCAAGACCAAGACCAAGACCAAGACCTTGAACCTCAAGACCAAGACCAAGACCAAGACCTTGAACCTCAAGACCAAGACCAAGACTTTTAAAAACGAACTCGAGTGCACTCGAGACCAAGACCTCGGTCTCGAGGACAACAAGTCTGCCATATGCAACTGCAACAGCGTATCTGAGCTTTTACTTTTATAGGAATTCCATGTGGCCGACGTATATATAAAGATGGGTAATTCACCTCGTCCTGGCGTGTTTGCCCTTGAGCGCTCTGAGGATCATGGAAAGACATGGAAACCGTGGCAGTTCTTCGCTGACACTCCGAGTGACTGTAACGTCTTCTTTGGACGTGATGGTTACAGCGACCGTATCGACAAAGACGATTCAATTATCTGTGCAACGGAATACTCCAAGGTCGTTCCACTGGAAGGTGGAGAGGTATGCTACCTGACTGACTGTTTTATGTTATTGAGGGATGATTTTTAGGTTTTGTTTTGAATTTTTCAGATTACAGTGTACACGGCTATACACTGTACAGTTACATCAGGTTATCCCACATGCATGGGGAGAGCCTCCCTGAGACGGTTGCTGTGTAGTGTGTAGGGACGTTGAGAAAGTCTTTCAGTTAGCGCCATCGACTGATGCTTAGTCATTAAATAGTGGCGCTTAATAAATGCATATTGTATGTCTCGGTCATCAGTAGTCCTCAGCGGTTATGTTCTTAGATGGTAATGTTCTTAGGTGGTTATGTTCTTAGGTGGTAATGTTCTTAGGTGGTTATGTTCTTAGGTGGTTGTTCTCAGTGGTAATGTTCTTAAGTGAAGCACAGCGACAACAACAACAACAATCCAACGACCAAACACATTTCCTTGTGGGTTGCATGACTTGATAATTCATCAGTTTAATATGTTGCTCCAAGAGTTGGAGGTACAAGTGAAAGACAAATGCATTTGTAGTCTAACACTGGTTGTACCCAGTGTCTTTCTTCATGGTACTACTTCATCAAGTAGTAATGCTGAAGCAGTATCACACTAAACTGATACAGAGCTGTTGTAGTGAATTATGTAATAATATTGCACCGTAGAGTTATCAGTCAAGTTGTGTATATTTTGAATATTTGATAATGTGTTTTCCAGGCTAGTAGTTAATATATGTTGTGTTTTAGCGCAGTCAAAGACGTCCTATGTTGTGTTTTAGCGCAGTCAAAGACGTCCTATGTTGTGTTTCAGCGCAGTCAAAGACGTCCTATGTTGTGTTTTAGCGCAGTCAATGACGTCCTATGTTGTGTTTCAGCGCAGACCCGTAAAGCCTAGGTTTTGGTTCAGCGCAGACCCTTCTAACGGAGTATTGCGTCTAGCAAAATTAATTCTTTTATATTTAATATAGTTTAATTAGATTTGAAACCTATTTTGTACTCTTGCACGAGTTATTTTAATTATGTTATTGGAGCAGCATATTTCAGTTGTTGAATAAACGTATTTCTTGTAGCAAGTTTAAAATATTTTATTTTAAGTATTTTAAAATAAGAAAAAGACACGCAGAACTTCTTTTAATAAAGTTTATTAAACTGAAACACGATGTCTTTATTTGTAAGTTTTACACACATAGTTATGAACCAGATAATCATTTAGTCCGGTGTCAGAAGTTAACAGATTGGCAATAGCATGGACATTCTTTTTTCTAGCCCTATGTAGGCAGTAAAATATACAATAGTGTCCGCAAAAACGACTAATAGTACTTTGTAAATGTCTCTCGTTAAATATCCAGTTTACACAATGACGATTCAAAAATGTTCTAAACGGAATATCCGGAGGTCTTCCAAAAGAGTCAAAGTATTCGCCATAGGATGAATTTTCAACGTATAAGACGATCCAATGCGCACCAGGTTTGTCGTGCGGATCTGTATTACAGACCATCAGCAGAGGCCCACTTTGGTTTAACGTTGTAGGTAGACGATCACACGCAAACACACCCAAAAACATAGGGCCACACTTTGCATCTTTCAGTAGTATCGACTCAATTCTACGTCCATTCATTTTCAGTTCTTGTAGTCGAAAATGATGTTTCTTGAGCGATCAATTTCCAAAATATTCTCAAATTCTGCGAACGCTATAACATTGATGGTGTTGGCTAGCGCTTGGGCAAATTTCATATCCAGACGAATATTACCTTGCTTAATCAGATTAAAATGATCACCCTCGGCTAAATCGGCAGTCAAGTCGAATGCATAAAGGGCATATCCACCAGGAAAGTCCTCTCTGGATATTAGATTTCCCTCGTCTCTCATCCACTTTCCAGTTCCCATAAATAATGAGGCGTATGCATTGATAAACTGATTGTTGGCAAAATTTAGTTCCAAAGGTTTCACAGACTGCTGTTGACCATCCAAATATACCTTTAACTGAGACAGGTGCATGTGCTTAAAGTTGAACGGATTCTTTGTATAACTGCCGTTAAATGCATCGTTGTCCACACAACCTATGACGATTCTAGTAGGTAACTGTCCAGAGAAAAGACTTTCTTGGGATGCATCCAGATTACCTCTTGGGATGGTAAACGTCTTGCAAACAGCTCTTCTAACAGGAAATTTTACATTTCCCTGTTCAAGCGCTTTCGCATGTGCAAGAAACACCGAGGGACTGAGCTTTACTTTTCTCACATATAGGCCCTAACTTGCATTCTAGAATTCGAACTTTATAGGCAGCTCCTTGAACGGACGACATGAGACAGGTTGCATCTTTATTTCTAACAAGTCGCACTCTTATATTAATATCGTTAGGAATAAATCGATCCTGAAAAAATAGATCGCTATGAATAGATCCTAGCATGTCGACTACACGTCCTTCATCTGTAAATGTACTGCGTTTCTTTAACCCAAGATTTTCAGCATTGGCGTCGTGCGGATTAGCATCTTCGAAATGAGTTGCAATGTCCTTGTAATACAAGGCTGAGGTAAGCTGCGAGGTTTTGGCTGCATCACCGTAGCTCAGAAGGGTTTCCAAGTAGCTGCGATAAGCATAAGTGTTATTTGAAGGTGTCACAAGGGTGTCGTTTAAGCTGATGTCAACTTCCGAAAAAAGACTGTGCAAAACTAAGTTGATCGGTCCAACATTATCATCGGTTACAGGTTCGTTGTTTGCCTTTATAATTTGAGCTCTAACGTATAACTGAGTGTTTGACAAGTCGAGATAGTCTTGTCCGGCTCCGGTAATACTAAATTCTATAGGTGTGCCCTGCGAAATTGTGGCTATCGGGTTATATTCGACATATGCACCACTCTCTATACTGGTCTGCGTTGGAGGTATGATAAACAGATCCAATTCGCTCTTTGTGCACTCACAAGATTGTGGATGAACGAATGCCATGCTTAATCTTTCTCGAATATGTCGTGTTTCACTCTTTTAATAGGTCTCTTTAGCGTCCTTTTCACACCCGTCCTTTTCACACTCTTCCTACCGCTGCCACTTTGGGTAGTGAAGTCGTTGGACGAGGTAAAAGCTTTTATACCTTCTGGAATACGTCTTCTGCTAGAGTCTTTAAATTGTTGACCCTCCACAACGTCGTTGGCAATCTGCAACCCGGTTCTCAAAAAGTGTTTTCCAAACGATTTAGCTCCAGTTTGAATCAATGGCCAAGCGCTTCTGAAAAGCCCGCTCAGAAAACTTCCTATTCCATGACCACGCTGCATGCGCGCCCCTTGGAATATGGGCATACCATTACCACTCTGCTGCAAATAATAATCTTCGTACGCGAGTCGACTCGCATCGCAACAAAATTGTCTTTTCATTGTAAAAGATATGGAATTTTACAAAGTCTAAAATGAAGTGTAACCATCACCTTCCCGTATTCGAATGGTATGGGTTTGCCAGTATCCGTCCTTATATCTATTTCTATAGAGTCAAAGTTTTTCCGTTGCAGTGGGACGTAGAGGGGTTTTTCATATATCGTATTTATGCTGTCACCGTTTTTACCCGACACATGAACGATACGAAGTAACGGTGCTTTTGTATCACCCACGGGGATGTGCTCCAAGACGTTACAATATACATACATGGAAGAAAACCCTCTATTTAGATCACATCTATGATCGGCTTCCCAGAGTAATGGAGTAGTTTTCGGATTCGTCAACGGACTCTGTCTTTCGGATATACCAAGCATTGCGCGCATATGAGGTGAGAAGTATATGACTACATCTTTAAAAATGACCGCACTGACACGGTTCGTGATATCGTTATACTTAAACTCTGTAGAATTCATGTTGTCATGTTTAAAAGTCGTCTCCTCTATATGTTCGTTTAACGTTTCTACAAGCTCTGACGGCGAGTCGTAATATCTCGGAGGCAATTCAAACATACCGTGCGGATGAGATATGACCCCATTTCTTTCTATAGTCTGTGTGTATATGACTCGCCCATCAAGCTTATTTAAATTGAACCAGGTGTGTTGATATTGTATTTCGACCAAACCAACTTCCCAATCGCCGGACAGCGATATATCATTTTCTAGCCGCGTGGTATAATGTGTAAGCGTGTTGTTAGGATAGTAGTGCATAGAACTATTACTCGGTAATGTCAGGTAAAAGTGCGCCATGATAGAACAAACGGTGTAAGGTCTCCAAAGTACTTTCTTTGAATGAACAATCAGACAACTACAACTTGAATATATCGGTTGTCCAAGAATTAAAATTATTGTCATATCCTCGCCATTTAACTAAATATTCGGTTTTCCCTCCGCGCTTACGACTTTTTTAATATTTTTTCTATTTTGTAAACATCGTCTTCTTTCAAAATCTGCTGCAATTCCTCTTCGTAGAATCTACCTTTCAATTTCTCTCCGTTTAAATCTGTCAATTCATATGTGATTGGATCTGAGGGTATTCGTGCATCAATTGTAAAAATTTCGTCTGTCCACGAAGGTAGGTATCCCTTTTTGAAGGCAACTCGAGCTTTGCTTATTCTCACTTTGTCACCTACAGTATATTTCCACGTTGCAGATCTCTTCTTTTCCCCATACAAGCGTTTTCTAATAGCGGGTTCGTCTTCTTTGGTCACTTGACTGGGTGCCATAGCTATACTTCTATGATATGTATTATTATACGAGTGTACCAAATCTTGTAAAACATCAGTATAACGATGTGTGTTTTTGTAAGTGAAATACTTCCACATCTTTGTTTTAAGCGTGCGATTAAACCTTTCAACGACCGAGGCCTTTGTATCGGTGTTTTCGGTGGTATAGAAGGCTATAGCGTTCCTATGCAACAACGCTTGAAAGGTTTTGTTAAGAAATTCTGTACCTTTATCGGTTTGTAAATGTGCGGGATGTCTATCGACCAACAGCGTTGAAAAGGCTTCAGTCAGGGCAGTTCCAGTCTTTGATTTAAGCGGAACAACCCAAGCATATTTGGAAAAAACATCTATGCATGTTAAATGATATTTATTCTTATCATTATACTTGGACAATGCAGAAAGGTCAGCCAGGTCGGCTTGCCACAGATCGCCAATACCAACGGTGAATGTTTTTCTACGTCTAAATGTTAATCTAACAGGTTTATGCAGAGTGTAAGCATCTTGTTTCTGTAACCAAGTTCTAACATCTTTAGATTTAATTTGTCCTTTTACATGTCTTTGAAACGTATTCACACCACCAAAACTACCGGCATGTTTTGGATCAAAATACGATTCCATCAGTACGTTTCCCAACGCAATTTTGCGCGAGACCTTCTGCGACTGGGTTTTGGAGAAACTGTTGGACTTTCGTCGGTTGTTGTGTTAATATATTTCCATCTGTCCTCGTAACCGATTAATTCGTGTGGAATATTGCATTCCTTCAAGGCGTCGGCAAGTTGCTTCCAACCGGTTGGATTTGGAGTTGAAATTCTTTTTCTGAGCAGGTCGTTTACCAAATCCACGGCATGGGTTTGAGGAATCGTTGTATTCTTCAAAACGAGTTCTCCCTTTTCGGTCCAATCGATCTCAGAATTGTTTTTCATGTGAGTCAAAAGTCGTGATGCATGAGATCTCCATTTCGCTGGAACGGTGTTTAACACGTCAGTCTCTAGAGAACTAGGTTTCGACTCGGTCACGGTCTGAGGCTTATCGTCTTTAGCAACTAGGTCGCTTAAACTAAACTTTGTTATAACTGTAGGTTTATCAATATTTAAATATCGACTTAAACTGTTTGAGTAAAGTTTAGCTTTTTCGTCGTCAGCAATATTTCTATGTAGTATGTCATAGATTTCACCATCCAATCTTGATAGTGTCTTGTCCAACATGGTTTCCTTCCATTTCTCAATCTGTCTAGGTTCTACTAAAACCATTTTCTTTGCATGTTCCATGTTATCTGTTGGGATTTAGAAGCGAGCCCAGAAAGGAAAGCACGGGAGTTAGTAGTGCACCGAGGAAACCTCCCGTCTGAATGAGCCTCTTCTTAGTCTTAACGAGCGTTTTCTTTGACGCCAGGCTTATCAAATTCTTCTTAAATCGACTCAGTTTGCTCTTCTGCGGAGTAGTTAGTGGCACGTGACCTCTTAGAATGTTCTTAGAACATTCGCATATACAACATAAGAGTTCCTTGTTACAGTTCTTCAGAATCTGCTTCCTCACTTTGACCGAAGCTTTTTTAAGCAGACTTAGCTTTGCAAGATACTTCCTTAGTTTGGGAGACATTTTTACTCAATGAGTGTATCATGTTCTGTGCATCTCTATATATTTATTTTCTAACATACACATAATGGGTCTCGCCTGGGAATATGCTTGTTCTTATTCTACACCTCTCATCGGTATCAGGTCTAAGGTCTACCAAGAGATATCCAAATGGAGCCATCGTTGCATCTCTGAAAGCTTCGAGCATAAAATTTGACTTTCCGGGAAACATCTGTCGGGCTAAATTTGCAATCTGTGTAGAGTCTCTTACATTTTTGAACAGGACCAAATAGTGAGCGTTGAGACTGATAGTTCTGGTATGTTTGCTCTTGTAAAATAGATTCTGCGTAAGATATAATACCGAAACATTTCTGTGATGGCTGATCTTTGTGAAAATTTTAGTGACCCTCTCGTCCGTTTCACTCATCAAATCGTCTAAAATGAGGAGTGTCCTGTCTTTTCCGTCAAACATATTCAAGTCTGGAAGTCCTTCCTGAAATATCACTTGAGGATATTTATCGAAAATATCCTGGTATATCCCATAACACCACAAGACTTTGTCAACTGTTGGCTTTACCATGTGTTGTAAGTGATCTATAAAACGTAGGGTAAATTGCGTTTTACCACATCCTGAGGGACCACTTACAATAGCTGAAAAAGGATGTTGCCAGGTAGGATCCATCTTAAAGAATGGCAAGGTTAAGACCGAATTATATTTATATATTCAAATTGAAAACACAACAAAAAACAATTCACAGTTTTTGTATAGAAAGCACCTCATCAGGTCAGTTGCAAACATTGAAATCTAATAAGCACTAAGGATTAATCATAGGAATGTTAACATGTCCATAAGCATAGGAATCGACACTGTTAAGCAGATATCTTTTATCATCATATGGTGACAGTGCAGATTTGCAAATTTCGGTGGTGTGCAATTCATGCTTGCTACTACGAATAACAAAGAATCTCGATGACGTGGGCTGCTCGTCAAAAATACAGTTCTTGTAATCGTTGTGTCGAATTGTTTTCGCCACATATGATCTCTTAACACCCTTAGCCGTTTTCTTTTCCTTGTTTCCCGGGAGCAGCAAACTGAACATCTTCGATCTTAATCCTACAAACTCCAACGGGGCCTTGGAATTACATTCATCTTTAAACTTTCCTATGACTTTCGCATTATCGCGACTGTACAGAAAATGTTCAGCCGGATAATCAGAGGTATCATAATAATTCATATGATTTTGCATGTCAGAATACACATCATCTGTTCGAATGTGATAACACAAACTGTCTGTATCCGTAAACAGCAATTTCGCTCTTTCACCATACACCTTCAAAATATGTTCGTAGTGAAAATCGTACATTTGCAGTTTAGAAATGTCCAAAATTGACATGCCAACATATACAGGTTTGTTGAGAAAAACGTTAGACTTGGTTAATTGGACAACAGTAACATCTTCGTTAATAATGTTAAACGAGTGAAACGTTGGACGGGCTATAAAGCGCTTTGCTCTCCTGGCATTTGTAACAATGCGAACGTCTAAATGACGCCTTTTGTTTTCCATAGTCTTGCCATAGACTGAATTATTCATGAGTTTAAAAAGGTCCTTCTCAAACGATGAGGTGGCAGCCTGACGTTTGGCGGTATTAAAATCGATGTAGGTTTTTAACCATTTGGATTGTTCAAATTCCAAAATTTTGTGAATTTTCACAAGTCTCATGCCCATTTTCAGATAAAATTTCAAATTCCTATAATGCACAACGTAGTTGGTCTTGTTCTGTAAATTTGGCACTAATTTCTCAGGTTTATTGTTAAGATTGGTTCCTAACTTTTGCGCTAATCCGTGTGCGTATGGTGACAACATGTCGGATGAAATTGAAATCTTTTCTGGCGCCAATGGATAATCATTGTGCTTGGCATGCAAATGGGTTGGGTAATCTAGGTCTACTTCTAGAATAAAACCTGTTGCATCTTCATCAGATTTAGAATTCAAGTCAAAGTCTTCAATTTCGTCTGGATCCAAAAATCTAAACTTTCCAGTGGGTAATGGTTCGCTCATGGCATATCCATACAAGTTATTGCAATCGAGGTACATGATGTAGCTATTTTCAACATTTTCATCGTATGCATGTTCAAGATATGGATTGTTAGCCTTGGCAAAACGATTGCAAATCATGGATACACCACCCCGCATTCCCTTTTCAATGAATAGATACTGATCGGGATCTGTTAAAAGATCTAGCGAGACTTTGGTCATTTTCAGACAAGCATCAAAACTCAGACCAGGACTCGAAAAGTAATGGAGTGGGTCTAATTTGTAGTAATTCAAAGACATTTTACGAAACTCTTCAAAGACATCTGCAAGTAGTATAACGTCCGTCTTCAAATACAGATCGTGATACTCTTGCATGGTCTGTATGTCAAATTTTGTCCAAACGGTTTGAGCATGTGCATAATCTACATCTCTAATATTCTCTTCAGTGAGATGACTGTAAAAGTCGTCTTGGGCTGGCAAACATGTTTCCCTCATTTTATCCTGTGAATCCATGTACTCGTAAGGAAAAATCCCCTTGCGAAGAACTAACTTAAATTGCTCATCATTGTCGTAAAGTCTACGCATATGTTTGAAATTTGAGTCTCCATCTTTCGTCAAATTTGACACCAAGGTGTCCAGACTGCAGTTAAGAAATTGCAGAGAATCGACAAATCTTAATCCGTTAATTTCAAAGGCCAAATACTTTTCCATGTTTGTGGCAATGACATTTACATCTTTCGGTGCAAAAAATCTTGTCAAGTGCTTTAGAATCACGTGTGAATCATATCCCTTTAAATTATGGAAAACGACTGGAATCATATAATTTGCATCCTTTTTCCATTTCGTATTTGTCGGCTTCTTAAATTTCATCTGCAAATTGCAATTTGTACAAAGAGCCGACAAGAAGTTGCCGGTTATGTGACAGTGATGTCTCACTTTATTTGTAGGACCCAACCTGACATCGCAAGATGGACAATTTTGACACGCGGTATAACTGTCCTGCTGAAGTTTGGTCAGAGGTTTCATTTTGACATTTTGGGCGAGAATTTCATTAATTCTGGTCTGTTCACTTTTTATGTGTGAGAAAAATGTACCCATGACATCATCACCGCTATGGACAAACGGTTGTTCGTTGTTATATTGATCAAAAGATGATACCGTTAAACAGCAAAACCCGCTGGGAACGTGAATGTCACAAAATGTAGTTGAACTACCCGCGTTTGAACTTGTCTTTTCCAAAAAGCATTCAAAATCTGCATAAATCACAAAAGGGACCGCCATTTCGTTCTGAGTGATAGCATATTTCAAAACATTATTGGAATCTGTTGGATATTTCAAATTTTGAAGACCATGTTTACCACATTCTGGAATGTGAGCTTTGAGGGTTGCTTCGGCTCTAAAGCAATGTAGACAATATTGGCATGGGAAGGACTTAAGTGTACAAGAATTTCGGCTAGTCAAAAGTGCGGATAGATTACGAATTACAATGTAATGGCGCTTCTCTTCATGGCTCAAAAGTAGCAAATTAACAACATGTTTCCTGTTTCTGTGCGGTGATGCATATAAGGGTACAAAAGTTTTATCCTCAGAATTTGGATAAATTACATTAATTGCAAAATCTGTGTTGTTCGATTCAAATACTGGAATTTGAGCAATCTCTAGTGGAAATCTGAGTCCAGCAACGTTTAACTCATCTAAATACTGTCTGTATCGACTAACACGTTGAGGATCACGCTTCTGATAGTGTGAAACAGCTAGACAACTGTATAGAAAGCAGTAATCATCATCGTTTTTAACATTTATGGTGGCCCTCTTCTTGGATATCCAAGTTGGCGTTGGTAAAAAGGAAGACCCACCAAGTGGGTCGTAAGCTGCTGTACACAATTTAATACTATCAATACCATCGATCTGTCAGTGTACAAACTCTAGCGACGGCATCTTGGAATTGCTCGTGGGTTTGTTCTGGGGTTAGAAGAATTGCTGGGACAGACTTGAAGTACCCAGTTGTTTTAGCGTCGCCGTCTGGATTTTCGCGTTGGAATTTGACGTCGGCCGCAATGTACCATTTCAACGCTCTAAAATTGAATCCAATAGGACTGAATTAGTATCAAAAAAAAAAAAAAAAAAAAAAAAATTTACAACTTTAAAGTTTAAAATTTTCAAAGTTTCAAAATTTAAGTTTGAAAAAATTTCAAAGTTTCAAAATTTAAGTTTCAAAAATTTAAGTTTCAAAAATGTAAGTTTCAAAAATTTAAGTTTGAAAAATTTAAGTTTCAAAATTTAAGTTTCAAAAATTTAAGTTTCAAAATTTCAAAGTTTCAAAATTTCAAAGTTAAAAAATTTACATTTCAAAAATTTAAGTTTGAAAAATTTAAGTTTCAAAAATTTCAAAGTTTAAAAATTTCAAAGTTTAAAAATTTAAGTTTAAAAAATTTCAAAGTTTAAAAATTTCAAAGTTTAAAAATTTATGTTTCAAAAATTTAAGTTTGAAAAATTTCAAAGTTTAAAAAAATTTTTTTACAAATTTAAAAATTTCAAACTTTAAACTAATAATTTTACTTCGTTAGATCTTAGACTGTAAAAGTTTTATATGTTAATTTGGTAATTTACCCGTGTTCTCTCAATCCTTGTTCCAGACTCTGTGCGATAGAGTCTTCCAGGCCTCGTATCTGCAGTTCGACATCGGTTGCGCTGGACTCGGATGGTAAAACTTCCTCCACAAACGTGTTCTGCACCGAAGCGCGCACTTGTGTTGAAGCCATGTTGCGTTCGCAAATGGTGCAACAGTCTACCCCATCTCGGAAGAATCGTGCTGTTCTGCGTGCTTGGCATCTGGGACACGCCCTACGGTTGACACATGTTGTACATAAGCCTTCGATCGATAAATTCACCCGCTTGTACGCTGTACAGGATACACACTTCCCACCATTGCCAGAGTCTGAAACAGACACAATTGGATCTATGTTAATTTCGAGATGGAGCAGTTTGGACATGTCTGAATTGTAATGGGTTAACACTATATACATGTTAATATAAACTAGATAAGTCTATGAAAAACTTCATACTCATTATGATATGTCTAATGCACATGTGAGAGATCTAATAATTATTCAAAATCAAATTCATACGTAAAGTAAAATGAATCAGATAAACGGTGTAAGCACTTGTGCATGTGAAAACATACTCCACATGTTAATGCAAATGATTCAAGAAATCGTTTAAATTATTTAAATACAATTTGACAACTCACTCTGTTTCTTCGCTGGACTTTCTGTAGAAGTTGAAGTCGATGGAGCAGCTTCGCTCAGTTTCCTTTTTACTACAAATGTAAATATACGAAATATTATAATATGAATTCCACGTAAAGCTTAATATGCAGAATCGAAATAATATTTTTTCATAATTATAAATACTAATTTGGGTCCTCACGCGGGTATTTTCCTCTTTCTAAGCGATGCTTCCGTTTTTCCTCTTCTTCACAGTTTTGAACGTAGGTCAATAAGTCTGAATCCGACATTGAGCCCCAGAAATCCATCTCGACATTGCTGTCGAGATTGATGATGTCTGGAGCCGATTCAGCGGTTCGTCTGGCTTCTTCCGAAGCTTCCCAGTTCTGAACGTGCGTGAGTAATTCTGCATCGCTCAATAAATGGTCCAATTCATTCCACTCGGTGTGTGCTACAAAAATAATGACCTTGTGTGTCATTCTTCTATTAAGAGTATCAACACTTGAACTAAAAACTTCTAGACTTAATTTAGCTAAACACTTAATTGCGCCAAACGCTTACTATGTTAACTACTTATGAAAATAATCTAAATGTCTCATTTGAAAAGTTTCAAACTCTACTGAAACAGCTAATTGCGCATAACAGATTTCATGATAGTATTTGACATCAATTATACTTTATCGATAATATAGGTGCACTACAAGCCTTCGCGATTTTATATTCGCACATATTTTACTATTGAATAAATACGTTGAAGGTTTCAAATCGGAAACCTTCTGCTGAAACGGTAATATTATATGCCATCGAAATTGTAGGATCTAAATATCCCAATTTAACAGACTCAAGTTTTTATACGTACGATGTCCAGGATCCATCTAGTCTTCACGAGCAGCTTCAAACGAATGATTATGCCATGAGAGCTGTTAGGATTTATAAGAATTAGCTTCATAGCAAATCAGTGGAAATTGCAATTCATCGTGAGCATGCAGATGCCCAGTCTGGGACCAATATACCGCACTTTCAAATATTTAAGCGCATCAGGCCCATATGCATTTGCTCGTATATATATATATATATATATATATATATATATATATATATATATATTTATATATTAAATCGTCGAGTCATTGTCAAGCCGTCTCACAGCCTTGATATGAATAGGGTCTATGAATATGCTTTTGTATTGTGTTAAATTGCCGAGTCACCGTGACGCGAGATGAACAGGTATAGTCCTGTGCATATATATTTATATGCATATGTATATTTGCCTGGGTGACTATGAAACTGCATCGTCATCGCGTTGCAACTGTTCGTTTATAGAATACACATGTATATTGCACCTGTCAGAAGATTCTTGCAATCTAATCCTATGGTTAATATAACTTCTAAATCGATACTCGATTGCTAAAAGTCTTTACATATTGAGGCTTCAAATCATAGAGACTTCTTCAAAGGGTAACTTTTTCAGTTGTGGTCTAAGAATTAGAGTCCATCTAGGGCTTCGACGTTCCCCTGATCTGTCATCAATCTTAAATTGCGTTGTTTGAGCGCCTCTGAGCACTTCTCTTGAGAGTGCGCTATATAAATCCTCGAATGAATGACTTAGAAACTTAGATTGGTTATTGTGAATATGTGCTTTGAATAGGCATAATGAAATTTGTGTGTCTGATTCCATGATTGTTGAATATATATAAAACAGATACGTTTATATCATATTTCATGGACTATACATATATATATATATATATATATACATATTGAATTCAGTTTGAACTCAAGGTGCATACATATTGCAGGTGTAAACTCCAGGTAAAACTGTCCAGCATGATCCTATACATTCAAAGCATTGTGTACCATTCTTTCCGGCGTATGCCTTGGGGCTATTTAATTGTTCTCAATAAAAGGACTGTATGGTGTGTGCATTGGCGTGTGTCCGAGTGTTTGAATGAATCGCTGTATACACGTGAAGGCTTGAGGTTGTATGGATTTTGAGGGTTTGCGCTGCATACAACCAATCGAATCTAGAATATATCGAATTAGATATTATGTGCATGTGTTGGATATGTCATATGATTATGCATGTATCTCCTGATGTGTAGAAAGATGTATTTGAAAATCTGTTAACTAAATACGCTGATAAATTTGCACCTGTATCCAAAACAGTGGCTGACCTACATGTTGTCTTTGTCATTGAAAATGCCTGGAGGCGATAGTTTAATGTTGCTCCAGTCAAGAGCTTTGTACAATATAAGAATGGGTCTATAGGGTGTGTGCAATGATGCGTGTTAGAGCCTTTGGTTGAATCGCGTAAGGGAAGGTGTGTGTGTGGGGGGTATTGTGCAGGAACCATATACATCGTCCACACAATAGAATCCGTTTCGGGTGACTGAGCTCAAACAGACACTGCGCTCAAACACAACCTAGGCTTTATGGGTCTGCGCTGAAACACAACATAGGACGTCATTGACTGCGCTGAAACACAACATAGGACGTCTTTGACTGCGCTAAAACACAACATAGGACGTCTTTGACTGCGCTAAAACACAACATAGGACGTCTTTGACTGCGCTAAAACACAACATATATTAACTACTCAGGCTTCTGCATTAACTTCTGTCGTACTGTAGTCTGTAACACTTTAACGCCAAGCTGCATTGGTTTCACAGTCGCTTTTACTACACTCTCGTCGTTAAAGTGTTAATGCAGACTGTAAGGAAACACTGCAGTTTTATACTGAGGTACTAGAGTGCTGTACTGTGTATTGAAGCACTGACTGCACTTTGATTTCATTTGTAGATTTATGTGTCACTTGTCAATGATCGTCCAAGTTCCCACAATTTCTCCTACTCGCTGAGTCTGCAGGAGTGGACGAAGGCAACGGACATTCGTCTTCGGTTGCTGAGGACAAAAACCCTCCTTGGGCATCTCATGGCTGTGGCTAGGCAGAATAAAACAGTCACTCGGAGGGTTAGTAACCATAGCGCTGTCCTTTTGCTAAATTAAAATAATCTTTGTGTAGTTAATTAAACAAAATTTTGAATGATTTACAATAATCATTAAAATGATGCTACTCTATGCTTTATATTTATACTGCCATCTTATTATAGACAAGATGCTTGCCCGTCCTAAGACGGTTTTTATGAAGTTTTTGTTTCAGTGTATCAGAGCAGTCCCCTAATACAGCAATACCATATGCAGCCTACGGCAACTAGTCTCCATCATTTAGGGTCCTCAAGTCGCGAATGGCCGCTTGGGCTGCTGTTCAGTTCGTCACTTCGTTATATTTCTGGCCCGTTTAAACCCGTTAAAGTCTTTCGTTTCAGCCTGTTCGCGACCCAAGTTAATTATTTTAATCCCGGTTTAAGCCGTTAGCTTAAAATAGCAGCCGTTAACTGTATATCTGTATGAACGTTGAATGAAGTGTTAACTGAAAATCGGGTGGAATGTGGCCTTTTTTAAAAGTGACGTCATTGGTCATGAATATTTATTAGTTTCAAGCGGCCAATGAGAGGAGCGTCACAGAAAAGTTGACTTTGCCTCATTTCTGTTCTATTATATAATTAAAATAAAAGTTAATTTTCAGTTACATTTCAACATAAATTGAGACCCTTGTCATTTTTACAGTACTATTACAGTATAAAGCGCATCTCAATTGGCGGTCAGTGCGTCTGCAATGGCCATGCCAATGACTGTGACAGAACTGATGATGTTGACTCAATGAAGCTGGTGTGCAGATGTCAGCACAACACGTGTGGTCAGCGATGTGAAACCTGTTGTCCTGGATTTCTGCAGAAGCCTTGGCGACCTGCCACTCCAGATGCCATCAATGTCTGCGAGCGTAAGGCTAATGAAGCTTTCAAGAAAACAAGTAAAATTTTAACGCTCACTATAGCATTCAGGGAATCCGCCAGAAAGACGATATAGCTCTACACTGAAAGTAGGCTACTGCAGAGGGCGACAATTTTACTTTAATAGTTATAATTCCGAACGTAAACAACTGCGCGAAGAAAAACATATGGCGACCATATGGCCATAGCGTACTCTCAAATGGGCATTCTTGTCCAACTATATAGGGCCTATATTATTCCATATGCATGACCAGTGCTTTTTTTCAGCCAGAACGCGCCGGAACGGCGTTCCGGTACCTTTTTTCAGCAACTAAATATAATTTATTTATTTTAATAATAAAAACAATAATATAGCTATTTTGATTTAATTTCAGTGTTTTGAACTGTTTTCAGTGTTTATTGAGACACCTCCCAACCCCAATCCCGTTTTTCTCGGGATTTTAACCCTTCCATAATTGTTCAGTTCAGGAACCTATTGTTGAGTTCCGGAACCTTTTTTTCTAGAAATGTCATAATAGCCTTCATGCGTCCTTAGCACATATGACTTGCTCTTGGAAAAGGTAAATGCATATTACGGCAACATTTCCGAATACCGGTAACTGATCTTACTTCGGCGACAAACAAAACACGGACGAACCAATGAGACTGCGTTTCATGTGGAATTCTCGGGTGGTCATCGTAATCGTAAATTCAAAATTGCTCTAGGCCTAGCGCTAGTCTAAAGCTAAGTGCAGAACATCAGTTTATTGATGAAAGCAATTATACACCGCTGTCTGTGTATTTTAGCATGTCAGTGTCATGGCCACAGCAATGAGTGTCGCTATGACCCTGAGGTCGACAGTAACCGTAGAAGCCTTGACATTCATGGGCGATATGAAGGAGGCGGAGTGTGTGTCAACTGCCTTCATAACACGATGGGCATCAATTGTGAGCAGTGCAGAGCTCGATACTATCGTCCATCAAACACACCCATCAACTCCAACCGCGCTTGTCGACGTAAGTTGCCTACTTTACTAAATAATATAACGAATTCTGCTACAGTCTTTGCTTATGATGCTCATCATGAGTCCAAAAATGCTCAAATTCGCCGAGTTGATCATCAAGTTAATGTAACGAGGCTGAGTTACGTTTAACTGGTTAAAAGTTTCAAGCTTTGTTATAATTATTTTCTAAATTGACGAGCTTGACTCTGATACGTGGATAATAATTACCACATCAGTTTGAGCTAACTAAATTGGGGTTTGTAGGATGCAGATGTGAATTCGCGTATTCAACGGGAAATTGTATGGAAGGAACAGGCCAATGTTTGTGCGAACCAGAATATACTGGAGCCGAGTGCGACAGGTAAGCACGGATCTTCTCTTTGCTCTGAAAAACTAATGAAAATAGTCGGACTATATTTTTAACAAGTTCGCGTTTAAAATAAACGTTTAAACATCAAAGTTAATCTAACATACGGTAAAAGCCATCAACAAAAATGGTTTTCTCACCTGCGTTTAGCCTAAATGTCTCACTTGAGCGACTAAAATCAAACGCTATTGGCACTAATTCTTAGGCCTTTCCAACTGTCACCGCGTGATGTCCTTTGCACTTTACAGTATGTTATTTTGTCCTGAACTTTTACGGTTTCATGGCTGTTCATCGTCTCTTTCGGAAGATAATTGTCTTTATTTGAAGCAAATAGCAAGATGCTTTCAATATTTTAAGTAGATCGAGTGCTAAAGTGGTTAAGGTTTAAAGTGTTTAAACGCTTGTTACTAAGCTGGTTCTCGTGACTTCGTTTTGTAGAAAACTCGAGATTACGATTGTAGTAATAAAATATTTTCAGGAAAGTCTTGTGTCTCATAATCTTATTTTCTAAAGCTTTCAATTAGTTCACGTAAATAATAATCCTGCAAGTTTTAGTATTAATAATAATTAACTTTTCAATGTCCTAATATTCAACGCAATTATAGTTGACCAGCTTTGCTCTGTCTTGTTTTGTTCCATCACTTTTACGACTGGTGTTTTTAAGGTGTCGTGATGGTTACTATGGTTATCCACGATGTTTTAAATGCCAGTGCTACGTTAACGGAACCAAGGACAGGGTGTGTGAAGTTGGAGGACGCCGATGCTCTTGCAAACCAAACTTTTACGGAACCAAATGCGATCAGTGCGCTTTCGACCATTACAACTTCCCTGAATGCCGATGTAACGTCTAATATATGTCTGAATATTTTTGTAGTAGTCAAGTAAGTAAGTACACTTCAATAATGCAAGACAAATGATCACATTTATTGATAATGAATAAGACACCTTTATAATTTAATTAATTAAGTAGTTTTGTTAACATTAAATGTTAACAAAACATGTTAACATGACCAGCATCAATAAAACAGCCTGCATCTGCAACTATAAATTTTATAGTTGCAGATGCAGGCTGTTTTATTGATGCTGGTCATGTCCCGAATGCAAGACTGACTGATGTCAATATGTGCAGTTAAATGCAAAGTTAATGACTGCAACTGACTGTCATGCTACTAGACACTTAATAATCTATTTTATGTGAAGAATATGTTCAGATTGATTGTAGTTCTTTAATAAGTTTACTCCGCATCTTTATGCACATAATTCTGTTATCACATTTGATGAGCCTTTTGAGCGTATAGGCCTACTATATGAAACACTTTGTACCCGGTACTTCGTTTGTAGACTGCGGATGTGACACACGCGGTACAAATGGTGGAAGTCGATTCTGTAATGTTCACAGCGGACAGTGTGTTTGCAAACCATTTGTGAAAAGTTTACGATGTGACGAGTGTGCTGACGGAACTTACAATTTACTGGAATCCAACGTCTTTGGTTGCCAGTGTAAGAGGCTTCAGATACAGACTAAGAAAGAGAAATTCAATTTACCTTGATGCGAAGATCAGCCTTCACATTTCATTTTTTTCATTCAGACCACTCATAAAACGTTCCTTCAATATACTTGCTCAAGCTCCGTTTCTGTGAAAAGACTCACAACATTCATGTGACAGTAAATTGTAAAACATGCACACGTTAAGCCTTCAAGTTTTTAGTCTCTAGCATTTTTATTACACTTTGACAGGGCCCACATGAGCAGTTACGTAGACTTGCTAAGATAGCCTAGTTGATGGTGATGAATATTTTCCATTATTTTAAAAGATGACTTGTTTGCGATTTTCAGCCTGTGGCTGTGACGTCGGTGGGTCAATTGATCAGAATTGCAATAAAAGGACAGGACAGTGCAACTGCAGAGCAAGGATCATTGGGACTAGATGCAATCAGTACGACTAACTTTTACCATTAAATTAATAGAAATATTAACATTGCATGCTCACACTCGTTTATTACATGTAATCTATGACATATTCTGAGGCAAACGTCATGAAATCATAGGATTTGACATCATATTTTAAACGTATTTTCTAATTGCAAACGTAATAGTAAACTCCAAATTTATAAAGCTCTACTTAAGCTAAACATGGCCTACCTACAGACTGTGCCTGCATAAATAACCATGTTAAAATTCATTCTTACTCAATTACGGCAACATATAGATAAATATAACTAGTAGAGGCAGTTTTGAAAAAAAGACGCAGAAGTTCCAAGATTTAAAGTTCTAAAGGAACTATACTGACCTGTCTGTCATTTTTAGGCCAGCTGCTATGCACTATTATCCTACGCTCCACCACATGTTGTACGAGCTAGAAGATGGCCACTCGCCATCAGGTAGAGCAGTCACAAAGGTATTTGACCCAGAAACATTTCCAGACTACTCTTGGCAAGGATATGCCATCTTCTCAACAATTCAGGTTAGACTTGTTCTGTAGATGTATATATTACCCAAATTAGGAGATATAAAACTACTACTCTTCCAATCACCTGTTGAAATATTAATAGTCACAGAAACCTGGTTAACGGATGACGTGCGTGATCTGGTGAATATCCCAGGATATTGTTTTCTGAGTAAACCACGACTGGGGAGGGGAGGTGGGGTTGGTATGTTTATAAAAAATGATATAAGTTTCCAACTAATTGACACCCACTTGAATTCAATTCAGCATCTAACATATGAGAGTCTATTTGTGAATATTTCCCTGACTCATGACTCTAATGCTACGGTTGGGGCGGTGTATAGATCTCCGGGTCTATCTATGAGGGACTTTAACGATGAATATGGCCAACTGTTAACTTACTTATCTAGTCATTTCAAACAAGTCTACTTAGCTGGTGACTTCAACATTGACCTACTTAAATTTGATGATCATGTATTGACTAATGAGTTCATTAATTTACTGCTTTCTCACCATTACTTACCACTCATATATCGTCCTACCAGGATCACAGCTGATACTGCAACTCTTATAGACAACATTTTCACGAATAGCTGGCAAAGGACTCTAGACTCATCAATAGTTATAAGTGATATATCTGATCACTTGCCAGTTATAGCCTGGATCAATTCAGAAACTCAGGTCTTAAATAAACCTGTTATCATGTCACGTAAAATTAACGAGGCAAACAGTAACTTATTTCAACAAATGTTAAAACAAACGAACTGGTCCAGAGCATCTGATGCTTGTAAATTAGGTGATCCTAATGCTGCCTATGCCGAGTTCTTTGATCAATTTAAGTTGTCTTATGAAAAGGCATTTCCAATGACTAGGCAGAGTGGAAGGAAGGGCTCTAACTTCAGGCAACCATGGATGACGGCTGGCTTACTCAGATCCTGTAAAAAGAAAACTAAACTGTATCGTAATTACATAAAAAAGCCTTCTAAGGATAATAAAACCAAATTTATAAAATATCGCAATAAATTTAAAACAATAAGAATAAAAGCTGAAAAACTCTACTATGAAAACGAGTTTGCCAAACATAGTCACAACCTAAAAAAGACATGGAGCATAATAAGGTCAATAATCAAATCTGGTATGGAGGAAAGGAGGATTGATGGACTGCTTATTAATGAAGTAATGGTCACTGACCCTGTTTCAATTGCCAACAAATTTAATGACTTTTTTGTGAATGTAGGACAATCATTAGCTGATAAAATTCCTCCAAGCTCTAAGACATCTGGTCACTACTTGGATAGGGGCTCTGGTAATTCATTTGCACTCATTCCCACTACGCCTGAGGAAATTACTCAACTTGGGGCAGTTATGCGTATTACTCATAGTTCAGGGCCGGATGATATTGACCCCTGTATTGTCAACCCATATCTTAATCTGTTGGCCTTACCTCTAGCAGAAATTTTTAATACATCTTTTGCAACTGGAATAGTACCCTCAGCACTAAAAATGGCTAAGATCATACCAATTTTCAAGCAGGGTAATCGTGCTGAAGCCTCTAATTATCGCCCCATATCTATTCTACCATACTTTGCCAAACTCATGGAAAAACTAATGTATACCAGGCTCTATAATTACATTAATCAAAACAACTTTCTTTATCCCTTCCAACACGGCTTCCAATCTGGTCACTCTACTGCCATGTCACTGATTAATCTGCAGGACAAAATTTCAACGGCCATTGATAATAACGAATTCTCACTAGGAATCTTTATCGATTTGGCAAAGGCTTTTGATACGGTGGACCATACTATACTTCTCAATAAATTAGAAAATTATGGGGTAAGAGGTATGCAACTGGCATGGTTCAAGGACTACCTTGATAAAAGACTCCAGTGCGTAAGCTGTAATGGTGCCACCTCAAAATTTAAAACGATAAAATTTGGTGTTCCACAGGGCTCAAACCTAGGGCCTCTGCTCTTTTTAATTTATATTAATGACCTCCCTAAAGCCTCATCAAGATTGAGTCTCATACTATTTGCTGACGATACTAACATCTTCCTTTCTGACAGGTCACTTGAGGAACTATTTAAAGTTGCCAATCATGAACTAATATACATAGCTGATTGGTTCAAGGCTAATCGACTCTCCTTGAATTTACTTAAAACAAACTATGTACTATTTAGATCTTCCAGGAAGTTATTACCTCACTCGAATTATTCACTGAATATTGATAATTCGATCATACTGCAAGTGAAATCGGCGAAATTTTTGGGTGTTTTTATTGACGAACACCTGTCCTGGAATGTCCACATTAACCAAATTGGAGCAAAAGTTGCTAAAAACGTGGGGATCATATCTAAAATTTCTTATTTACTCCCATCTCATGTACTAACCAACCTGTATCACACTTTAATTCATCCATATCTGGAATATTGCAATTTGACTTGGGCCTCAACCTATCCAACTAGACTGGACAGACTGAGGAAGTTACAAAAGAGGGCGATACGCATAATTACTAAAAGCAAGTTTAATGACCATACTTTCCATCTTTTCAGACTAACGAAAATACTGACAATTGATCAGATAAAACAATTACAGATAGGGGTATTTATGTTTCAATTCACCCATAATTCCCTTCCATCTTGCTTTGCTAGATACTTTACTGTCACTAAGGATATTCACAGTCATAATACTAGGTCTAAGGACACCCTCCGTCCGATAAGCTTTCGTACTAACTATAGGAAGCAGTCTATAAAGTACATGGGTCCTATTATATGGAACAACTTGCCATGGGAAATTCGTAATTTGTCAACTAGTAATTCCTTCAAAAGATCACTAAGAATGCATATAATGAATCACTAATGATAATGCACCGGGCTCTCCTAGCTTTGTTTCTCTTGCTGTTTTCCTCTTGCATTTTTTGTTATTCTCTTGTTATATTTTTGTCAACTCTAGTTAAGTCTGCATACTTTCGTTTATATTACGTTAATGATGTTTGTAATGGTCTTGTGACCACTTATGCTAAGGCTCTTTAATGATGTTGCTAACCTGCCTGGATCGTCATGTATTGACACTGATGCTATTACCTGGGGGTTCCTCCTAAGCGGGACAATAGTCCCTTCTGGAGCTCCCTATTGTATCCCATCTAGTTGCCACACGCATTTGTTCCTTTTTTATAATTTTTCTTGGTTAAATTCAATCATCATTTGTGTTTTGTGTATATTTGCTATTCTCTGTCTTGTTCAATTTATGATGAGATACAATAAAGAATTATGTTATGTTATGTTATGTTATATAAAATACCATATCTATCAATCAATCAATTTTATTGTTCACTGCCTCATTTCCAAGTAAACCATGTTTACATATTGCATCAAAAAACATGTACAGTTTCAGTGACAAAGGGTAATACCCTAAGGAACCTAAGGTTCCGCTAACAAGGTAGCCCTAATACAAGTGTGTAACAGTCAGTCTAATTTATACAATGATAGTAATTACACATCGTTTTGACAATATTTATATTTCACACAGATTTTAAATATGAAACATGACCATCAATGTTGTTTATTCCAAGCTAATCATTACAATACATTTCAATGGTCAATTGCAGTTTCGCTAGTGTTTACATAGTGTTTCTGATCGGAGGCGTAAGCCCTACAGCTCTTTTGTTTTTCTCTTATCGTAACTATTAGACAGCAAGTGGTTATGCGGATATGGCATAGTCATATAGGTACAAATTCATAAAAAGAACAATGGCATTCATTAATTGAGACACTAAACAGAAAAACCACAAAAGATAAAACACATAACTTACTTCAAAACACATAAATTACTTCATTGCTGTTTCACAAATGACCCGCGTATAATACACGTTGGGTTTTGAGACTTAACGCATTACATTCCACGACACTTTCATTCCGCAGGATCTTGACGAGTTCTAGTCGTTCCAGATTTTTTAAATTCGCCGAAGTAATTTTATATCCAGGATCGAACCAAATGGATTTCAAGCGCTTACGAAATAGAAGTAAAGAAAGACTGAGAAGCTCATGTCGTAAGATGCTAGAAAGTTGGACCGACCACAGCGAAGCTTCTGTGCTGTACTGTGGATGTTCTGGTTGAGGGAACAACCAGGTCCCTCTGCACAGCAGAGCCTGATTACGGTGGATGCCAAAAGCCTTCGACGTGTCAAAAGCACACAGGCTTACGGTGGATCATCGGCTACAACATTTGGAGAACTCACCGGGATGCCTTGAGGCTGTGCTACTCATCCACTCACTGTACACGCAGAGCATGAGAAGACCTCAATTCCTTTCTGAAGCCAAGTTGTAAGATCTGATGTGCTTAGATAACTGGCGCATCTTAATGGTTTAATGGTTTTCAGCTGTTTTGATATATTAGAAATATAGTAGATGTAACACTAAAAGAGTTTTTACTGTCGCTTTTTCGAGTTAAGATCATCTAGTAAGTGGTAATTAATTCATCATGGCACCCCTAATCTGTCAACATAGCACTTTCAAGCATCTCTTTACACATTCATTGCAGTTTGTATGTTTGGACTTCTTTCAGGACGAAGTCATAGTAGATGTCGACATTCGTAAGCCAAGCCTTTTCCGTGTGATCTACCGCTTTGTCAATCCAAGTGCTCGTATTGTAACAGGAGAGGTGACAGCCATTCCAGAGTCTTCTAGTGAGACGCAACAAAGCAAACCTGTGACGTTTCCGCCATCTCGTCAGCCCCAGTTTGTCACGGTGTCAGGTGGCGGAATTACGTCAGTGTTTGTATTGAACCCCGGAAGGTGGTCCATCTCGTTGAAGGTGCCAGCAACCATATTTGTGGTAAGCTGCTGAATCATGAAAGCTATTTTATTCTTTAAAATTTATGACACAATCTGTTTCTTAATTTTACTTGTTTTCTAAGGTGATCAATTAAGAGAAAACGAGTGAAATAAATTAACTGTTCATAGGCTTGATCTTAAGTAACACAATTTATTGTTGATTATGACAGGAAACTGTACGGAATAGGCCTATGAGATCTATGATATGAGAATTTCTTAGCACAATACTGTTTAAATATTCTTGTACACAGAACTTTATCAGGTTTGTATTAACAACACGAAAGAGAGGTGTGATACTTGTTGTTTTAGGATTACCTTGTTCTATTACCAGAAGCGTACTACGAAGCCACAATCCTAAAGGAGAAGGTCAACGTACCGTGTACTGTGCCTTCAACAGACGACTTGTAAGTTGGTCAGTTATTACCAAGTCCTGCTTACACTGAACAATTTTCTATCTTAATTTTTACATTCGTCTGATTTATAGGAAGTTGATAAAATGGGAACCTTTCATTCGTTCTAAAAAAAACTGCAGTTTGATAGAGTTTTTGCAGCGTAAAATTTTAAAATTAAATTGATGTTCTGACAAGGATTTCAATTACCTCTACAGTTCATTTGATTTAAAAAACGAGTTGCGGACTAGAATGTTTTTATTCCACACCTAAACATAGGATTTAGGCTTATTTCCTGCTTCTTTAGATGCAAGCATTTTGTCTATGTTGACGTGAGTGTCTATCCTTCGGTTCGTGGTGAGACTGGGTTGACAAGAGTTGGAGGAACTGAACGAGACCGTCCTCAGCTCTACCCAGACCGGAGCATTGCTGACAAATTTGGTGTTACCGATTTGGCTTATCTCAATCCTCAACAGGTTCATGTTTATGAAATTATAATTCAATTCTTTTACTGGATCGTTTTCAAAGTTCTTGTTTCAGAGTATGAGTTCCTTATTGCAGATCCGATTTTGCCAATGGTTAACTGTTTGTTAGATCTAAATGTTGAGTTACAATTAAATGGAAGTTAATTCTATCACAATGAAGAGACCTTGTTGCTGATACTGATGATGGTTGTTTTGCAGACATCTCTGACTTTGAATCTACCAATCAGGACACCTGGAAAGTACATATTCATAATCCAGTATTACAGCCAGGCAACTGGAAGACTTGAGGAGCTTGATGTGGATGTTGTGACCCCTGGTGGACGTGAACACGGATTTCTTAAACTGCCAGGCTGTCCATACAGGTACGTTGATGTTAGCATAATTCTCACACTGCTATAGGTTTAGCTACTTGAATCTTATGTTGGAATCTTTCTTAATCGTATTTGTGTACCGGATAGTTCATCAAATTTTTAACAGGCCTATTTATTATTCTTCGTGAGTTGCGGAAATTTGTTAATGCCTAATATGTGACAGTAGTGCTTAATGCTGTCAGTGCGTTTTTTTAAACTGTTCCGGTGACTCATTTTCTTTAAATGATAACAATTCGTTCATTCATTCATTCATTCGGAAATTTTATATAGCGCACCTTCAAGAAACCTACTCAGAAGCGCTCCCAGCCCAGCCACGGCAATAGAGATTAGACTTGAGCAGCTTGTAAAAAGCAGACGTGTTACCCTGAGGAGTTGGCGAATCTCTAACGGAAGACCATTCCAAATGGAGGGCCCAGCAATAGAGAAAGCCCGACGTTGCCTAATTGTGGAGCGAAACCGGGAGACTAAAAGTTCTCCGTCATAAGAAGACCGAAGACCACGCCGGCCAACTGAATCAGAGACCGGGTGGCACAGCTAACACACATGGGCCGGGGCACAGCCTTAGAGACAGCGCCAAACCAGTACAGTAACCCTGTACAGATACGCTGCTGGACAGGGAGCCAATGCGGCACATCACGCATGCATGTAGAAATAGGGGCATATTTCGGGATGCGTCCAATGAGCCGAGCAGTTGACCGAAGAACCCGGTCGAGGCGGCCAATTAATCCAAGCGGCAGACCAACCAAGATCGACCTGCAGTGATCCAGCCTGCTTGTTACAAAAGCATGGATAAGGATGACAGTAGCATCGTGAAACAGAGAACGAGAAATAACCCGTAATTAGCCCAGTATTGCTGATAATATTTCTTAGAATCCACAATTATTAGGCATATATGTGCATTTTAAGCTATTTTATGTTTTGCTGTACAGCTCGTTGTGTCGCCAAGCTGTCACAGATTTACACACGGACCCGAAGGAGTTCACAGTTGACGGAACCTATGCGACTTTAATCCTCAAAGGAAGACCTGATGTGGACTTTGCTGTCGTATGTATCAAGCGATGTTACCTGTATTATCTGTTATCTTCCTTATCTGTCTTGTTGCAAGCAGCTAGGTTTCAGTTTCTTCACTTCTTCAAAAGTCTATTATTTAACTTATTAAATGGACAGCCATCATTGATGCAACTACCTATAATAATTATTACAACATGATTATTTCATTTGGAGGCTATAGTGTTATACAAAAGTTTTGGTTGATTTTAGGATTCCATCATTGCTATTCCTGTTGGTGAATGGAAAGTCGACTTCATTAGTCCACAGCTGAAATGTGTCAGGAAAGATAAACAGTATGTTTCAACGATCATTTTGATGTTTAAGAGCACTGTGTTTCTTGAAAAATGCATAGATAATTTGTAGCAATTGAACCCAGTCTTTCAGCGGAGTCTTAACATAATTTTCCTGTGAATTTTCTTCTGCCTGAATGGAATTCACTAAATAAGTTCTGTCCTTATTTCAGGTGCATATCTGGAACGTACATCACTCCAACTGGAACTGTTCGTGTTGATTTTGAATCTGGAAATGAACATCGAATTGCAACTGATGCTCCTCCTTACATCACTGATGCCGCTGTTAAAGTCATTAAATTAGATGGATCAGCTGTACGTTTAGTTTAAGTTTTCTACAAAAATTAACAGATTCCTTTCACAGAGATAGTTTTATGTAAATTTTTTCAACTGCTTGTACTTTACAGATACGAATGGTGAAATGTAGGCCTACTTTGCAAGTATAAATCACTTTTAATTGTTAACCGTGTGCTAAGTTTGTTTTGCAAAGTTATAAGTAAAAATGGATTTCCTTTTTGTGCCTTTCTGTGACTAATTTTTTTCTTTTAAGTTGCTTAAAAACGCAGAATCCAGATAATCATTCACAACTACTGTTCAAGTAAATTTTAATTATGCAAAGTTTTTTTAACAGACGACTGTCTATATGTGGGCTCATGTAACTGGCCCTGGAGTATACGTAATTATCGGTCATTACTATCAACCGTACATCGTAGGCTTTGATGTGGATGTTCACGTGCAATCTGGTGGTCAGACGTACACAGGTTGGATTTAACTTCAGTAAAATTTCATGATTATTTGGTTACTATTACATTACAGTTACTTTTTAGCTCATGAGCTTTACAACACTTTACGCTTCCTTTCCTTTATGGTTGATTCGGCAACTGCGATGTTTGGAGCATTTAGTGCGCGCTCTTTGATGGCGCCTAAATGATAGGCTGGATTTCCGAGTACAAGGAAAAGTTTATGCCAACTACTATATTAATGTGCATAACGGTATAATGAAATTCAATAAAATTAGTGGAATCGTGGTTGTTACATGTAATTCCTCACTTTTATTGCCTGCTTGAACTGCTATATGTCTTTGAAATTGTTTGGGCAAATTTGTTAAGAATACACGTCGATGTAAATCATATTTTAGGAACCCTGTTTGCGGACTACTGCCCCAATGTCAGCGGCTGTAGGTCAATTATCGAGTTCACGAATGTTGACGATATGAAGGCAATCGACTTGAAAGGTGTTGGTATTCGACTTACATTCAACAGCAGTCGACCTGTCTGGCTGGTAAGAGAAAATTATTTGTTGGTTCTTAAGAGGGTCGAAAGTGCAGTCCGACCTGCGCTGTGTATATCTGGAGACGAGCCCAAATCCAGACGTCCCATGGCCAACATGCTGTCGAGGGTCACACATTTCTGATGGTGATGATGGTGATGACATTACTGTTGGTAATGATGATCTTTTAATCTGTTTTAGGATTATGTGATGGTAATACCGTCAGTGCAGTTCAATTCTAAAACACTTCTTAGCATCCAGGATGTGGATATGTCATTAGAATTCATCACAAAATGCGGAGGCCACGATTTTGCCATCACGTAAGGAAGCACATTTAGACTCATTTTCAGTTCGATTCTTTGCTTGAAATGCTTGTGTGACGCCTGGCAGTGGTTCTTCTGCCAGTCGACTTTACATTTACATTTCCAGGCTATGATAAACATAGATGATGGTGAGAAATCGGTTAATGAACGATGCACTCTTCTCAATACTATATGAAATATATAACGTCCATCAATAAAACCTGCAATTCGATTTAACATTTAACAGGGCAGTCATCAGGATCATCATCCTTCCTCTCAACTTCATGCTGAGCGCATCGAAGCTCTTTCTCGTGATCTCCATTCCTCGACGTCTTCCAATCGCCTCTACCTAAACTAGTCCAAAACCCAATTTATCTGGTTTGGCACTCCGCAGCAACTTTATAAACTTGACTTTGCTCTGCTCTCTCAAATGTTTCCGCTTTTCCCTTTCTCGTTTAGCGTTCGCGATCTAGGAGTGACCCTTGACAATTCTCTCACCTTTACTGAACATATTTCCAAACTCACCCGCAATTCCTACTTCCATCTAAGGTTCCTTAGGGCTATTTCCACCTCAATTGTCCAAGCATTTGTCTGTTCTAGACTCGACTACTGCAATTCCCTCCTCATTGGTCTTCCCCAAGATGCGTCTCGCTCCTCTTCAGTCCGTTATCAATGCCGCTGCTAGACTAATTGCCCGTCTACCTCAATTCTCTCACATCACCACCTTTATGGAAGAACTCCACTGGCTACCGCTTTCTCCCCGCATACAAGTCAAGGTCCTCATCCTTGTCTCTAACGCTCACCTTGTTTTCGCTCCGAAATATTTATGTGACAATTCTTCGCCCTCACTCTGCTACTTCTCGCCGTCCTCTTCTTTCCTTTTACTGTTTGGACCTCCTCGTTCCTCGTGTATGACTTCACTGGCTCAATCTAGGTCTTTTGCTTCCATTGGCCCTGCTCTTTGGAATGAGCTTTCTCCGTCCGTTCCTTCTTCTATTCTCTCAGGTAACAAGTCTTCTTATTTTACCTTTCTTAAAACTTGCTTTTTCTCTCGAGGTCTCCCGCACTGGGAGCGCTTCTGCATGGCTCTCCCGCTAGAAGCGCTTTATAAATGCCCGAATACAATAAAATACAAGTTCTATACTCATAAAAGTATAATCTAAACCAACATCAGATCTAAACTTGTATTATCATCTGATCCTATCTACTTTTCCAATGTCGTGAGTAGAATAGAACTTTTAAATTTTCCTTATGTACGACTCAATGTCACACAGATGAATCTTCTAAACATTTCTTCACCATAAATGAGGAATTCTTTGCTTGAACCTTTGGTTAACTTCAACCAAACTTCGCCTCGATGTAAGATTACGTCTTCGTTTTAGACGCCTCTCACTGTAATCGCCAACGTTGTCGTCGTTCTAAGATTGTTGCAACACTCGATCTCCTACTCTTGTCAAGTAATTTCTGGAATTCGCTTGTCTGGGAGAGTTCAAGATGTGCTTAAATCAGCATAAAGTATATGACATTACAAGCCCTTGATGCCTCTCCATTTAAAAAATTGTGATGTAGAAAAACGATGTTGTCTCCATGTCAATTCAAATATAGTTTTGGGAGACGAGGTTGTGTAAGCGTGTGATGTTCTTTGTAGCGACACGGATCCTCAGTTTTGTCGCGACTCAGTTTATTCTCTGACAACTGACTACAACAATGGAGCGTTCCAGTGCGAGTGTAACCTTGATGGGTCTCTTAGTTCCACGTGCAATGAGTTCGGGGGTCAATGCCATTGTAAACCTAACATCATCGGTCGCACGTGTTCCAACTGCCGCACCGGCTACTATGGTTTCCCTAACTGTAGAAGTGAGATTACTATACCTTTACACCTTGTTTTATTTTTCAGTCGCCCTCTAAACTTTGAATTACTTTTCCAAGTAGAGAACTAAATTATATACTTTGTTTTGCACAATAAGTGTTAAATTATTGTCGATTAGCGAAATGTATTCAATAAAATTATTTTACGGTAGGCCTATGTGGTAATAATGCAAAATTCGGCGATTATTAGTGGCTATGGAATAGTTAATTTTTAGATGTTTCTATTGTTTATTTAATTGTTGAGATTTGTTCTGGTTCACTGACCTGTGACTGCTGTTGAAATACATGATTAAAAACTCTAGATATTTTATCACCCATTGCAGACTGCAGGTTGGTATAATAGAAAGTTTGTCACTATGAAGTTAATTAAGAAGTTGTTATTTGTGGTGTAATTTATTTGTGTTGAAATTTGTGTTCGTCATAGCTTGCAACTGTAGCACAATTGGTTCGGATACGTGTGATCATCAGTCAGGAACCTGTCTGTGCAAACCCAATGTTATTGGTGCCACTTGTGACCGCTGCCGAGTAAGATTTAATGTCTAAATATTCTAGTTATGTTACAGTTAACTTTAGTACAGAATTTTGATTTGATATTTTATCGAACGTACGAGGGCACATAATTTGTTGAAGGATTATTGTTTACTTTATTGGCTTGCAGCTCTTTATTATCTCTTTCTTTCTTTCTTTATCCCCCGTTTGAAGTCTTCAGGCTAAGTTTTTACAGTATCTTGTCTATCGTGTATTCCTGATGAAAGTGATGATGTCGTGACGATCATTAGCTGTCAATGTGACAATGTCAGATTTGCATATTTGTTTAGTGAAAAGTTGTAAGAAGTAGCAATGCCTTTTTGTAATGTTATCTAGTTAAAAACTCTTGTACTGAATGTCATTGTGTTTGATAGAGTGGTTCTTTTGGATTTGAGAGTGGGCATGGGTGTGACCTTTGCAACTGTGGTCCTGCTTCAGTCACACCTGATTGCGATGTCCGCTCTGGTCAGTGCCAGTGTCGCCCAGGTGTCATTGGACGCAGGTGTGACCACTGCGAGCAGGGATACTGGAACTACGGTCCAAGGGGATGTCAACGTGAGTAGGCTAAAACATGTATAAATTTATTCAGCATTAACAGGTGCGTGCACAAAATATTTTCACTATGTGAAGATTCATTGTGTGTTGAAAGTGTGTTCCTTTTCTATATTCACATGTCTATGATGGAAAGGATAGTATATTTCGCCTGATCGTTATCAAGTTAGGAAATGGATAAGGACGGTCAATAAATAATAAAACTTATTAAGTCGCTTATGATATTTATTGTTACTATTATTATATTCATTGTCATACTAGGCCTATGTATTGTTATTATTTATTGTTGTTAGCTTTACGATGAATGTCGTTGACAGTTAACTTTTGTTTTATCAAGAGTTTGTTGTTTTCTTTCAGGATGCACGTGTTCATCACGTGGTGCAGTGACCTGTGACCCATTTACTGGTCAGTGTCAGTGTCCACCTGGAGTGACTGGACCAAACTGTGACCAGTGCCTTCCTCCGTGGCTCATGATTCCGGGAATCGGATGCAATGGTGAGCTGCAGAGTTCGTCTGCATTTATCAAGCGGCAGCTGAGAACGCTAGACGTTAGACATTTTTAAAATTAAAGTATGCTGAATGTTTCCCTTCAAACAGCTGTGAGCACCAGAATTACCTTTGTCTTCTGAGATTGGAAAATCTCGGATTCGGTTAGGTAAGAGGGCGCCTGAGTCGGAGGAGCATCGACCACCCACTGCGATCAAACGGCGTCTACTCAGGAATTCCAGCTTGCAGAGATCTAGTGTTTATAAGGGTAACCAAAACTCTTCTCTTCTACCATCAGCCTCGAAGATTGCCAATCGGTGGTCAGAATGCTTAATTCGGCTTTCGTCATTCCTGAACATCAATTCAGCATCGACAAAGAACTCAAAACATTGTGTCAACTTTCAGCCTTGTTCGGACTTCAGGCTTGGGGCCCTCAAAGTTAGTTTACGCTGCGAGAGGAGCCTTATAAATTTCTAGATACGATGAGATACGATATTCGAGAGACTGCCAATTGATTGTGTCTTTACCGTAGCTTATTTGTTTTCAGATAAATTTGCTGCATAAATGAACTGTAACAGCAAGTAGGATGCAAGCAGCGATTTCGATAGAGACTTAGAAGTTGTGACATCAGGTGTTTACATCCGTTACCTTAATATAGCAGTATTGGCTTACAGAATTATATGCAATTGTCGGTATTTTCCTTTCCTAGAATGTGACAGCTGCATTCACCTGTTAATGGACGACATCGAAATCATTGACCGCAACATAACTTCGATGAGACGTGAGCTAGAGATTGTCTCCGTTGGTACCCGCGCCTTCCAGCGCCTTGAAAAGACCAACCAAACGGTTGCCGAACTGAGACCTCTGGTAGACAATTTAATCCAGGGCATATTTTAACTGTATAACTTGTGGGACAAATGTCCCAGTAGTCTTAGGATTTGTCCCAGTAGTTAGGGTGATTTGTCCCAGGCAATGTATATTGAAACTGTATTACTAGTGGGACAAATGTTGCAGGAATTTTAAGATTTGTCCCATTAGTAAAACGCATTGTCGCTCAAATTTGTCAGAGATGAATTCCGAAAAAAGGTCATCAATCAGACCCACGACTACTTTGTCCCAGTAGTCTAAATCTTTTAAAATATGCACTGATTTAATCAGTCGTCCCTCTGACCCCTCTCAGCTGAACCCCATCAATAGAGAACTTAACCAGGTCCGTGCACTTGCTACGGAGGTCAACACCAAGGTCAGTTATGAGTTCAGATCCAATCCGATCTGAATATTGTGCAGGGACGTATCTAGCGTTGTTGAACCCCCCCCCCCAAACAAGTCAAGCCGTTGTATGCTTACGGCTAAAATTCGTATGAACACTGTATAAATGTTGCCATGTTCAGGGCTTAAGCCCCCCCCCCAAACGAAAAATCCTAGTTACGTTGCTGATATTGTGACCTGATTGTATACAATGTTCACGGCTTCAGTTGATCATAGTCGTTTCTAAGTTAAATCAATATGCATTCAGCAGTTATGGACCATAATCAGTTGAGCCCCCGGAGGAATACAAATAAAGGTATGGACACTTCCTGCAGGAGAGAACTCAGTGAAAACTACGTTGAAGTCGAGATATAAAGGCCAACGTAAACTCTGAAGCGGAATTTTTTTGGAATAGTGTGCTTCATGGCTTATAGAGCTATCACAAAGTATACGATTGCTAAGAACCGTCCTTGACTTCGGATGAGTGAGGGCTGAACAATCAAGATCTTTTCTATAGTAGCGTCAAGATATTTGTGGCACGATATTGGAAGCGAAAAAATTTTAAGTTGTGGAGCTGGTGAAAACGTAAAACATCCAAAGGATTAATGTATTTTAGAGATTATTTGATGCGAACCAGAAACCAATGTAATGTTTCAATGATCGGATGTGTAGGCCTATTCACACATTGACGTATTACTTCCTTATAGCTCTGGTCAACGAAGTTTGAGACCCAACTCCAGTGATGACATATGCATTAACTATGTCCAAGACTTAGCTGAATATTATGCATTCCAAGAATTTTACATTTTCTGACTTATAGGCCCTAGTCTTATTCGAAAACACTCGGGCTCAAACAGAGGCGGATCTAGACTTTTTCTTAACGGGGGGGGGGGGGCGATTTCATGGACGTTCAATATCAAAGGAATTAAAATTTAAAATGACTTATCAAGTTAATAGTTTATCAACCTTATTTATAACAAGTTACAACACAAATTCTAATCGTCTGGTTCCAATATTCGCAAATGCTTAATAATAACCACATCACATTTAGTACAGAATACCAAATTTTAAATTTTTAAAATATGCAAACAAATATTTTTTAGACTCTTAGGGGGGCGATCGCCCCAATCGCCCCCATCTGGATCCGCCACTGGGCTCAAATTCATTTAAACTCATTTAATTAACAGTTCTATTGTTACTGAACTGACGGCAGCGTGTCCAATATTATTATTAGCTGTTAATTAGTAACTTCCGTCAGAACTGGCTAATGTTAGAACCTCCGCATTGGACTCTCTCTAATCGAGGTCTCTTTCATCATGTGAAAACATCTGTTGCGTTAATTGCAATGTATTGTTAATGCGTTTATTAAACCATTTAGCGGATTTTTTTCTGAAACATTTAATATTTCGTTTTCATAGTCCGGTCGTACTTTGGGAAGATTCGAATCGGTAGAACGTGATGCAGCTGATGCTAAGTTTCGAGCAGAGAATCTTTATCAAGATCTTGTTCAGATGGCCATCCAAGAGGCAAACGGTAAGATGCATTATACGGGCAGAACAGAACAGGCAATTCGGGTAAATTATCTGGCATAGCTTACTTACCACTGGGATAATGAGCATTGTGTCGAAGCGGAGTGCGATGTTTTAGTTGCATCTATGAAGTCGAGCGTCATCGGTGACAAAGACTTGTCAGTTTTGTATCCATAATAGGATGAACATTAAAATAGTCTTATTTAAAATGTGGCCAATTGTTTCTCTTTGGAAAAGCTGCAAGAAGTTCCATTACAAAGACTAAATATGTAGCAAAGGTTTTTGTGCATTGCAAAATTTGGCGTCGTTGAAAAATTCCCTCATTGGTAAATTCGTACTTTGCGTAGTTTTAAATATATTAACAGTGGGGCCCGGTAAACATAAGAAAGACAAGATCGATTTATCACGAACAAATTGGGAACATAGATCAGTATCTTGGAACATCCTCAGAATTACTTGGATTAAGAGTCAATTCTTCTCATTTTCAGATGTTAAGTTTTTGGACGGTTCTGACAAATGTTTAAGTAACATATTTAGTAACTTCGTTCATAGTCTCTTCGTTTATTTTAATTGCAGAAGCTGTGGACTTTGTCAAAGACATTTTGGAGAATATCCAGGGAGGCTCTGGAGAGGACAACATCGAGGAGTTGCTGAGACAGGCAGAAGAGATGCTGAAAGAAATAAAGTCGCGTGATTTCTCATTCAGCGGAAGAGCAGCCAAAGAAGTACTTCGGAAGGCAAGAGATAGTAAGGGACAAATCAATTAGTTCGTTTGCACACCTCTATTAGCAATTAGCCTAAACACAAAGAATACGTGCGCATTAAACGATGATCACGACATCCCGTTATACATTAAGATATATATATATATATATCGGGCGCCTTGCATGGCTGCCTACAGCGGGCGCCTTGCATGGCTGCCAAACCGTGTGTTTAATTAAGATCTTGATTGTACTGTCATGTTTCAATGTAATCTTAATGCGTACTTGTCAGTTTGAAATAATAAAGATTATTATTATTACACTACTACTGCTACTACTACTACTACTACTACTACTACTACTACTACTACTACTACTGCTACTACTACTACTACTACTACTACTACTACTACTACTACTACTACGACTACTACTACTACTACTACTACTACTACTACTACTACTACTACTACTACTACTACTACTACTACTACTACTACTACTACTACTACTACTACTACTACTACTACTACTACTACTACTACTACTACTACTACTACTACTAGCGAATCTGGCGGCTAATACTTAGCAAGACTTAGGTTTGAAGAAATCATTTAATACATCCAGCATCTAGTAAAATAGACGGCTTAAATAAACTTTAAGTAAAACTTGATGAAAATAAATACACGTTAAAACAAACAATTTTCGCAATTCAAAGACTGTTTCTCGCTTTAATACAATATCAAAATCACACAGGCTTCATCAATCATTTACATAAAACATCTGTAACATTTTATTCAAATTAATTACCTAAATTAACGTCGTTACTTGATTTTCTCAACAAGCGCTGAAACAAGCGAAGAAATTGATCGACCGTGTCACAGATCAGTTCAACCGTACAGACGAGATGAGAATCCTCATCGATGACAACCTGAATAACCTCGAGGATCTACAGAACAGCAGTCTCCACTCCATTGACCATTCACAGGCGGCCATTGAAATAAACAACCGCAATCGACAAATCAGGAAATCGGTCACTGTAAGCTACATCAGGTTCAAGACTGATTAGCCAGTTCTGTGGTTGATAAGTTAAAACTGTAGTTGATGACATCACTGTGTGTGAAATATGAAATGATTGGTTAATTCATGTGTAGGACCAACTTTAGAAATTAAGCTTCCCTTGTATATTTCCGGCATCCTGGCACATTTTTTTACTGGTTTCGATTCAGGCTTTGATGGTCAATGGTACTGTGCTTGGAAATAGCAAGGAGAAAAGGGGCGACCCTGCCAGCGGAAACAATAGTCTTTCTCTTGGATTTAGGCTACCAGTTGGCAGCCATGAACTACTAAAACAAATTGTAGCATGAATATCATTTTGATGATCAATTAAGCTTACCATTTGATGTAGATCTTTCTCAGTCTACCAGTAGAAATGTCCTGATTAACCATTATGTGAGATGCAACTGCCTTCTCCACCATACATTATCCCATTCCATCTATTCCGTTTCTGATAACAAAACTGTTCGTGCTGCCATCGTGAGGAGATGATCATCAGAACCATGGTCTCTTCACCGAATGCGACTCCTTCTCTCATATATCTTCTCACTCGAAATCTGCTACCTCCTTATTAATGTATTACCCTAAACGACCTAATTTCCCATTCTCAGTGTCATGCGGATTTAATCATTCTCTCATAAACTCGGTTTTCTGCTTCATAGATACTGAGTCTTGTTCAGAAATAGCAGCCTCAGTGGATAGGCGATGATCACGTCAT
Source organism: Allolobophora icterica (assembly GCA_963556255.1). NCBI lineage: Eukaryota > Metazoa > Annelida > Clitellata > Crassiclitellata > Lumbricidae > Allolobophora > Allolobophora icterica. Next base: position 67,150,724 of record OY744604.1, on the reverse strand, counting down.
CTCGTTATAGGCCCTACATTGAGATATTAGCCAGCAGTGTGATTCTCCTTATAGATTTTATTTTAGCTCCAGTTACAGCTATAGTTATTGGTTTTTCAGTTTAGTTATAGTTACAGTTATAGTTAGTATTATCTTTTAGTTATAGTTATAGCTAGGCCTACTGAAATATTATTTTAGTCTGTTCTTAGTTACAATAAGGCTAAGTGAAATTGCCTACAGCGGTGTATATTAAAACGCGTTACACAATATGCTAGAGCTTCGAAAGGCTTTGAGGAATGGATACACGCAGTGATGGGCAATTGTTAACTAAAAGTTGCCAACTTTAAAACTAAATTTTCTTAGTTAAGGATGAAGTTTAACTAAGGAAAATTAGTTTAGTTAAAACCATAGTTTAACTAAAATATTTTAGTTGCTAACTAAAAAGTTTAACTAAAAAATCAGCAATATGCAACTATTTTTCCTCAATGACCATTGAACACTGTCAACAACTCAACACGACGTTTACTTAGCATTAACAGCCTATGTTTTCAAATTCACACACTACTTACAGTACGCCTGTAACTGTATGCTAGAACAGTACACATTGCATAGTTTGAAGGTGAAATTGTCATTGACGCTTTGAATTATTACAGTTCATTTAAAGTCTGTTATTGTGAAAATGTTTATCGTAAAAAGTTGGAAAAGTTTAACCACTTTTTAGTTTAGTTAACTAATTTCCAAAATCAGTTGCCAACTTTAGTTAAACTATCTTTATTCAGTTGGAAAATAGTTTTAGTTTAACTTAAGAAATAGTTTAGTGCCCATCACTGGATACACGCCGCTTCAAATTCACCAACATCCGATTTCGTTTCCACTACATAGCTCCCTATAGACTTACCCGGTACGCGCTGAGCACTCTTCCACAATTCTGATGATAACGGATAGCACATTTTCACGTTCTCATGTTTGTCGATATTGCACTTTTATTTTTTGTAGCGAAAATAACGATGAATTTTCGTTAGTGTTATTTTCGTTATAGTTATAGTTAATGATAGTTTTAGTAACAGTAATAGTCATCGTTAACGAAATCATTCTATTTTCTTTAACGAACGTTATCGCCACCGTTATCGTTATGGGCAAGACGCCGGTTATAGAGCCGTGTAACTGATAAGTTGGCCAATAAACTGATTGATAATTAAAATCTGACTAACGCATTAGTACACTAGCACGGCACTGTTATGCAATTGTCTATTAATTGATTGTCCTGCAATTGCATATTTAACTATTCAGTGATTGACGATTTCATTTATCAGTCGAGCAACTGCAACGTTAGTTTATTGCATACAATTGCATTCAGTTGATTTAGTGATTAGTTGTTAAATAGGGATATTTTGATGATTTCATTGATCGGCTGAATAACAATGTTTACTTCGTAGGATACAAATCTTAAGATTCGTCAATCAGAAACAGATGTTCGAAGTTGTATCGTTCGAGCCTGGAAGCTTCTTCACGACACTAGGAAATTTCTTACCAATGTCAGCCAGGCTTACACTGTAAGTGGCGTATGAGTTTTATTGCAATTACATTAAACCAGATGATGTTATCGGTATACATATATGTTACTAGGTCATACGTATAGCAATATAAGTAACATATATAAATGGCATTCACTGCTGGATACGCCATCAACCACGCAGCTGTGCATTCGCCTTCATTGATGTTTTGATAATAATTATTTCTCTAAATACAGAAGTTTCTCGATAATTCTGGCAAGTTTGTCAAGGTTTACTGTTGCCGATTTTCCTCGTCGGACCTAGTTTTCCTTCTCACCACAGATTAAATTGTTTCCGACCGTTTTTGCATATTATCAACGTCCTAGCTGTGACTGTAATGGTCCACCTACAGAGAAAGGACAGGTTTTCAGACAGTCAGGCCTTAGTTCTGCAACCATGCGGTCGACGATAGGAAGCCTTGGATCCATTGAAGCAAGGTCTAAGAGAGTCTTTGGAACGGCACATGCCGTCAATCACGGAATGTCTCAACTACCATCCAACCGGTAGGCAACGAATACCTGTTCAGCACCTATTTGCGCGGTGCTTCGAGAGATTTTCGGGCGGCGGCTCGTCTTTCATCTACGAGGTACTGCTGGATGGTGAGACAACCGGTCGCATAGGTGGCGAATCATATTGCCTATCGTCGATCCTGATCCTCGTTTCTAAGTGCTTCAGGGACGCTGAGCATGCTGGCAACTGTAGTTGCGTTGGGCTTTGCGTGTGTGTACGTGAGCCTGACACCAGTGACTGCTGTTTAACCTGATTCTAAGCAATGTTTACTAACTAGTGAATAGTCTGTTCTTATTTCTTCTAAATGACATTTTACATCGTTTAGGCTAACGCTGATCAGATTCTATTTTAACGGCGCTGTATAAATTCATAATTACAATTGCAATTCTGTTCAACATGGTCGCTTTAAGTAATAGTTTCTTAGCGTCGCTTCTCCATAGTTACTCTGATGCGCGGTGTTGAACTTTAAAGTGTCATCGTTAAACCTACATTATAGAAACGCTTTGCTTTGTAGCTAGTTTGTGTTGACGATGACAAACAGAATGGTAGACAGAGAATTAAAGGCAGTCCCATGGCAGAGGAACACAAATGCTTGCATGCAGACCCAGATGGAGGGAAGACTTACTTACTTACCTAAATGAATGATTATAGTGACTGACAGACCGCTTGAATGACTGACTGACTGACCGACTTGACAATGGGCTGGGCGGTAGCAATCGGTTTGTTGGTCTGTTGGTTGACTCTAGGTTTTGGAGCATGAAGGCAGTCGATTGGACGCTGCCAAGAGAGACCTGCAACCTGCTGTGGTCGGACTGTCACGGGAGGTCACGATTCTTCGACCACTGGTTGATAATACCACACAACACGCACTTCAGTTGAGGACAGAAGCTGAACTGCTCGAAAGGTGATCAAAGAGAAACCCGGAGATGGCATTTGCCAAAAAAACTATAATGCTAGAGTTTTGATATAAGTCCAGTGGCGCACTGTAAATGCGATGTTCTATTGTATTGTATAATTCAATCAATCAATCATTCAATCAATCAACTGAGCATTTATAGGAAACTATTCAGAGGCGCTCCCGGTCCAACCCCGGCGAAAGAGAACAGTCTTTAGAGAGCAGAGAAGAAAGCGGTGGACGAGTTTTGAGGAAGAGACCACAGCTCAGGAGGAAGGCCTTTCCAAATTGTGGGTCCAGCGACAGAGAAAGCGCGCTGCAGCTTATAGTCTGTTGGCAAGTGTGAAATAGATATTTTTTTGGGTATAATCTTGGCAAATGTGTTTTTTTACATCTAAATACCTCACTGATCATGAAAAATGTTCTTGCCAGTTTTTCTGAGTGGTCCCGGGGAAATTTTTAATGGTTACAAAAGCTACATGTGAAAAGTGCATGGAAACTTTAATCATAGACTAGGTTTGGAATCTCAAAATGACATGGTTAGAAGCAAATCATGTACCAAGTTGCTAACCGGCGTTTCTAGATTAATTTGACCCTGCTGAAAACGAAAATCGCGGTTAGCAAGCTGGATTTTTAGCGGTTGCATAGAAAAACAAGATGGCGGCCAAAATGGCAGCCAATATCTTCATATGGTTATAAGTAAAGTCATGTACGTGATGGAGACATGATTTTAGAGTCTAAATTAACATTTACGGGGTCAAGGAATGGGATGGACCTAAAGACAAATATGTAGCACTGCCAGAAACAAAATGGCGGACAAAATGGCAGCCAAATATCTTCAAATGGCTATAAATAAAGCCATGTATGTGATGGAAACATGGTTTTAGAGTCTAAGTTAACGTTTTCGGGGTCAAGGAATGGGATGGACCTAAAGACAAATATGTAGCACTGCCAGAAACAAAATGGCGGACAAAATGGCGGCCAAATATCTTCAAATTGCTATAAATAAAGCCATGTATGTGATGGAAACATGATCTTAGAGTCTAAGTTAACGTTTTCGGGATAAAGGCATGCGATGGAACTAAAGACAAATATGTAGCACTGCCAGAAAACAAAATGGCGGACAAAATGTCGGCCAATTATATAGTGTTTTCTTGGACAAATCATACAAAGGAAGTAGCATTCTACATCATTCACTGATGTTATTGCAGTTTAACCATCATTATTTACATGACACTTTTAGTAGCATGTGTTTGCTGTTTGACCATTTTATACATTATGTACACAATATTGGCGAGGTTGCTGCATACGTTCTTAACATGGTCGTAAGACACCTCTGCGCCACGCTTGCTGAGCAGTGATATCGCCTTCTGACTCCGGAAGTGATGATACATCCAAAGTGATCGTCCGACTGAGTATGGGATAATTCACAGTTAGTCAAGGAAAAGGTACTGGAGGGGAACAGCAAGAGATACTGGACTTTTGTGGATCTGGAGGCCTTCCATGAAAACTCCCTCTTCCATCTGAGGTATCACTTCTATGTCAATGTTATCCACTGAAAACCAAATTCTGCTGTTGTGCAGAAGGCCTGGTGGAACTATGGGGTAGCTTGCCTAATGATCTTGGAACACCAGTAGATTGTGGTCATCTCTGCTCTTAGATCTCGACCACGGAATATCGAGAAAACAATCGTCGATGGCGATAGTTCGGAAGAACTTTCGAGAAATAGATAATTCCGTTATTATACGGGGAAGAGACTGAACCAGGTGCAATCCTCGATCATCTTTCATTGGTCAAGATAAGCTGCGCTTTCTTCAGAAGACAGCTGCGGACAGAAGAGAGGGTCGCTAGCTCTTGGCTTAGGGACCAAGAATGACGCTGCATCATCTTAAGACCTGTGGTCCGAAGAGCAGCAGCATCATAGGCATGCAGCCTTTGGATTAGTTAAATGTCATTGATGGGTGCACCACGAGTGGATGCAGATGTTGACAATAAATATGTTAAATTGTTGGATACCCTGTTATTCACAGTTAGTCAAGGAAAAGGTAATGGAAGGGAACAGCAAGAGATACTGGACCTCTGTGGAACTGGAGAAGGCCTTCGATAGAGTGCCTAGGGAGGTAGTATTCTGGAGTCTGTGGGAAAAGGGAGTGACGAAGAAAACTGTGCGACTGGTAAAGTCCATGTATGATGGGGCACGCACTTCGGTGAGGTGCAGGGTTGGAAACACAGTGGAGTTCGAAATACGAGTAGGTGTACACCAAGGATCGTGCCTGAGCTCACTGTTGGACGCATTATCAGACAACATCGGGAGAGAGGTACCTTGGGATATGTTGTATGCTGATGATCCCATTGTGGCAAATAGCTTAGCAGAGAATGCCCAGATAAGCTTCACTGGTTGGTAGAAGGCACTGGAGAGCAAGGGACTCAACATAAATTCAAGAATAAACAGAAGTCATGGTTTGCTCAAGGACAGATGTGGACCTGGCGGTTATAGATGGTGGGGGAAATGTGCAACAGGTGGAAACCTTTAAATGCCTGGGGTCGATAATGAATGCTAAAGGAGGATGTGAGCAAGATGTCAAAAATAGAATAAAAGTCGCCTGGCAGAAGTGGAGGGATTTGTCTGGTGTGTTGTGTGATCGCATGATCTCAGTTCGCCTCAAGGGAAAGGTATACAGGACAATGATAAGACCGGTATTGATTTATGGAGCAGAAGCATGGACGCTGAGGAGGAAGGAGGAGGAACTTCTGGAGAGAGCTGAGATGATGATGCTACGATGGATATTTGGGGTGTCACTGAAAGACAGGCAGAAAAATGAGAATATCCGGAAAACACTTGGAGTGGACTGTATATCTGACAAGGTGCGCGAAACCAGACTGAGGTGGTATGGACATGTAGAGCGGGCGGAGGAAGATAGTAGCATCAAAAGAATCATGAAAGAGGAGGTGCATGAACACCGCAGCCGAGGACGCCAGAGGACGAGATGAATGGACATGGTTCAACCCGACCTCTGGCTTCTGGGCCTGAAAAAAGAAGACACCGTAGATCGAGTGGGATGGAGACAGAGGATCCGAGTGGCTGATCACTCCCCAGCGAGGGACTAATCCCAGCGGAAGAAGAAGAAGGAGGAGGAGGAGGAGGAGGAGGAGGAGAAGCAGAAGAAACCAATTCGTTTCCATTAAAAAGAATTCAGTCTTCATTGAGTATCAGTGCCTTCGTCATCCAACGTACTCTGTGAAGGGCACCAGGCTTGCGAACCGCTGCTGAACTGCTCAATTCCACCGTGTCTAGAGTTTGTCTACTGTAAATCATGCAAAGTAGATAAGTGTAACACCAAGCGCTGCTGCTGCTGTCGAAATGTGAACTTGCCATGTACACTCATGTGCAATTGCATTGACTGAAACAATGCTTGAAATAGCTTTAATCAAGTCATGAAACACGAATATTGTGTATACGTAATGTATAAAATGGTCAAACAGCAATCACAGGCTACTAAAAATATCATGTAACTAATGATGGTCAAACTACAATAACATCAGTGAATGATATAGAATGTTCCTTCCTTTGTATGCTTTGACCAAGAAAACACTACTCCAGAGTCCAGACTGACCGCCATTTTGTCCGCCATTTTGTTTTATAACCATTTGAAGGTAATTGTCGGCCATTTTGTCCGCCATTTTGTTTTATGGCAGTGCTGCATATTTGTCTTTAGTTCCATCGCATTTCTTGACCCCGAAAACGTTAACTTAGACTCTAAAATCATGTTTCCATCACATACATGGCTTTATTTATAGCCGTTTGAAGACAGTTGGCCGCCATTTTGGCCGCCAATTTGTTTCTGGCCGTGCTACATATTTGTCTTTAGTTCCATCGCATTCCTTTGCCCCGAAAATGTTAACTTCGACTCTAAAATCATGTTTCCATTGTATACATGGCTTTATTTATAGCCATTTGAAGATATTTGGTTGCCATTTTGTCCGCCATTTTGTTTTCTGCAGTGCTACATATTTGTCTTTAGTTCTATCGCATTCCTTGACCCACAAAATGTTAATTTAGACTCTAAAACCATGTTTTTATCACGTACATGACTGTACTTATAGCCATATGACGATATTGGCCGCCATTTTGGCCGCCATCTTGTTTTTTCATGCAACCGCTAAAAATCCAGCTTGCTAACCACGATTTTCGTTTTCAGGCGGGTCAAATTAATCTAGAAACGCCGGTTAGCAAATTGTTACATGATTTGCTTCTAACAATGTCATTTTGAGATTCCAAGCCTAGTCTAAAATTCAGTACAACGCATTCAATTTAGGTTCCGTTAATCTGGAGTGCACATTTGGTCCCAAATATGCACTCGGGACCAAATTAAAAAACTGGCAACATGGTTTTTTGCGTGCACAACACTATTTTGAACATTTTAAACACATTTGCCAAGATTATACCCAAAATTATGACAATCTTGAAATTCTTGACATTTGCCTACGGACTATTAGTATCAGTGCCTGCGAAAGGAACAGGGAGATTACCATGTGTAAGAGAAAAGTTTTTTTAGCTCTAGATAGAACACGGAAGATATAATAGGTCATAAATTATATTTAGCCAATTATATGTTAATTTCTAATGATTTTGTCAAAACATGCGTGTTGTTTAAACTCTACAGCGACACGAATTTGTCATTAAAGTGTCCAAAAGTTGTATAACTTTTATAATTACTAGAACATTGCTTATGATAATTGGCCGATTCTTAGTTTTGACTTATTGTGCTCTTTCTCGTGATGTTTTCAAATAATGGAACACTTTTTTGTTCTAGTATGATGGTGGATACGCGGGCGATTGCAGAAGCCGCTTTGAATGCATCCATGGTTTACCGTACAATCACTGATGCATTAAACGCATCCATTGAAGCTCTCGGAGTAGCTGAAGAGGCATCTGCCATGGTCGGTCTTTACATTCGTACTCATATGACTTTTGTTCGCTCATTAAGTCATAATTAGGTAATTGAGTAAGTTATTGAATGAGAACTTATTTTTGGTCTACAAGTGTTAACAATGGCTTCTAAGTAGCCTAAACCTAAAGCGTGTATATAAAATTTTTTGTGAAAATGGGCAACAATCTCACCTTCACATGATTTAAGTATCTGACTAGATTCCCCTAGCTATTTCAAGTAACATTTATAATAAAGGTGAATTTAGCAAGTCGCATAAAGAAATAACTTTCAGACTTTAATCACCACAAGAACACTGATCTTGACGCCACACGGTTGTACTCAATATTTTTGTTGAAGCGCTCTAGTCTTGCGGAGAATGCAACGAAATCACTCAAGCGAAGTGAAAACCTGCAAGAACAAGCCAAAACCATCCCTGCAGCTGCATTTGGTAAGTTAGGCTATTAGATGAATTGCAATAAAGAAGCATCATAGTAGTTTCAATGTAGTATTTGGCTGACGCAGAAAGTAACCTTAGTATTAGCAATATAAAGTGTCAAATGCTTCTTATTTGAAGTAGCTCATATCTCATTTAGGTTGGATATTTGCTAGGTCATTATTTGCGATACACACATAATCATGTCAACATTTTTATTTCCATTTCTATTAAACACTTCATTTCTATTAAACCATCCATTTCCATTTCTATTTAGCCATCCATTTATATTGACGTTAACATAAAATTGATTTGCTTGAAGCCTATCTAATCAAAAACTTGATAAATTATAAATTAGGTTAATCATGAACTTGTACTGGATCGTACTTGTACTTCCATCTCGTCTTATTCTTTACAGCCTCGTCGTTTTCATTCCACATCACTTCTATATAGCATTTGTTATTGTCTCTTAGAAACGTGTGCGTGTTGGCTCTGTGTTTACAATCTTCGTTTCTTGTTTTATTTGTTTCTGCATTTCGATTCTATATATATCTCTTGTCTTTACGTACATGCCCTCCAATTAACCGGAGCAGGCTTGTGAACTACCTGACCGCCACAGTTGCAAAACTTCTCAGAACTCGTTTCTCTAGTACAATAGTAGGCTATGTTTGCTACGCTCAGCTGTGCTGTAGTCAAGTTAGCGTCAGTCCTGACATATTAAAGTATGCTGAAAGATATACCACTAAAACTAATCTGGCTTACGGCGGAAGAACGGATGCAATTCAATGTCGTTATGCTAATACAAGCCTCGCTTGTCGGTATTGACCCAGCATAAATCAGCGGAGGCAGTAATCACTGCGCTGTGTTGCGGATTTCCAGAGTGCCTCTTGTCTCGTTTCGGCACATTAAACGTAGCGCACTGTGCCTTCTTGTGCCATGTGCCATGGCTGACTTCAAACTGGAACACCAGAGTTCTGATGTATGCCAGGTAAATGCCGACACGCGCGAATTGTCCAAGTAGGAAGATCTTGAATCCGTTGCTCTGCTGGAAGCCATTTAAGTGTTTCTCGCATATACTCCGACACAGTGCTTTTTTCTGGAAAAAAGTTCCGGAACGGAACAATAGGTTCCGGAACGGACTAATTATGGGCGGGCTAAAATTTCGAGAAAAACTGTATTGGGGATTAGAGGAGTCTCAACACTGAAAACAGTTCAAAACACTAAAATTAAATTAGAATAACTAACTTATTGTTTTCATTAATAAAATAAATAAATAATATTTTAGTACCTGAAAAAAGGTTCCGGAACGCCGTTCCGGCGCGTTCCGGCTGAAAAAAGCACTGCTCCGACATATATACTCAGATGATGACACAGTTGAGAACCGACAGATCACACAACTCACATGTTGTTGATAAAAAAAGTGCCCTACATAAAAAAGTGCCTTTGATACTGTAGACCATACCATCCTTTTAGACCGATTTTCTAAATCTTTTGGCATTGCTGACTCTGCTCTTCTTTGGTTTCGCTCATTCCTTACTGATCGCTCTGTTTCTGTTGTTTTTGGACCTACCCGCTCTCCCTGGACCCACATCCCGTATAGACTACCTCAGGGCTCTGTCCTCGCTCCCCTTTTGTTCATTCTGTATACCTGGGATCTAGCTGGGGTTCTTGGTCCAATGGGTGTTTCGTCTCACCAATACGCTGATGACACACAGGCTTACCTCCATGGTCCAGTCAACTCAGCTGCTCTTATGGTTGAACGCATCTTGGAGGCTTCCTCTGCTCTTGATCACTGGCTGTCCTCAAATCGCCTCCGTCTTAACTATGATAAGACCAAGTACATTTGGCTCGGTAATCGTGTCCAGCTTGCCAGGATTGATGCCGACTCTCTGCGCCTCAGGTTTCCCAATGTGTACTTTTCCTCCTCTGTCCGTGATCTTGGATTTGTCCTAGATCCTACTCTTTCTCTATCTGATCATGTCAATAGTGTCTCTCGCTCGTGCTTTTACTATTTACGCCAACTTCGTGCCATTCGCCAGTCTCTTCCGCTGCATGCGATTGTGACCTTGGTTCATGCTCTGATCTGCACTAGGATTGATTATGGAAACGCTGTCTATATTGGCCTCTTCTCTACTAATACATCTAAACTTCAGTCCATCCTTAATGCTGCTGCTCGCCTCATAGGTGGCATCATGAAGTTTGCCCATATCTCTTCCTACATTCGGGACTCTCTTCACTGGCTTCCCATTCACCCATGCATCCAATTTAAGATCCTTTCTCTCATGCGTAACTGTCTTGTTGGCTCAGCTCCGCTGTATCTCAGGGCTTACTGCACCCCAGTTTCCAGTTTGCCCGGTCGGGCCTCTCTCCGGTCATCGGTTCGTGGCCACTTGCTAGTTCCTTGGATGAGCACTGCTACTGCACAGTCCCGTAGTTTTGCGGTTGTGGGCCCTTCCAGCTGGAACAGCCTCCCTCAATTAGGCTTTAGGCTTGTCCTCCTCTCTCTCTCTCTCTCTCTCTCTCTCTCTCTCTCTCTCTCTCTCTCTCTCTCTCTCTCTCTCTCTCTCTCTCTCTCTCTCTCTCTCTCTCTCTCTCTCTGTCTGTCTCTCTCTCTCTCTCCAGCCCAGTGTCGCAAGCGCCTGAAAACATTTCTTTTTGTCAGTGAAGACACTGACCCGGGTCGGGAGCGCCTCTGATTATGAGTGGCGCTATATAAATTCTCGATTACAATTACAATTACAATTACATAGATAGTTAACTTACGATGCGCAACAAATGATTGGGTTGACGGCACTGTCCTTCTTTCTTGCATTTGATTCATGGTAGTTTCTTATTCCCTGTATACATCGAACAATGACGACTTTTACATAGACTTGAAAATGCGCTTGGTCAATGTAAACAAGAAACTTGAAGAAGTGAAGAAGATAAACATCCAAATCAAGGATGAACACGTAACATTAATTAGCGGACTTGATGGACTACCAACAGGTACAATTATACCTCTATAGCTCAGTTTCTGTTCAAATCTGAATTTCGCAATTGGCATATTAAATTTTATGTAATGTTGCTTATGATATTAGCTGCTTTTGAATATGTTCATCATTATTAATGTTATTAGCATAATCGTCATCATCATCATCATCATCATCGTCGTCGTCGTCGTCGTCGTCGTCGACGACGACGTCGACGTCATCATCATCATCATCGTCATCGTCTTCATCATCGTCGTCGTCGTCGTCATCGTCATCGTCATCATCATCGACATCATCATCGCAATCATTATTAATATATGTCGTCAGCATCACCATTACTATTATCAGATGTTGATACAATTTTATTGACGAACTGTTGTTTAACACTTTAACGACGAGCTGCGTTGGTTTTCCAGCCGCTTTTACTACACCCTCGTCATTAAAGTGTTAACTTAATAAAATTGCTCTAATATATGATTCATGTCTCGGTATTGTTTACATATTTATATTTAATTAATTATGTGCCCGACTTTTGTGGTCACACTAGTGAATCTACTTTACACACGTTTCTTTTTACGCACGAGTGATGATGCTGTTGTATGCCACAGAAGGATATGACACGAAAGCCAGGGAGGCTGAAATGAAAGCAATGAACGCAAAGACAAGAGCGGAAAACGCTGAGGAAAAGATCAAGGTAATTGTGAAACGTCTTCCGGAAGACCTGCCTAAGTTGACTGAGATTGAGGAAAACGTTGACCTTGCCAACAATAACACGAGGACAGCAGAGAATGAGGTACAACAGGTCCTAAGACTCGTTCCAAATGTCACCGACATTCTTTCCCGATTGACCAGTCATGTAATGAGGATACGTCAGCTTGGACTTGACCTAAAGACCAACATCATGCTACTGAGGAACAACATCAGCGTTGCACGTGATCAAGCAAATCTGGTGAGTTCTGTCATTATCCTTAAAGAATTATAATTTTAGGATTTCCATTTCCCCTTCAATTAGTGATTTTCATTTTTTACAGAATGTTTTCTACTTGCGGTAAGCTTTTTTGTATGTTAGGTTACCGACAGCAAAAAGCGTCTAATGCAGAAACATCAAACAGTGATCCATCTAAGCCTAGATCCAAATCCACAGAAACGTAGAATTAGGTGATCATAAGGCTAATCACGCCCTAAACTTTAATCGTTCAGATATACTGGTAGGCTATATTTCTATGTCGTTACATTTATATGTCGTTACATTCAGAAACAATACTCAACTATGTTCCAAAGGAATAACCATTAGCGGATATATGCGAAGTCTTAAGGCGGCAGACTTGAGTACACCTATCGTTATCCGTGACTGTTCTTGGCTTTGTAGATACGAGTTGGCGTAACCTTCAGTGAGGACTCGTCTATCCAAGTACGTAATCCTCGGAATCTGATGGCGGCCGGCTTCTACAGTCGCGTCTCGCTCTACTTCAAAACCACTACGAACGATGGACTGTTATTTTACGCCGGACCAACTGAAAACCCAGAAACGGTAGGAACGTCTAGCAATTTCGCTTGGTATGGGTAGTGATAATAGCAGTATACTTAGCGTAGTTAATACGCGTAGGAATTGCATTCTAGACCTTTGTCATTTTTATGATCGTTCCAGATACATTATGTATCTTCACAATTATACGAAACCAAAATTTCTTCAACTTAGAAGGTCAGCATAGGATAACATATTTTCTTTTATAACAGTGTTTACTTGTTCTGGTCCTATGTCATGGCTTTACTGCCTGCTACTTGTCTTCCGTGCTAGGCTAATTTAAGCCGTGCTTGGCTAATTCCAACCGGTGGGCATACCCCTTTCCATGCCTGGCTCTGACTTATTATAAGGGAGCTATAACTTTAAGACGAGTGTTGGCTTCATCTGTCTGTCACTGCGTGTTCCGTTGGACGGGAGAGAAGAAGATGAGTCCCTATATACGGCGATTTACTCTGCATGGCTTATCCCTTTCATCATGCCCACATGGAGCTCATAATTATAGGACCCATAATTGCATATGAGACTTCTAATAGAGCCCATTTTGGTCCCATCTAATGTCCATGGAAATGCTGGCATGGATTCTGACGCTCAAAATCTAATTTTTTATCAATAGTGAGAGGGGAGTAATCCATCATGTTCGAGGTAGATCTAGAGAGCGAAATTAACTGTTCTTCATGGGTTCTCTCTCTCACTCTCTGTCTGTCTGTCTGTGTCTGCCTGTCTCTCTGTCTCTCTATCTCTCTGTCTCTGTCTCTCTTTCTGTCCAAAATTTGACGCCAAATTGTACTGTCTTGAGCCCTTTTCCAGGCAGTGCGGAGGTCCATGAAGCAGTCATCAGATCTATCTCGACAACTCTAGTCCATGTGGTCCAAAGCAAACCGCGTGATCTTTTCCAATCCTCTGGAGGCTTGTTAAGGGCTCTTCAATGGTCCCTGGAACCCATTCGACCATGGCTCTGGACTGTTATAATAATAATATTTATTCTTTAATTAAGCGCATGCAAACGCACTGCCCTGTACATGTACATGTTATGCGATAAACCTTAACTACTAACAGAACAGACAGCCTGCAATACGCGGCGCAAATTGCAGCTTACAAAGCATGTCCGCCTATGGGACTCGATCTCTGTACCTCTCGCACTCTATGCCAGATGTTATCCAATGCGCTATCGCTGCTGCTCTCCTCCTCATTGTCAGGATGCTAATGTGATTCCTGTAGGAAATCCACAAGATCCTTCTGAGGCATCGTAGTGATGTTAAAATGAACTGCATATTACAGCCTTGAAAAATTTGATGACGGACGTGTTTGCTTGCATTTTTTAGTTGTTTTTGTCTAGTTGAACTACATGTCTTTGCAACTCGTTGATGGAAGGGCTGTGTTTAAATTCGATTACGGCTCTGGCGCTGCTAACATCATGAATGATAAATTTGTTTCTGATGGAGTTTGGCATGAAGCAATCATGGAAAGGTTAGTTGTTTTGAATGCTAAATAACCTCGCAGTAAGAAAAACGGTTTAATTGTTTATGACGTAACATAACAACTACCAACATTATATCCGATTTCCCGTCTGTCTGTCGCGTAACATTGGCGAAGGGCTTATTACGGCCAACCCAAGATCGCTTCATACGCCCCATGCCTGACGCCAGCCAACGGCTAGCGTCGGTGAGGGGAGCAATGAAGGGTGGGAGAGAGGGAAGGAGGGCCGGTAGGCCGGTCCTTCCTCAATGCCATCGGCTAGTGTCAGTGTGGGAGGAATGGAGGGAGAGCCCTTTCTCTCTTTCTCTCTCACTCCAAGGTAAGTTGTTAAGGCAGCCATGCACCTGTCAATGTAGGCAGCAAACTGACCGACTCTTAAATGATACTGGTTTTAGTCTGCGACTCAACTTAGAATCCAGTAAACGGCCTGCCATTTAAAATGCGACGACGTCAGTGTCCCATCATTTTGGCGTTTTCCTGCTGACTATTAATAAAGCACAAGGACAATCATTCGCCCGAGTGGGTGTCCATCTTAAAGAGCCTGTCTTTGTACATGGTCAGTTGTATGTTGCATTGACTCGGGCAACAAATCTTCAATTACTCAAGGTCTTTGAACACACATGAACGAGGACAATTATTGCTGCCCAACGATAAGCATCGAACGTTTGCCAAAAATGTTGTCATCAAACAATTATTGCAATAATAACAGTTTAGCTAACGTATTTTTTACATTTTTACTCTTAGGTACATTAAGGTTTCTTAAATAAATTTACATACCTTGATTTTTCACGGGTTACAGATAGTGACATCTATAACATAAAACGAGTGAAAGCTTGTAATGAGCAAATTAAAAAACTCATCAACAGCGCTCCTGACAAGCAGAAAAATCCCACGATCAAATTGTTTTAATGTTCAACATAGAACGCTTCGCAAACGTGTGTAGTCTTTTATACTGAACCCTATGTGATTAAAATAATTTTATATTACCACTAAATAACTTAATGATTAAGATTATTATATTGCTAGAATTACGTAACCTTCATGGTCTTAGTTGTGGTCTTGAATACTCTATCTTGACAAGTGGTCTTTAGCCTTGGTCTAGGACCATGTGGTCTTGGTCAGGGCCTACCTCTCGTAAGTTTTGCCTTGCCTACAACACTGAAAATAAGCCATTAGATATTGTCACAATCGATATGCAAACTTGTCTGTTCTTATCTTGAACAGAAGTGCCAGCGTAGCTACTCGCTGTGAATGTGATGCCCCATTATCTGTCATTGAGGTACATTTTTACTAAGATTAAAATAAATGTGATTATGTTATATTTTATAATTTGAAACTAGGCATGGGCGCAATGCAACACTGACGATTCGAACCCCTAATGAAGAACATTTCACAGCAGAAGGAAGATCTGACGGAGAGTCTTTGGTTCTCAATTTTGATGACACGACTCGTGTCTTTATCGGTGGAATTAATAAGACAGAGAAGGTGATTTATCTCTAACTAGTCGAGTTGATGATATTGTTGTCGATGATCGGAAACAGGTGTCTTGGTTCCAGGGCTGTAGTCTATAGGTGCTTGAATTGTAATCGATAGTGTTTTACTTCTCTTTATCCCTATGTTTTGACTATCTCCGATCAGTTACAGGTTTGGTTCTGTGTTGCAAACTTACATTAGTTTTCATAGCAGTTGGATCAGTATAGTTTAAATAATCCATATAAAGAAACAGGTAATATGTGTGTTATCTTGGGTAGGTCTATAATTGTTTTTCCTGCTCAATTTTAGAACGATTTCAAGGATATCTTGCCATGCATTAATTTCACCGGGTGTATTCAGGATGTCAGTTTTGACGGTGATGCAGTAGGACTTTGGAACTATGTATCAGCCAAAAACGTCACAACATGCTCTCTTCGGTTTGTTTTATTAATATATTCTCCCTTCAATTTCTCTGCCTTTGCGAAGGTCAAAACGCCCAATAGCGCCATTCTTTTCTCGACGACGGGCTTCTTTCTTCAATTTTCTGCATTCATCCGTCATCATCCGGTACATCAGCATATGTCGAAGTCTTTCCCTCGTTCTCTTGCCCTCATTTTTCTCTGAATGATAGTTCTCACTCCTCTCACTATGTGGCCAATCCAATTCCCCTGTCTTTCTCTTATTGTTGCCATCAGGCATATGAGGGATAAATAAAATGGTCGCACAGATTCTAAGTCTTTGGAATTTGCAAGAAGTTAATTAGGAAGAAGTTAATTGGGCCTACAACCGAATAGATTAGTACCAGTATAGGAGATATGCGCTAAAATGTATATTTGTGATTGCGTAGGTATCACTTGGATTAGTTTAGGTAGTTTCTTGTTCCCACTTCTTCCATCAGGCTTTAGCTGATACAAGACCACTGAAAATCCTAGAAGTCTATAGCGCTTTGGCCTTGCTATATATATACAACTGCCTCAAAACTTCCTTACTATAGGCTTCTATATTAAACGTTTCGTCAAACAGACTATTACACAGACCAATCCGCATGTATCATTTAATTTGACTCCATTTGAGATTGTCTTAATATCAAAACTATCGTTCTTCTGATAATTTACAGTGATGCCTCAAACGAACCTCAGATCAATGGTTATATGTTTGGTGGTAATGGCTACGTCATCTTGGAGAGGAAACGGTTCAACCCAGCCAAATATACTATTGTCAAGTTCAGTTTCCGAACATTTGCTGGTGAAGGACTATTGTTTCTTACGGGAATGCCAGGAAAAGGCTTTCTTTCACTCGAGCTCAAAGACGGAAAGGTCATTTACAAATATGATCTGGGTTCTGGCCGGGCAACCATCGCTTCATCACAGCGCTACAACGATGGCAAATGGCACGTTGTAGTAGCGAAGCGCGCACATCAGGATGGAATTCTGACAATAGACTCGAGCACTGGTGAGCAGAAAGTGGATGGCTTCTGTGAGAAATTGAAGCAGTTTGAAGATGTTTACATAATGCGCCATTTCACTTTTCATTTTGTGTGGTATTATTTATTCGTATTTTTCAAATTGCTTCAATATTGTGTTCTATCGGTAACATATTTTCCTGACTTTGTTTGATTGATTTTACTTTTGTAGTGGATAGCGCACGATCACCTGGCAACCTCAAAGATCTGAACATTGACGACGGTATCTACTTTGGTGGCTTCAAAGGAACACACACCTACTCCAATGCGTCAGTATTCACTATTATCTTTATAAGTCCCAAAGTTTAGTTTAAGTTATAAGTAGTAGTTGGTATGAATCATTTCATTCAAATTGTTTATTTTGTTTTATGTTATGATAACTTTGATGCTCTTGAATTCTATGTTAATATTCCACTATTTATTACTTCAGCGCTTCACGAAATTATTTTGATTAGAAGTTTGAATTGTTCAAGAGGACAAAAATGTAGACTAATATGACTATATATCATGTGTGATAGCGGTTTGGGAATTCTGTTGAAATTTCCTCTAGATCTGTGACTCAAAAAGGATTTGAAGGTTGCATCAAGGACATTGAACTTGGAACCACAAAAAGGAATATCAGTGACCACATTGAGGCCAAAGATATTTTGCCAGGATGCCCACAGGTTCGCTTGTTGGCTGCGTTTTTAAAGTTGGACCATTTATCGTTTTCTTCCTCACAGCTCGCACTTTGTAACTCGAGTTTACTTTATAACACGAGTACTTACAAGTCGAGTTTCTAAATATTTGCCAGTAATGGATAGATTTTTGTCATAGGCGCCTTAAATTACCAGGACAAAATAGGCGCTCAGCCTTCTGACTTGGAACTTGGGTCCGTTGTCGAAATACTCTTTTTATCAAAAAGGTGAACGAAGAGTTCGATTTGGCTTAAATGCTTATTGTTCTGTTTGTCTTGATAATGGCTCCCTCCGGTGGGAAAATGGATATTAAATTCAGTGTTATTCGAGGTCATTTCAAGGTCAGAAAATGAAATCTAGTAAAAATCAGAGAAAAATGACCAGATCTCGGCGGCCAATAATTGTTGAAATCACCGAATTCTTTCGTGTGTTTCTCGCAATGATAAGGGCTACCTGTGGTAAGAAACAAGGCTACTAAATGTAGGACAATCCAAGGTTACTTTAAGGAATGGTCAAAAAGGTCATTTTCAGAGGAAATCAGAAAAAATGGCTATAGCTCAGTCAAATGGTCTTTTATTTGGGTGATTCTTTCACCTGTTTGCTTTGGCCAACAACAGTTACATTCGAGATGACATTGTACTAATTTAAGGTCACTTAATCCAAGGTTAGTTGAATGTCAAACGGTCGAAATAAGGAGAAAATGGCAATATCTCAGTCAAATGTTGTATTATTTGGATGATTCTTTAACCTGTTTTCTCGGGTCGATAAGGGTTTTTTAAAAGGAAGTTTGACCAAGAATATAACACATTCCAATGTTATTTCAAGATGAAAAGGTAAAAATCAATGAAAAACCGATTTGGGTAGTTCTTTTATCTGTTTGCTCGGACCGACTACGATTAAATTCGAGAACACATAGTACTAAAAACTAACATAATCTAAGGTTATTTCAAGGTCAAAAGGACAAAATCAAGAGATGTCCATGCAAACAAGTTAGAGAATCACCGAAATACAACAACACATGGCTGAGCACCCACGAGTGAGCAATAACCATTTTCTCTTGATTTTGACCTATTCGCAGATAACACCGTTCACTCACAACAGCCACGACTCTGGTAAATACATTCATTATGTACCAGGGTTGATCATGACAATGCTGTTTTGCAGGTCTAACTCTTTTGCGCAATAAATTGCCGACTCCAGTCTGTGTTGAAAGTTGCAGCCCGGCTTATTGGAGGTATACCTATATTTTGGTATATCTTCAGCTGTATACAGGAAGAATTTGCACTGTTTACCGATCCAAAAACACACCGAGTTTAAGATCGTAAGGCTCGTCCGTAATCATATTGAAGTTTGTCTTTTCTCCGGGATTTATGCGTCTTGGTCTCACCCACTTCTGACTGTAGATCCCTTTTCGTTCTGCTGTGTAACGTGACCTTGTTGTCCCACCGGTCAAAACTTCGATGGTGCAGCATAATATAGAAGTTTCGTTGTAGTTGGTCCAACTTTCTGAAACATGTAGAAAATCTACCACTTGAACCGTTGGTCTTCCTTAACCACTATTCTGTAATCGCTTGAAACTCATTTTGTTGAAAAAGTGCTTCTGTTTTATCTCGATGGGTCTCTCGTAAGAAGGCGCTACATAATCTACTTAAAACTGTGATTACAACTCAAATTACAATCATAGTTGTGGATGTAATCGTAATAAAAACTTTAATATAGTGCTTTACAGAAATTTATTTTTTGCCTTACATTGACACCCTATGAGGTGCCTATTTCGTATTGGCACCCATGAGGTGCTGCAGGGTGTTTGCCTAGTATTGACACCCATGAGGTGCTGTAGGGTGTTGTTTCATATCGACACCATGTAGGTTGCTCTAATATTTGGCTGGGTGAGTGCTGTAGGGTGCTTATGTTTAAACGAACCTTATATGGAGTGCCATTGGTTTCGTAAGTAGTGTGGTGGTGTATTCAGCACCGGGAGAACTACTTGAGGTGTAGTTTAGGAATACGAAGCTTGGTTGATGCATTACGGCAGTAGACATTTCGACACCCATGAGGTGATTTGTGGCCATTGGACTGGTTGAGTGCCTTAATTTGACTGTGGGTGACTGTTAGGGCGACACCTCATGGGTTGGACGGTGAGTCATCCAGGTGTCCGACACCTCATGGGATAAATGAGTATATAAGGCTGGGATTTCAGAGAGATAGAGACGAGACTTTGGAGGATAGTCTGAGATTTGGCCTTGACCTATGCATAGGCCTAGCAGTCTCGAATAGCGGAAGAAGACAGAGTCGATAGTTGCGATAGTTCTCTTGCCG
Organism: Allolobophora icterica; assembly: GCA_963556255.1. Lineage (NCBI taxonomy): Eukaryota > Metazoa > Annelida > Clitellata > Crassiclitellata > Lumbricidae > Allolobophora > Allolobophora icterica. Next base: position 67,130,519 of record OY744604.1, on the reverse strand, counting down.
CCGAGTCGTATGTTGCGATAGTCGTAGGTTGCGATAACTGTACGTTGCAATAGTTCTTCACTGTCGAGTCATGCGTTGCTGCATAGCCTAGGCCCATATAGTTCTGTTGCGGCGATTATGCAATTAATTATAGGTTGGGTGCTACTGTGCACGTTGGATTTATGCAATTAAAACGGACTTCTACGTATATTCCTTCGCTACTACGTTGTCGACTCTGTTAAGCCTCTTGATATAACACGAGAGCCGAAACAGGCTATATTATTCGAATTGGTGGGGTTTCGGACATCCTGGTAAGAGCTCGGAACCATACACCGACTCATAAACCAAGAACACCCTGGTTTTGCCGCAGTGCCATTTCAAGAAGAAAACTGATCAGAGGAACTTTCTGCGCTAGCGTGTATGATGTTAACTGTCATTAAGAACTTGAAGGTCGTCAGTAAAAAAAACAACTCACAGTAAATCCTGGTTAACAGGGCGCAGTGAGATGGTCATCTTTTGTAATGCCCGCACGTCTTGGCTTAAAGTTAATCTGGAATCCTGGATGTTCCTCAAAGTTCGGTTTTGGAACCTCAGCTCTACCTTTTATGCACTGCTGATATTTCCGCTTTTTTCACCACACATAGGATCGTCGGTCATTTGTGTTCTGATGATGCCCCAGCATCTCTTCATTGTCTCCTTCTGAGCAGATTGCTTTTGTTAGATCTGATGGTGCACCGTATCATTATTCTCGGCAAATAGGTCTTGAACAAGGAAGTTGCTCGCAAAGCTTGCTATCTGATACATTTCCGTCCTTCATCTTTTCCTCGAGTGTCCGAAATCTTGACTGATCCTTGACAATGATCAAACATACTTTCGCTGAACTTTTCTAACAGCTTACTCGCTGCTGGTATTACTTACTTGAGACAATTAAGAATCATCAAACGCTATTTTTAGAGACCTAATTTTACTGTTATCGCTCGTGTGCGTTTGTATTTGGTCGTAGTAATTAATGTGATTCAGTATCTGTTGACCTACCGAAGATGCTTTCCGGGGTTCTGCCATTTCTTTCAGAACATGCATGAAAAATCTCACTTTCTGCCGAGTTCATTCTGTATTCAATTTAATGTTTTTTGAGGCAAGATCGCTTTCAGGCACCGGTCCAATTACCTTTGTGGACTCCGTCGTCGCCTGTTTAAGCTGTTTCTCGCCGTTCTCTTTTCGCCTCATATGATCGTGATGATTTGCTTGTTCCTGGAGCTGAGACTTTTATGGCGCAGTAGAGGACTTTGCTTTGGTGGGTTTGTCACTTTATAACAGTCTTCGATCTCTGGCAGTTGATGGAGGAAAAATTGTTAAAATTCGTTCCCCTGAAACTTACCAATTCTCCAGAGACTGTCATGGCTAAAGCGTCCGTGGGCAATTTCTTTGGTAATCGGAGCTAAATGCATTGACAAATACAATAAAAACAATGATTAAAAGCGATGCGGGTTCACAGCCATTATTGCGAATCACTTACATTTTGGTTGTGTTTTGTTGCAAAATGTAAACTTGTACCTTTGCTGTTGTTTATAACTACAGACGACAGTTCGTATGATAGCATTTACACCCAAAGTAAAACATCCCTACCTCAGTGTTGGTCCAGTCAATATCGATGAACCATTTGAGATGTCCATGAAATTTAACACCGTTGAAAAGGATGGACTTCTGTCCTATGTTACAGACGACATGAAAACACAGGTAATAATGAGAAAGGTGATACTATAAGTACAAAACTATATGACATCAGTTGCAATTCTTAGGCAAAGCTAGGTGAAATATTAAGCTGTTTATAATAATATTATTTTAACAGTGAAGAATGAACTTTCGTCACAAAATACGGACCTGTAGACAGCAAGCGAAAAATAAATAAATATTTTGGTCGAGCTTTGTACAACAACCTTTAAGCGAAACGGTCGCGGCATAAGTGAATCCTAGCCGCGACTCGTGAAGTAAGGACAATCTGGTATCTACTTGAAATGAAACTACGATTAGGGAATGTGCATCACAACAATTTCTCAGCATCATATAAAAGCTAAACAGGGTAACGAAGCCACAGTTGAATCTCATCCGCAAGAACCGAATTGCTGGGTTAGGTTTAGTGCCGCAATCAAAATTCCCACTTTTATCCAAAGAAGCCGGTGGTATACAAGCGAGAAATGACTGCGGTGCTGTGGATTCAGTGGAGCATTTCTTTACTTGAAAACACTTAATGCGAATTTTGATTAACGTAGTTGTTCGAACTAAACTAATCTCGTGTATTTCTTGTCAAACAAAGTCAACTGTAACCGACAGCTTAGTACCGAGATAAGACTGAAGGTCACAACTGTGTTTTGAGATTAAATTTATGTTCTAATACAAAGCTCAAAAAGAGAGGATAGTCTAACAAGATGAATAAAGCGATCAGTATAATGACCCTTCCAGTTGTCCTTTTGACATGTAAACTGCAGTATATACGCTTCAAATGTATTACTCCAAATGTCCGTAGCACCTGTTTCGGTGATTCAATAGATTTCTTGAAAAATTGCTGTTAAGCTAAAGCATCATTCGTGCATAATTCAGAAATGTAGTTTGATTTCTCTGATGGAAAGTTTAATTTGTGTATATTGGCATATTATTGCAGAAACTTTGTTGCTCAAAATATGCAGAATTACAATTATGATAGATACTAATAGCTGCCTATATTTTATTTTTATAGAGCAACGCCTTCTCGCTGTCTTTAAGCAATGGAACAGTAGTTGCAATGAACATTGTCGAAGGCCGTGTGACTTCATTGCAATCCAGGAATGCCACTTACAATGATGGTCGCTGGCATTATCTGACTGTCAGGAAAGATGTAGAACAGTGAGTCAAAATATTATTGATGGAAAAGATTAACATAACCTGTTTCTTGGTGATTTACATATAAAGCTTTATTGTTGAGAAACTTTCTACGGCTAAGGTTCAGGAAAAAGAATATGCAATCTACCATTTATGTTATCAGTATGTTAATATAATATTATTTGTGACTCCATTCACTCTGCTTTGAGAGCAATCAGTGCAGTGGTTTCATGTAGTGGCTGTTTCATACTTGGCTACAGGCACGGTGAGGCACCTACGAAGTTTTGTTGAGATCAGTTTTGTGTCTTCTATGGAAATGTGCCTCGTTACTGAATATGCAAGAAGTATCTTATATATTCGTAAACTGGGTAGGCCACTACATTCACTTAAAGATATGACATCTTAGCACTGGTGAAATATATTGATAATTATTGTAGACAAAGATTCTGTCTGAACTTGTCACGATGTGCAGACTATGTTTCTTTTTGTAAATGTTCTAGCATGTCGCTGCACATTGATGATTCTGACACTGCGACCATAAAGGTTGAGAGTAAACGCGTAGCTATAACAAATAAAACACTTTTGTTTGGTGGCTTTCCTTCTACGCACACTATTATTCTGGAGAACGTGGCCAGCTCAACGTCATTTGTGGGATGCATTGGAGATGTAACCGTAGGAAAACAGTAAGATATCAGTAATTCATACGTCTATAAATCATTTACTCATGATTACTTAACAGTTTAATAAACTGCATTGGTTTCCTTGTCGCTTTTTCTTTACACTCATTGTTAAAGTGTTAAACATCATTAGCAGTTTAAAATCATCCATTGGAATACTTTTCGTCTGCTCTTTATCGTGGCTGAAGGGTATATACTTAGGATTGCTATATCAGAAATCATAAAATGCAAGATGAAAGATGTGGACATTTTCAGGTTCATCAACTTTGCCGATGTTCCTCCGGACAACATGATTGGAGTAAACCTGGGCTCCTGTCATGTTACAGAAAGAACACCCGACATAGTCCTACCAACATTCACTATCGCAATTCCCACTTTACCGACCGGTTTACCGACCAGTTTACAGACCACTTTATCAACCACTTTACCGACCAGTTTACCGACCACTTTATCAACCACTTTACCGACCAGTTTACCGACCACTTCATCAGCCACTTTACCGACCAGTTTACCGACCACTTTATCAACCACTTTACCGATCATTTTACCGACCACTTTCTCAACCACTTTACCGACCAGTTTACCGACCACTTTATCAACCACTTTACCGACCAGAGCACCAGTTGCATCAACAGGTTGTCATCACAATTTTCTTATTAGATTTACAAGTATTCTCACTTTCTATATCCAGTCATTTCTCTTAGCCATTAGAATATTGTACTTGTACAAACCATGAGTCATAATAATTACTACTTGGACTGGTTAGCTACAAAGGTAAAAACTATATTCACGCGAATGCCATTTCGCATACCAATCGTGCCTTATCGAAAATACATGAATATCTGGCTAGTGCGTTTCGTATACTATACGGGGACCTTGAATGACGTACGTCGCAGTGGAGGCAACTCTTCAAACTGGCAGCGTTGGTGAAGGATCTCAACCGATAGATTTATTGCAAAATGAACAGAGTCGAGTTCATAGGGACACAATAGAAAACAGTTACGTCTAGATGTACAATGCTTAATGAATAAATATTACCACTTAGAAGGTCGCAGTGTGTAGGTTTTTGTATGATTTTTGGTAAGCAGCATTATTTTTATTACAATTCTTCTAGAATATTTCTTCTCTCTTTTCTGAAACTTATACACTGGCTACCGAGGGCAAACTGATGACTCGCAGTAGGTAGGACAAGTTCCGTTCGATGTTTTCTTGCTGTGATAAAATTACTGAGAGGATGGAGATTCATCAGATCTTATTTTTTGGAGACAAGTTTACTGCATTATAGTAAGACCACATGCACGCTATCTTATTGTAGCACTGCCTTCTGATAAGTGCTCCCTTCCTCTTGAACCACTGGAGGGAACAAGTTACCGTTTTGGTTCACGACCAGACAGCAGGCAAGAATATGACATCTTTCCCAAAGCCAGTGTCAACAGGTAAGTTGATGACATTTGATGATCTGTTTATTTCAACAGGTGGTTAACCTTCAGAATGAGACTGCGTCTTCCAGAAAGACGTTTTGTTCGTAAGGGTGAAACTGATGTCTTTGTAAACACGGCGGTATGAATTGATTATTAAATGCTTATTTTAAATTTCCGTACACTTTCTGAATTTCTGCTTTTATTTACATAAGAATAGGCCTACCATATTTGAGTGGCAAAATATCATGTTTTAAATGAAATTACTTTGATGTGTGCAGAATTAAGCTGATAAAATTGAAACTGCTCATTGATTAACAGAGCCAGTTACAGTGTTCAGTTCCAGACAACATCGAGCAACGGTGTTTTATTTTATGTTGCTAATAAACGCCACGTTGCCTTTGTTGGCATTTATGTCAACAAAGGTCTCGTTAGTGCTGCCTTCAACTGCGGCGGAGGGGTGGCACGTGCAACATCAACCAACGCTTATAATGATGGCCAGTGGCACAATGTGAGTTCAACCAGATGAATGTTTAGCCAATCACACACTCGTACATTTTGCATAATGAGAATTATTAGCGTGCCTACGATCTTCGGATATTTAATGGCAGTGCTGAATCTGACCAATCAAAAGTAAAATTGGTTTATCCGCGTTTGTTGGGCTCACACTGGGCCCATAATTGGCTACCAATTAATTTCATGGAACGCAATAAAGTGCCTATGGTTTTACTAGTAAGTAGAATTTTCATGACATTTCTTTCACTTGTGTTCATTCTCCATGAGCTCTCCTTTTGTGGTGGGGTGTTTTTGTGTGTTTCAAATCTGATGTTTTAAATGCATCTAGGGAGTTAACTATTTTCTTTACAACCCTTATGACATCACCAAAGTTTTACTGTAGGTCCTGTTCCACGAAGTAAGCTTATTTCATTTAAACTTATTTCTTTACAACAGTAATGGTCTTATGGTCACTTGATATCAGTTTAAATGTTGTGACTTTAATTGCAGTTGATTTTCGAACGCAATCAAAAGGTGGGTACACTAACGATGGATGATGGTGCAGAAACAGTTTCCGTGACAGCCTCTGGAACTTCAACGAGTATCAAAGTCATTGCTCCATACTATGTGGGTGGCCTGCCTTCCAACTTCAGCAGCAAAACTGCCAGTAATCTCGAGGTATCACTACTGCCTAAATTATAACTCGCATGCGTTCGCAATCTCAAGATAATGATACAGTTATTAGTACGGTTCTTAGTTGACGATCTAAGCAGATATTCGATCGTTCCTCACATAATCACATAATTATCATGATTACGACCTTTAGTGAAGGTAAGACCTCGTTTTTACTTCTTTCATAATTTCTTACTCTTGTGATTCTTACCTTTTACATGCCTCCTAACTTCGGCTTTAATTGAGCTGTGACGTAAGCTTATAGATTTGTCACTCCAATAAATTTATAAGTAATAAATTAATGCGGCTTTTAAGTCAACCAAGAAGAGACTGTCTTTGGTAGATATATAAGCCGCACAAATTTCATCTGCGTACGTCTGAATATTTTTAGAATGTTTCTTCGAGTTTTGTGGGTTGTCTTAAAAATTTCCTTCAAGATGGCAAAGAATTAGGGGAACCCGATCGAGTTGTAGCAGTTGAGATATGTTCGTCATCTGTGGAGGTCGGAACTTTCTTCTACTCAGACGCTGGACACCTTGTTTTGTGTAAGTACAGTCCACGCCCTTTAAGGGCATAACGGGTAAGTGCATTATTCGCTTATATGCACAGAGGCTGACCGGTTCAGTTTTAATACAGGGCATTTCAATGAAAGACAACTCCGGGTATGTGTATGTATTGCATTGTATTTAAACATTTATAAAGCGCCTGTAGTAGGGTGGACCGTTCAGAAGCGCTCCCAGTGCGCAAGGCCACAAGAAAAGAAATAGGTTTTGAGAAAGGCAAAAGAACGCGACATGTTACCAATTAACATTTGAGAGCGAGTAGAATGAGACAGTGTATTCCAGAGAGAGGGACCAATTGAGGCAAAAGATCAGGACTTTGCCATAGCTGTTCTAGTATGTATGTCGCATATATGTGCATAGTTGGGATACCTGCATAGCTGACTACAGGCCCGTTATGCATTGTTCTATATGTATCAACGCCGCTCAGTTGTTTAGGCATCTTAGAATTTTAAGATGCAGGCCGCCTACACACTACACAGCTCGCCCGTGAACAGCAAACGACTCCCTCTGGTGACGTAGCCGGTCGAATTTCCAGTGTGTGCAACACTGGTCCTGTAGCTCGCTTGACACTCGTAATTGACACTTACACTGTCTTCTAATTTAAGCTCAGATTTACCTTTACTGAAATAGTTACTGAAGGCATTATAGTATATATATATATATATATATATATATATATATATATACTATAGGCTCTATTCTCTATTATTAAATAAATACCAGTGCATTTAACGAATTTTACACGTGAGGCCTACATGTGAACTTTTCTTATGTGCTTAAGTCGGTTAAGTGCAGAGGTTCAAGGTAGTCCCGAGGCTATGCACTTAAGTGGCGTCGACTGTATTACGTAGCAGTCAAAAGGTCGTTGAAATCATGTCTTAAAGACATCTCAGTGGCTGTCACAGTGATACAGGCCAGTATTTAGAGCAACATGCACAGACAAACACTTTACTTGAAGCATATCTCACCTCTGAAGTGACCGACTTCAAAATAGAAACTGGTATTTATCGTGCCAGAGAGAACCAGTGCCGGAGATTGGCATAAGCTAAAAAAAGGAGCTATAGCGTAGGACCTCATAGTCCGCAGGGGCCTAAAAATCAGAATTTTGGGGGCGAAGGCTTTTGTAAATGACAAATATGTAATCCGTAAATGCACTCATTTGAAAATAGTTTAATTTTTCACTTGAAATGCCTTGGTATTAAATAAATATATAATTAAAAGCATATTGTTTTCAGGTTTTATGAAACCTTGTAAATTCTTTAAACAAGGGGTCTCCGAGCTTTATATTGCTTAGGGACTCACCAAGTATAAATCGGGAGAATCCTATCCAGAAAACAATTTGATGTTATGTTCACCAATGTCGAACATGTAGGCGTACCACTGTACCAGGCTACACAGTAGGCCCTATATATGTATCCTATTTTACTAGTTTACTGCCACAGCTTAGCCTGTTTTTCTAAAATATTTTACTGCCACAGTTTAGCCTGTTTTTCTAAAATTACTTTCCGTGTTTCGTCATTTTGCCCTATAATATTTGCACAAAATAATTCTTGTGTTTATTTTCACGGGATGAACTTGTTCTTTCGAAGCTGACAATTTCACGGTGGGACGTGATCTTGAAATTACACTTGAGATCAATCCACGAACAATGTCTGGTGTCCTCTTATCCGTACACAACCAAGGGAGAGGAACAGCAGGTGGAGACTACCTTGTTCTCCAGATGGTTAATGGAGAGGTGCGTATTAACCTGTCCTTTTAGTTCCTAATTGACCCCACTTGGTACCGTATCATACTGTTTCTTAAATGAATCCCATGGATAAGTATATGCTTGTTTTAGTAGCTGTCCTTGTTAAAACAGTTGCCAGAGATGACAGTTGAAGCCACAAACATCAGGACGTAGAATTTCTTATCACCATCTTGATCATGACTTCTTCCGACACCTTGAATACTTATATGGCCGATTTTATCATATTTGAGATGTTGCTTGCTTTTAAGGTTATCTTTAGCATGGACAATGGCAGAGGTGACGTTAGCACAAAGTATGTACCACCAGCGAAGAACCAACTGTGTGATGGCAAGTGGCACACAATACGTGGTAAGTGTATAATTCTATTACCGGATTTCCCATTATTGCTGTTAAAAGATGTAGCAAAAGCAGTTTACATAGATTTTTATTAATAGTTAATTTTTTAGTAATTTAGTTAGATAAAAGACTGTCACTAGAAAATATTAAGAAGATTATATATGTATATATGTTTGTATATAAACTTTTATAGGCTAGTTATGTTATTCTGCATCATTTGTGATTATGATTTTTTTTCTTAAGCCAGTTTTTGTGATTTTGTGTTTCTAGCTCAAAAGACCAAGAATGTGATGATCTTGGAGGTAGACAAAGTATGTACTTTTCCTGCAATTGATGAGCCTGGATTTTCCCACACAAACACGGAAGACCCACTTTACGTGGGTGGTGTGCCAGGTAAGAATGCAGATCATTGGTGTCAGTCTGTGAAATATTATGATAATTTGATATGCTGTATTATTATTATTATTATTATTATTATTATTATTATTATTATTATTATTATTATTATTATTATTATTATTATTTTTATTATTATTATTATTATTATTATTGTTGTTGTTGTTGTTATTATTATTATTATTATTATTATTATTATTATTATTATTATTATTATTATTATTATTATTACTACTACTACTACTACTACTACTACTACTACTACTACTACTACTACTACTACTACTACTACTACTACTACTACTACTACTACTACTATTACTACTACTATTAGTATTATATTAAAATGTATAAACCGCAAGTTGATATAACCAAATACACGCATGTGCGCTAAAAGGCCTCGAATATAGTTGTTAGGCCTCTTACTTTTTCTAGTGTTGCCCGTTGAACTGATCAGACTTAGCAAAACACATGGAAATTCTTTTTGTGAGACTGAAAATTGGGTAAACTAAGCAACAAGGCATTTTGTATAGGCCGGCTTAATTGCTTTCTGTTAAAAAATCTGTTAACATATTTCATTCCTTACACTATGAGATTGTCTTTGCTGTGCAACGTACATTCTGCTAATGTAGGCCTACGGTTTTGAAATATGATTAATTTTATCACCTTTCTTTTGTTAGATAAAAATGAGATTTCTGTTTCTGTGGTATAGCTGTTTTAATCAGTATAAGTGTAATTGTACTCTGATGTTCAATTCACTAACAAGATGCTGTTCATAAAACTTAAGAAAAACTTTGAACTTGGAAGAAGCTAATCAATTAAATTAATTGTCAGTTAGTTTACCTTTCAAGCAATTCTTCGCCTACTTATTGCGTTCATTTTCAGAGAGGCACCGCGGCATCCGGACCTTTGATCGGTATGTTGGTTGCATACGTCGCCTTGAGCTTAACAAAGTGGTACAAGACTTCACCAAAGCCAAGTCTGTGGGCAGGATCAAACTCGACTCCTGTCCCACCACTTAGGTGCCCAGAGCCACCTTCCCACATAGCACGGATTCTACATTGGGAAAAATCTCAGGCTTCTTATTACAGGCCTACGGAAATATCTCCGTTTTTACTTGTATTTCCAAATCCACTTTTGCTATCTCCAAATCATTCATCGGCATTACACCTGAAATCAGCATTTTTTATCTTATTTTGTTAGGCATTTCACAATGATATCAAATTATTGATAGTTGCATATTTTAACTATCGGTAGTTGTTGTGGAAGATTGCATTGCATTTGATTTCCGAGTCACAGGTGACGATAGTCTATCAAAATTACTTTACATCTTGTAGCCTAAGTGTTTGGTACATGAATATAGAAAGGATGCTGTCGAGACTCCTATACATCATCCAAGTGTTCGCTTAGTCCATTTTATGCCATTGTATGCCATATTCGTGTTGTTTCGTGTTGTAACAAGATGCTCTATTCTGGGCACGAAATTGGGTTTTTGTTGTATAACCCAACCTGACTTTGGTTTATTAATCGGATAGTTGATTACAGTGTAATTCTTTCTTTATTGAATTCTTGTAATGTTTATTGTGCATTCAGTATTTTCTATTATAAATTTCATAATAACGACTCATGTTTGCAGTTGCCCCAGGGAGTAGAAGGCTGAGTCGACCTATAGGGAGCTCGCGAGTATCGAACCACGTCTTTCAAGCTCTTATATTCTTCGAGCAAGAGTGTTGCAATTCGTCTACCCCCCCCCTCATAGACATAGACATAATCTGCCAAACTGACACACAAGGGGAGAAAACAACCAATATGGCTGCTGCTATCTTGTGCGGTTTTCTCAAAGAGTCACCCATGCATGTAGGCCTATCATGATGATGGCGACATGTTTCACAGTTTGGCAGTACGATCAATGTTTAACCCAGGCTGCTGGGGTGAAAGTCAATTGGCGATACCCGTTCGTGGATAGCTACCTGGCTTTTTGTGTCACTGCATAGCTACTGAACCTCGGTTGCGTAGTGAGGGAATCTAGTTGTCAGGTTTTCATGACTGATGATGACTGATGCTGGCAATTAATTAGGCTATATCAAAAACATTCTTCGGGTGGTAGCGCTACGGTTGAGCTGTTGGCTTTTGCTTGGCATCTGTTCGGGATTTTACGGCGCATTAATTTGATCGACACAAGCGATGGTTCACACTGGCGCTCGTATCGTTCTACGTTTCTTTCATCAAAGACCCATTCACAGACTATGGTAATCGTAACTGTAAACTCCAAGTTTCTATAGCGCTATTCTAAAGCTAAGAGCAGTGCACCAGCTTATTCACGAGGCCTGCTTCGTATCAGAGGGGTTGTCCAGAGATTGATGTCCAGTGGAAGTCCGAGTCCGGTTGCCAAAGAGAGGAGGCAGAGCGGCTTCCAAAGCGAGTTACGTTGAGGACGAGAAAGCTTGGAAGGCCGATTGGATAGATTAGGGTAGGGATTCGGATGCTTTAAGAGTTCAATTTGGAATGGAAAACCTGTGGGGTGATGAGTAGAGGAGCCTAAGACAGATGACGGTGAGTGAGTGGCGGTAGTGGTGGAGGAACGGAGAAATGCGGAATTCAGAGGAAAGTTCAGGAAACTATCATTTGCAGGTGTGTCACGTATGCTTTCGAAATTTCGGCCTCTCTTAAAGTTCTCCTAAGACTTGAAGAGATCTTTCGTTCTAGTCGTCTTGTCTCGTCCGTCACAGTATTTCCTCGGGGCGGATTCCATTATCGCCTATACCGGAGAGTAGGCTATTCCTCTTTCTGAGCGATCCCTTCAGGCCTCTTTCTTCCCTTGTCTTCGTGTTCCCTCTCCCACATCTCCTCCAACATTTTACATTCTTTCTTCCTATTTCTAGCCAAAGCACGACGAACTCTGTCATCATTCCAGTAAATGTAAATCTTCGAAATTTCTCAGCGCCTCACAAAAAATGTATGTGATCCAGGTTATTAATCAGCGCTATTATCCTTCTTGCCTTCGTGCGGTCTCATCTCCTCTTCCAATTATTCTAAATCCAACCGCCTGCCTAACGTGCGTATGCCTCGGCATCCCGCACGTGCTTTTTGGCGATAACAAATGTATTAAATGAGGATACGGAAATTTCGCCCCCGGAAGAATCGCCCCCGATATTTCGTCCCCGGGAAGATTCGCCCCCCGCTTCTAGTCTTAGTTACATTTTCATCATAGATCCCGCTTCTAGTCTTAGTTATATTTTCATCGCTAATCCAACTTCTAGCCCTTAGTTACATTTTCATCATAGATCCCACTTCTAGCCTTAGTTACATTTTCATCATAGATCCCGCTTCTAGTCTTCGGGGCGAAACTTCCGGGGGGCGAAATGTCGGGGGCGAATCTTCCGGGGCGAATCTTCCGGGGGCGAAAAGTCCTAGAACCATTAAATGCCTATGCTACCGATGTTTCCTCTGACCTGATTGTCTCTTTGCCCTTTGTTTCGTTCGCGTAGCCCTTCGTTTGCACTAGTCAGAAGCGTAATTTATGAAACAAGTAATTTATAGTGTCCCAATATCTGTGCGTGTTCTAGTTATTACATGCTTCTGTTAATTATTCATATAGTTATTTATTTTCTAAGTGCTTTGCCAATAGTTTCTTATCGTTTCCCTCAGTTTCAAATTGAACTGGTACTTTTAAATAAGACATAATTTGTAGTCTAATACATTGACCTATTTACGCAATTCTTCGTTTCTCGTTCATATGCAAGTGGCCCGTGCGGACATCTAAGTATCATGGGCATAAGCTGGGCTTATAATTACAATTACAATGTACCGCGATTTATATGAATGTTTTGTGAGCTATGCAGCACACAATTCGTGATCATGGGGAATGGAGAAGGGTTGGCGGCTGGATTTTGCCCCACCAAGACGCTGCGACCTAAACGATTTATGGCCGGGAATTTTTTTATTTTTTTATTTTTTTTCTCGGATATTTCTATAGCGCCTCCTCAAGTCTACTACTACTCAGAGGCGCTCCCGACTACAGCATTTGATACTGTGTCGGAATTTTCACGCCGAAGCGCCACGAGCAATCGCGAGTGAAGGACTTGCCCAAGGTCCGTACGCAGCGGCTAGAGTGGGATTCGAACCTGCAACCCTCCGGTCACAAGGCGCCGAACTTACCACTGAGCCACCACGCCCCACAATTGCTAGGGTGGGATCAGTGGAGGACCCACGTTCTCTTAGGCCGATAGCCTTAATTCGGGACTGGAAAGAACGCAATACCAACTACGGATTATGTGCGAGGAAGGACCATTGGCCACTACTGAAATTCTAGGAACAGTCTCTATGGGAATTTGAGATGCACCTGCGATCGTGTTTTCCAACTCTGTGACAATTTTTTTATAATTGATGTATTAATTTTTAAAATTAACTACGATCAGTTTTAAAATTATTACGAAATCATAGATAAATACATACGATTTAGAGGAATGTCAGCAATAACTGAGTAATTTCTATAAAGAACAGCGACCAGTAAACAGACTTAAAACATACAGCTACTAAGTGCGAAACAGCTGTTGACAACAAGTACCCTGCTATTATATCCATGGGAATTTGATGGGACCCGTATTAGTTCAATATGGGTCCAATGTGGAATCATGGGTTCTACAATCGGCTACAAGTGAGTAGGCTGGCAAGGCATTACTAGCACAATATTAGACGAAAAGCAGAGTAGCACCCAACAAGTCACAATCTTCAATATCAACTGCACTCATACAAAGCTTAAAACTGCAATCTTTTAATTCACAAACATTCACGTTGACTGCTTTCGCAAATATCAGCATGCCAAATCATTTTATTGTTTCAGTAAACTGCAAGACGCATCCAGTTTGGAAGTCAAGATAAACAATTTTACGAGAAATTGATCAACTTTTTACCGGCCTTGTTTCCATGATCTAGAATCAAATTTTGTATTCTGACTTTTGATTTCAGTGGAGCATTTGAATTTTTTTGAATTGTTCTGCAGTTTGTGGAAATTCAAAACCGGAAAGTAGTTTCAAGTTGTAATCTTTATTTTTCAGTTCTAGCCAGATATTCACCTTTTTTGGTTGGATTTTGATACAACTGTAGGTCTATCAGCCACCAATATTCTTGTCGTACCTTAGAAGCCACAGACTGTGCCTCGTATTAAATGAATAGTCATACCGCAATGACGATTACAGTAATCTAAGTATAAAACCGAATTTAAATACACCGGTAAATGATGTAGGCCTACAAAAGATCCTCAAGTATTCGCTCATGTATTCCAGAATATTGGAGCCCAAGGTCATGGAACGCTTACATTCTGAAGTGTATCTCACGAGGTTAACCACAATTTTCAAAACAATTGCTTCCCATAGTCACAGGTTCCTTTGACACTTTATCTTTGGTCTTTTGATTTGGTCTCCTGGATTTGGACCCCAACCTCGTGGTTGAAAGTTCAGCACAATGACCACTATACTATGGCGCACGTCCTCTGGTTGTCTGGGAAGGAAACCAAAAAATATGTCAGCGTGAAATTTAGCTCTTAAATCAGTTCTTCGGACTGAGCTTTGGTTTATCAAATTTCATGGAACACAATTAGGCCTAAGTGCCCAAGGTTTTAGTAAGTAGAATTTTCCTTGCATTTCTTTCACGGGTGTCCATTATGCAGATGCTCTCCTTGTGGTTTGGTGTTTTTTTTGGCAAATCTGATGTTTTAAATGTATCTAGTGGAGTCAACTGTTTTTCATAACCCTAAACCCTTGTAACATCACCAGCGTTTTACTATAATATTCCATGAAGTATTTCATTCAAACTTATCCCTTTGTAACAGTTATGATCTTTATCACTTGATAACAGTTTGAAAAAGTCTTGGCTTTGAATTGTAGTTGGCTTTCGAACGCAATCAAAATCGGATGAGATTCAACTGAGGCCTGCTACTAATACAGGATGCCACTGTATCGTATCGCATTGCGAGAGACGCTACGGTGGCGTCCTGTTGGCGAGAGGTTTTCTTTTAAGATAATCTTCCTGGCACGTGCCTCAATCGTTGGCTTTGCATGGCATACATCGCAGAGGTCTGACTTCAGTTTAAATTCAACTTGGTCGGCGATCGTTACGCTCTGCTAGCCGTGGAGATATGCAGTTGCCGTGCTTCCGCACTTGAACTCGAGCTCATCGTGCCTTTTCATGCATTGGACCGTATACTCGCGGAACAGTCTTCCATTGCATTTACGCGCTGTTAGACTCGATCCTGTGCAGCAAACACTCTCAAACTG
The DNA here is from genome assembly GCA_963556255.1 of Allolobophora icterica. Lineage (NCBI taxonomy): Eukaryota > Metazoa > Annelida > Clitellata > Crassiclitellata > Lumbricidae > Allolobophora > Allolobophora icterica. The sequence goes on along the minus strand of OY744604.1, from coordinate 67,115,105 downwards.
TCCTAAGACGCACTTCTGTAGATCAGTCAGATACCCATTATGGTGGCTCAGAAAAAGAAATTTCTTATTTTTTTAACTCTCATCCTCTCATAATGTCCCAAATAAATAAATAAAATTTCCTGTGAAGTTTGTGATTTTTAGGATGATGTTTTGGGGTGCCTTATGGCAAGTGTAGTTTTACACAGGCATGTCCTATTCGTACAATGCCGCTAATTAGTATTAAGTTTAAACAGTGAACACACTGTATTCATTGTCTACTGTCTAGCAGTCTTGTTGTCAAGACCTTAAACCTCAAGACCAAGACCAAGACTTTGAACCTCGAGACCAAGACCATGACCAAGACTTTGAACCTCGAGACCAAGACCAAGACTTTGAACCTCAAGACCAAGACCGAGACCAAGACCCAAGAAATCACATTCAGGCCAAGACTTCTTTTCCTTTAAAAAAAATTGTCAATTCGGACTACTCGCTATTTTAATGAAAACATGAGTCTTTTATTTTATTCAGGCAAATTAACTTTAAATGCAGACTGCAGAGAATTCCGAATTTCGTATTTACCAAAAGACCTTCATGCAAAATGTTATTCCAAATGCCTTTTGTATTTTCTAAAAACCAATTCGCTCAGAGTTTTCTGACCAAGACGTGCCTTGTGGGGCCTAATAAAAATTCCGCCATGTGAAAAATACTTTCCATAGGTGCTGAAGTCGCTGGCACACACAGTAGCTATTAAAGCACTGGATGTAAATGTACAAATCGTGAGCCTTTTTTCAATCCTCCCATGGTTTATCAGACCGTCTACGGGCTTCAGAAAAGTCTCGGCATTTTTTTCAGACAAAATCTCATCTATTCGCTTTACATTACAATCTCTTCTAGACACACTCACCCCTTCCCTCCTCCAGCACTGATTCACCCCATTCTCTCAACCCTACTCCTACCACTCAGTCATCACTCCAAATTCTCTCTCCCGCCTCTGAAGCAGAAGTGTCACTCCTCCTAAACTCTCTCCCTAACAAGTATCATCAATCAATCAATCAATCAATTAGACATTTATATAGCGCGCTCTTCAAGGCAACTATTCAGAGGCGCTCCCAGCCCAACCTCGACGAAAGAGAACAGCCTTAAGAGCAGAGAAGAAAGAGGTGGATGAGTCTCGAGGGAGAGACCGCAGTCCAACAGGAAGGCCATTCCAGATAGTGGGACCGGCAACGGAGAATGCTCGCTGTTGCATGGTTGCAGTGCGAGCGAAAGGAACATGTAAGTCACCGCGGGCGGTGGAACGGAGTGAACGGCGACCAAGAAGTGTGGACGCTGGAAAACAGAGCTCACGTAGATAGAAAGGAGCGCGGCCAAGCTGACACTGCCAGACAATAGAAGCAACCCGGTATACCATGCGTTGCGAAAAAGGAAGCCAGTGCAGATGACACCCGACTCTTCATATCCTTCTCCCCAGGCTCTTTTTCCACCGCCATGACACAATTACTTCACGTGGTTAACCTTGTTTCACAGTGGATGTCATCCAATCTCCTCTGCCTTAACCCTTCCGAAACTGAATTCATCATCCTAGGCCTTCCTGATCAAATCAAGAAAATCCCTGATCCTTCCATAAACCTTTCGACTAACTCATCATCTCTCACCTTCACCTCTGACTCCTCTGTCCGCAATCTTGGTGTTACTTTTGATCCACACCTCTCCTTCTCTAACCACATCTCTAACCTCTCGCGCTCCTGCTTCACGCACATTCGTGACCTCCGACTCGTCCGGCCCATGCTTGACCTCAAAACTGCCTCCACCATTGCTCCCTCCATTGTTCATTCAAAGCTTGATTATGGCAATTAAAATAATGATCAAGGACTTACTTTAGCAATTAAGTGTTTTTCGCATTGAAACTCATGCTGGGACTGCTGTAATAATCATAAAAATCAAAAAAAAATTATTTTTATAAAATATTTTCAAAATGGGGGAATGCCCTCTTGCCTCCCTTGGGACACCCATGCAAGCAAGCGATCGACTTTTACTTTTCCGGTCATGTGTGAGAGAATTTACCGTCCCAATGGACTTTTAGAGGAACATCACCAACTTTTGTTGCAAACTCTTCTTTGAGCTTCTATTGCTAAGTACAGTCATGTTGAGGCACCCCTAAATATATTCAGAAGCACCTGAAACTTTGCCATAAATTTTTTTAAATTATTTGGAACATAATGCGGGGGTGAGAGCTGCAACTTTTAAGAATTTATTTTTCACCATTGCCGATGAACCACCCTAATACCCATGCGTGCAGCACTTTTGTGATGCACCGAAAAGGCGCTATATTAAGTGTCTAGATACATACATACATACATACATACATACACACATACATACACACATACATACAATATTGTGCATGGAATAAAATCATTCTAGAACACGAGTAAACACAAATGGCTGACTGACTGGGTGGGGGAAGAAGGGAGGTAGGATGGGATGGACCATTCTAACGTGAGCGCAGTTTTCATATCTTCCTTGGACAGGTTGTAGGGCAGGTGAGAAGGAGGATGCGAAGAAGACTAGAAGAGCTAGCGGGAGTGTCTGACGTGTTAGCGACCTTCTTAGCCTCAGCATGTGAGAGAGCGAGTGACCAGTTCTCTCCCTCGCCGTCTAATGTTCCCACGTACAGTATGCGGTCAGTGCAATGATGGCCTGAGGACACAATTGCGAGGACCAGAAGGCTGCCGAGGCCTCCAAATCAGACCTCGATTCTGAGGCCAGACCTTGATGCCTGATGTCACATATTACGTACGCGTTCTTATGTCGCATTGTGCAAAACAGAGCTTCAGAAATTGTCTTACTATAATACGTTAGCATCATAACGGAGTCACCATTATGATCGCTATAGGGCCTATATAGGTTAGGAATTAAAAATAAGATAAGGACTCTTAACTTCATCTCGACAGTCAGGATGTACATTAAATACACCTCGTTTTCTAGGCGAACAATTGAGTCCACGGATATATGCTATGCTAAATATTAGCATTGTAATTGCACTATTTGCTTTAAAAATACAATCGGACATCATGCTACTACACACAGACCTGTGCGCTTTTTGTGGTCTTATGTCATCATATTTAATAGATAATTATAGTTAGTGTAGAATGAGTAGGGTCTATCTGTGGATCCCTAGTGGATTCAAGAAATGTAAAGTTCTAGGTGTTGACAGGTTTAAACATTTGGGTGGAACAATAGGTAATATATGGTGTCATAAAAAAATCATCGACACCTAAAGCATACTTCTTCAGAACCGCTGGCTCAAGTTAGAGCCACAGATACCTTACGAAATAGCCTATAAAATCTGGATGCTTGATGAACTAAAGATAGAATAAGCTGCTATGGTCGGTGAGACTAGCATTTCCAAGACACGTTTGCGAGAAATGGAAAGGGGTTCTCTTTGGTTCATCGAACATCCGACCCATGAACCACGCTTGCACTGATGGTACAACCTCCGACAGCCGACCCCGAAGCTTTGTTACGTGCGTTCTGTCTCCCAAGAAGTCAATCAACCAATTGTAAATGTTGTCAGGTATGTCGAGGGTGGCTAGTTTCTTTGCAAGGGTACTGTGTCTGACTGCATCAAAGGCTGTAGATAGGTCAAACGATACGATGGCAACGTTATCGTTTTGTCCAGAGGAGCGTTGTAACATGGTGCAAGAAGGAGATCAGTGCCGAAGTCGTTCATCCCGTCGGTCGGAATGCAAACTGATCCTCCAGAAGACGGAAAGTCTGCTGTTCCTCAAAGGCTGGATAGAGGAATCGTTGCATCAGCTTCCCTTCTCCCACTCTAGAGAGGCTCGGCGTAACAGAGATTGGGCGATAGTCCGTTGGGGATGAAGGTGACATCATCTTTGCCACTGGATGTATGATCGCCGTTTTTCCGTGTTGAGGGACTTGCTAGGACGAGGTCGAGAGGTTGATTAAACCGGCGAGCACGTCCGAGTAGGCCGGCGCAACAAGACGCAGATACCAGGCCGGAAGGCCATTCGCGCTTTCTGCCGTTTGCCGTAATCTATCGAGGATATCGAAGATTCCAAACTCTGTGATGAATGATTTTCCTTGGCTCGCTGTAGATTTATAGTCTGAGGCGACATAGTCCTGATCGTTAAGAGCATCGGCCGTGGATACTCCTCCGTTGGGTTCCGATGACCTCCCCTTCGTGATCATCCCGACACGCCTCCATAGTTCTTCAAGACCATGCTGGGGGTTAATGTCTCTCGGATGCCCTCCGTAATCCGCTCGATAAGGTTTCCAACCCTTGACCAAGGACCTACGCCTCTTCTACCCGTCCAGCTCGCATCAGTCTATTCTTTGCCCGCAAGATGTTTCGTCTCCGGCCTCAGGAAATGCGGGTCAGCTGAGCTCATTGTGACCATCCGGAGAGGATACAATCTTTCCAATCTCTCCGTCGCGTCCTTGCAGAATAGGTCCCACGTCATGTGTCCCCGGGCGCCAAAGGAAGGGGCGCTTCGTCCTTGTTAAAGTGATAGTAGACCTACATACCGCCCCTTCATGTTCTGGTGCACGTAATGAGCGAATAACTGATAATTGATCGGCTAAGTTGTGTTCCTTTAGTTGTTTCCATTATCAGCGCCTGATGCACTGAAAGTGGCCATAGAACTGCCAAAGTAGTTTTTCACTAAATGATTCTCTACAAGTTATATAGATATATACATATACATTGCTTGAATTGAAGGACAGTGTTTTCATCGCAACGGCTATCAAAAGTTTGTAGTTTATGGCAGGAAAACAGGGAATGCCGAGAGCAGAGAGAGAGAGAGAGAGAGAGAGAGAGAGAGAGAGAGAGAGAGAGAGAGAGAGAGAGAGAGAGAGAGAGAGAGAGAGAGAGAGAGAGAGAGAGAGAGAGAGAGAGAGAGAGAGAGAGAGAGAGAGAGAGAGAGAGAAAGAGAGAGAGAGAGAGAGAGAGAGAGAGTAAGAGAGAAACGGACAGACAGACAGGAGAGAGAGGGAGAGAGAGTAGGGTGAAGATGAATAAAGGTGGAACGTAATTGTTTGGGCTATTAGAATCTTGTAGGCATCGTTGCATAGTTTAATACATCAATTCAAGTTTGTACAGCAGTTAAGGTTATAGATTGTGATAGATTTATTCAACTATAACATTAGCTTGTGAGTGATAAAATCCGCTATATATAGACCAATTCCAAAGTGTGGAAAACAGTGGGGAATATTGCAATTTAAAAAAGACTGTTTTGCTCATTTTCTTAAAATAAAAAAAATTCATCATACAGGGATAAGATTTCAATAGATATACCGTGGATTATTGAATTACAGTTTTAAAACATAATGAAGAATATTACGACTAAGTATGAAACTGTCCTCCCTATTGTTAAAGTGGACTGATCCAAAGTAAGGCCTAATGAGCCTTGCTGGTGGCTTTGCAGAGACTTCAGAAGAGAGAAGATGGCGACGGTAACAAGAAGTACCGTCAAAATTGTAAAACTAAAAGTACAGATTTCTGCAATTTGTTTCATGTTTGTGGTCGTGGGCTTAGCGTCCGGCCAAGTTCTTACACCGCCATACCTTAACCTTGCCGTTGGACGGCCAATCGAAGCAACGGCGACTTGTGGTGTTGGAGTTTCAGAACCGGAGTTGTTCTGTAAGTTGACTGGAGCCAATCCAGAGGAGGACGGGAGCGGGGACCTCGAATTTATCGAAGTACAGCAGTGCGATAAATGCGATCTCTCAGATCCCACGAAGGCCCATTCGCCGGAGTTTGCAGTTGATGGAACGGAGAGTTGGTGGCAGAGTCCTCCTCTTTCCAGAGGACTCCAGTACAACGAAGTCAACCTGACTATTCACCTCGAACAGGTCGGATGTTTAACTCCGTAACAAATCTCATACAGAGTTAAACTGTTTCGTGTCACAGGCTATATACGGTACATACAGTGCTGTTTCTGGACAAAAGTTCCGGAACGGAACAATAGGTTCCGGAACGGAGTAATTATGAGAGGGTTAAAATCCCGAGAAAAACGGGATTGGGGGGTTGGGAGGGTTCTCAATAAAGACTGAAAACAGTTCAAAACACTGTAATTAAATTAAAATAACTAAATTATTGTTGTTATTATCAAATAAATAAATAATTTTTTAGTACCTGAAAAAGGTGCCGGAACGCCGTTCCGGCGCATTTCGGCTGAAAAAAACTGGGTATATAAAAGTTATGTATTCGTGTGTATTGTAATTGTAATTGTAACAGTTTTTATAACATCGACGGTAGCAGCTACTTCTAGGTTGCTTTACGCATAGAGCCACCTACTGTCTACTGTCAGAGCGAATGCTGTGAGTTACGAGGCAAGTGCTGTTTTAACTGTTTTTTAAAACATAAATGCTTTTGGCTTCCCGAATAGGTGCAGGAAGACTGTTCCAGGCACTAAGGCCAGCGACCCGAAAGGCCCGATCGCCTGCATTAGTTTTAGTTGCTGACACCAATACATCAGCACTTTGATGATCGCAGCCGCGATCTATTAGGATCGTTCGATAACGGCCTGATGTTGTCTACGCGGTAGCGGTGTGCGCAGTTGTCAGACATTTATATACGATGGTGCAAAGTTTGAATTTGATCCGCTCTACCGATTGATTGTTCAGGCAACTGACTCGCGGCGGATTGCTGCCTGACGATGCTGTCCGTGTCCAGTTTTGGGTAAAATACTCTGTAAATGTATTTGAAATACTAAATAGAAATACACTTTTCAAAAGTATTTGAAATACAAATACAAAATACATTTTTCAAAATGTATTTGAAATACAAAATACAAATACATTGTTGTATTTTGCATTTGAAATACAAAATAAATGCACCCTAGCCTAGATGCGCAGTTAAAATGTCAATGAGTCTTTATGCTGCAAAAACCTAATGTCAGGTTGGCGAAGTTTTCAAAGGAAAATGTCCTTGTTTTGCTTTAACAGCAACAGTTTCTCGAAAGTTGTATCAAACAGTCCACAGTTATTAGCCTATTACTGAGAACAAATTTATGTTGCGCGAGACTTAATAATATTATGAAAGTAAGTAGGTAAATAAGTATTTTAACAAAGTATTTGATATTTCAAATATGAAATACTCTGAAAAGTATTTCAAATACAAATACAAAATACATCATTTTAAATGTAGTTGATATACAAATACATAAATACTTAAATGTATTTCAATACTATTTCAAATACTTTTGTATTTCAAATATTCCCCAGCACTGTCCGTGTCGACCAAAATTTGCTTATAAGTCAGACGAACGCCTTTTCCATGCTCTCATGAGAGATCCAAACCATATGCTGCGCAGTCTGGTTCCAACCCTTCGCTGCAGTGGACGCAACCTTCGAGCGAGACAGCATAAATAGGCTATACCCTAAATGAAAAAGACGATCATAATTTTATACCCCGTATTCTCTACAAGAATTCCTATTGACGCTAACTAGCTGCCCGTGAGTCAAAACCTCTGTACCTTATTCAAGCTGTGTTATGTCAGCTTTGATGTTCAATAAACGAGTATTCATTCCTTCACCTATTCTGAGCCACTAAAGCTGATCTTATATCGCGATTGTAATGTGGACTGAACCTTGAGGAACGCCGCAGGTGTGGATAGTCGCTGTGGAAGAGGAGCCGTTACGGTCTGCCAGTAAGGTAGGATGTTATCCACTAGCACAGTAGATGACATGCCAAAAGACAAGTGCAGTCGCTGGAGCAGAATGTAGTGGTCGACTGTGTCGAATGCGGCGGACAGATCTAGAAGAGAGAGAAGAGAGAAGTTTCCAGAGTCATTCGCAAGAAGAATGTCGGACAAATATTTCGAAGAAATGTATCAGTAGAATGGTAAGCACGGTAGGCTGACTGGCTGTCTGGGAACAACTCGTTGATGTTAAGGTAATTAACAAGTTGCCGGGCTACAACCGGTTCTAGCATCTTAGAAAGAACAGACAGGTTGGAGATTGGTCTATAGTTCTTTTTTACATCTGCGGTGACTAGACCAGATTTCTTTGATAGAGGAGCAGGAGCGTAACTTTGGTCTAAATAGTGGGTGTACCAATTTCTTCACACACACACACACACACACACACACACACACACACACACACACACACACACACACACACACACACACACACACACACACACACACACACACACACACACACACACACACACACACACACACACACACACACACACACACACACACACACACACACACACACACACACACACACACACACACACACACACTCGCACACACACACACACACACACACACACACTCTCTCTCTCTCACACACACACACATACACACGCACGCACGATGTTTTTGGCAAGTTTGGAAGAAATGTAGTTGATGTGTTGCTTCCAGGTCAGGTATTGGTCAACTTCAATGCCCAAAAACCTCGTTAGTCCAGGCAATTTACAGTTAGACCTGGGCAAAATTGCTTCAGAAGCTTTTTAAACGGTTTCCTGTCCAGAAAAAATTGCTTAATAACATATCCAAAATCGGACTAAATCTGAATAGGGGAACACCCCAAAAAATGAATTTCAAAATGGCGGATTGGGGGTTTCTAAGAAATACCGATAATAATACAAATAATTTGCAATTAGATCTGGGAAAAATTGCTTCAGAAGCTTTTTATATGGTTTCCTGTCCAGGAAACATTGCTGAATAACATATCCAAAAATCCGACAAAATCGAACCACGGCAACACACCCAAAATGATCAAATCCAATATGGCCGCCGTCGACCATAATGGAAAATTAACCTTTTTTGTTTTTAGAGTGTATGCACGTGTTATACCTCTAATGTGACTGATTTCGGTATGTCGAATTCATTTATGACATTGTTTTTACCATTCGAGGCTATCTTCACCTTGAGAGGTCATGGTCAAGGTCATTTTGGCAGATTGGAAAATTCACCCTTTTGTTTTTAGAGTTTATGCACGCGTAATACCTCTAATGTGACTGATTTTGGTATGTAGAATTCATTTCTGATATTGTTTCCGCCATTCGGGGTCATTTTCACCTTCAAAGGTCATGTTCAAGGTCATTCTGGCAGATTGGAAAGTACACCTTTTTGTTTTTTGCTTTTGGAGTATATGCACGCGTAATACCTCTAATTTTACTTATTTCGGTATGTAGAATTCATTTCTGATATTGTTTTCGCCATTCGGGGTCATCTTCACCTTCAAAGATCATGGTCAAGGTCATTTTGTTACATCGATGACGCCATCAAGGAAACTTTCCATCATTCTGTAAATGTAAAATCCGACCAAATCGGTCCATGGCCTCTTTAAGGAAGCATCTTACCTGCTCGACGATTTTCTGGCCGCCAAACAATCAGGCTGAGGATGTGGAAGCGTCAAATGCATTGTCTCAGAAAATGCTGAGATTGCCTTCTGAAAATCCATCCGTAAACAAAATGTTCCAGGAAGGTAAATTTGTGGTCAGAAGAAGCGACAGATTATGGGCCGGATTCTGGACCGACCGAACTCTAAAAACAAAAAAGGTGAATTTTCCAATCTGCCAAAATGACCTTGACCATGACTTTTCAATGTGAAGATGACCTCGAATGGTAAAACCAATATCAGAAACGAATTCTACATACCGAAATCAGTCACATTAGTTTTCCATTATGGTCGACGGCGGCCATATTGGATTTGAACATTTTGGGAGTGTTCCCGTGGTCCGATGTTGTCGGATCTTGGATATGTTACTCAGCAATGTTTTCTGGACAGGAAACCGTTTAAAAGCTTCTCAAGCAATTTTGCCCAGGTCTAATTGAAAATTATTTGTATTATTATCAGTATTTCTTAGAAAACTCCCAATCTTCTGAAGCAATTTTGCCCAGGTTCAATAGATATTTGAGCTAGATTGCCTGAACTACGTGGATTCTACGCTAAAAGAGTATCACCAATCTGCAGACGAGGCCTTTCGATCGGAGAGGGGTTATTTCCTATGCGACCTAAATAGGATGGAGTTAGTCTTATCGAGGTTAACAGTTAGTCTGTTTGCACAAAACCAGTGGGCAATTTTAGATAATTATTTAAGGTATCTATTAGAACTTGCCAGGAACGATAAGAAAAGAAAACATTGATATCGTCAGCAAACTAGATCATCAAAATTGTGGAGGAGACCTTGTAGAAGTCGTTATGTCAAGGTAAATAATGGCGGACCAGGAATGGACCCACGTGGAACCCTAAGCCTAATTATACCTTCCTCGGACAGTGCGATCCTCTAGATATCTGATGAACCATTTTAGAGGAGTGCTTCTAATTCCACAATATTCGACTTCTTTATTAGTATTTTATGGTCGACTGTGTCGAAAGTTTTGGAAAGATCAAAGAATACCGCCACCGAGTTATCATTATCAGTAGCTTTGGAGATCATATCTTGCACACTTAAAAGTGCCATATAGGGTGAATGGTCAGACTGGAACCATGTTGAGATTGGCAGATGATAGTCGAATTTTTGATATAATTAAAGAGGCGATTATACTTAAATTTTTCGTAATATTTAGATAAATAGGGAAGGGTAGAGATTGGCCGATAATTAGCCATATTGTCCCTAGACGCCTTTTTATAAATGGGTAAGGCTTTGGCAGTTTTTAGAGCAAGGAGGACACTCCCTTTACTCAATGAACAATGAATGACCTCCGCTAAAGGATGGGCGACATAGGCAAGACAGGAGGTGGCTATACAGGGATCGATGTCGTCCAATCCTCTGCTGTGGGAAAGGTGAACACCATCTCCCTCGATTTCGATGCGTAAAGTTTCAAATAGTTATGATCAGATCTCAAGAATAGCAAGTTTCGTCGTCAACGTGAATCGCAAATGGGCGGAGACGATGAGGTTAAGTGTCATCCGCAAACTTGACGATTTTATTCTGCTGATTCACTGGGTGCAGATCAGAGGCGGTGACGACGAAGGCTGGAGAGCCTAGGCTGGATCCCTGGACCACGCTGGAATCAATGAATGCAGGCTCGGACAGACGCCACTATAGCGTGTAATGTGGCTCCGTCCCAACAGAAAGTCGACCAGCAAATTGTAAATGTTATCCGGTAGGTCGAGGACGGTAACTTGTGGGCCAGGACGGAGTGTCGGACGGTATCGAACGCCCTAGACAAATCAAGGAACACGAATGTGACATGGCCCGCAGACACCAGATTGGAGATGATTTGCTGCAGCATAGCTAATAGTGCACGACCTCTCTCTCAACCAATCGGGACAGGATCGGGACTATGGAGATTGGACTGTAATCAGCGGGAGTCGACGGCTGGTCAACTTTAGGCACAGCATGGATTATTGCCTTTTCCCACTAAGTTGGCACGTGGGACGAGCACACAGTGAAGTTGATCAGATATGTAAGGATTCCTGAAAAATTCAATTGACGGTGGTTGGGAGAGTTCACCCCCAATTCATTTTCAACCCTTCCAGACAATTCAAATCCTGAGGTAGACTGCGCCAAGTGTGCGTGAAATGTATATTTTCTCTAACTAAAACATAAATCTGCAAAGTTCTGTCTCTCAATAGCTTAGGTTTAAGTAGGTCTGGAAACTCCGCTCGGCTATCTATAGGACCGTGCTAGAATCTATTGCGGTCCTCTTGTCTCCACGTGTATCCATCTTAAAGTTACAAACCAGTACCTGCAGCAGCCTATCTGAGCTTTTACTTTAATAGGAATTCCATGTGGTCTACGTATATATCAAGATGGGTAACGCACCCCGTCCTGGAGTATTTGCTCTTGAGCGGTCAGAGGATCATGGAAAGACATGGAAACCGTGGCAGTTCTTCGCTGATACTCCGAGTGACTGTAACATCTTCTTTGGACGTGATGGTTACAGCAACCGCATCGACAAAGATAATTCAGTGCTCTGTGCAACACAATACTCCAAGATCGATCCCCTAGAAGGCGGAGAGGTATGTAAACTGAGTGTTTTAGATAACTTTTAAAATTCAGCAATGTATGCTCCTTGGTTTTGAATATTATGATCATGCTGTTTGAAGATATAAGGTACAGACCGTCTGGTGCGTCTGCACTATTCCCTGCGGATACCCCCACCTTCGAACAATTATGTAGCTAGGCAGACTGGGGCCTGTTCGCAGCGGTACTGCATGACGATGGCCATGTGCTGAACCATCATCTCCCACCGCTGAGGCCACAGCACTATTCCATGAGGCCAAGACTGCACGACCGATTAATACCTAGAGCGGACAATTTTATAAAGAAATCATTTTGACAAGAATGCTTTATTTTGTATAAACTGTATGTAAACCAAAGTGCGGTATAGGCAGTTGGTGTTAATAAAGAATATACTTACTTACTTAAAATCACCAGAAGTCTTTTGTATGCCTCTTTCAGCATTTGTCTTATGTGTAACGTTGCACCGTTGGTGGCGCATACAGACTAATGACCCCAGAAACGGACAACCTCCTTTCTTCCCACAGGTGACACGTAGTGCTCCCACTGCACCAGGATTCAAATCCCAGTCGCAAAGGCCATGGAAGACGGTCACTAAGTTACTCCTTTTCCTCTGCATCGTAGGGCTTATATGTGCCTGGCGGTAGCGATTTGTAAATAACTTGGTGAAGTGGTGGTGATTCCAACCGAGTGGAAAGACCAAAACCATCCACTTCAATGTATTTTCTACACTAGATATGGATTGACTGTTCCATCTGTACTGTCTTTGCACCTAGCAGTAGCTGCTCTTCAATAAAGGTTAAGCCTGGGTCGTTTTCTTAACAGGATAATAATGGTTAACAGAGAGTAGGGGCTGGTGACGTGCCTTTCCCCGAATTTCGCTCAACTTCTTACTTTCCAGCATCTGAATTCAGACGTGTACCGTATCACTGACCTCGCAACAGGACGGGACCAAACACTGAAATGAAAATAAGCCCAGCACTTCTGGGAGGGAACCTGTGAATCATTAACTGATCTAAATAGACCATATATTTCTAGAATTTGTGATTGCAAAATTTAAAGCGTTCGAACAGAATATCAAATGCTACCCGTCACATATTATCTGGGTGCTCGATGCGGGATCTAATCTCTAAAGTTTGGCGTATATTTCTTAGTCACGCACAATTTCCCGAATCCGCCGTCGTCCATATAATTATCTTAAACTGATTCGTAAACTAAAAGCACACAAAGCACAAGAATACTGCACATATCTTTACCATAGAATAGAGATATCGCATAGCCTATTGGTTTAAGTTTTTGTGCTAGGCCTCCTATATGTTTCTGTGTGCATCGATGCGCAGATTTTTCTGTTCAGTGAACACTGATTCCATTGTAGATCAATGTGTCGCTTGTTAATAATCGCCCAAGTTTCAACAATTTCTCACTTTCGCTGAGTCTGCAAAATTGGACCAAGGCAACTGACGTTCGTCTTCGACTGTTGAGGATAAAAACCCTTACTGAGAATCTCACGACCACAGATTCAACACTCACTCGAAGGGTATACATTAGTAATATACGACGGTTTTATTATCTCATAATGCCCAATCTGGAAAGAGCTAAAGAAGCAACTGAGTATGGTACTATAAGTAAGGAAACTATATCCAGCACGAACGAGAACCACTCGTGAACAATATAGGCCTAAAAAGATTTAATTATGTAAATAATTACCAGCTTGAAAGCAGCCTAATTATAAGTGCAATGAAATCAGTAGACTGTGAGAGCCAGCAAAGGTACAAATTCAAGAAATATCAGTCACACTAGCGATCCTGGATTAATACGCAACTATAGAACCAGAATCCTAATGAGCGTCTAACAAGCTATATAAGCCTTCCGGCGTTTAGCATAGGATTGTAAAACTCACATCACTGTTTCCAGACGCCTCATCAACCCCATGAGGTAGGCCTATTCTCTGACAGGTCGAATGTTTCACGGGCATCATCCTATTTCCACCAAAGTCTTGCTATCAAAGGCTTGTAGAGTAAACGTAATTTGTTCACAGGAAATTTGCAGTGCAAATGTATCCATCAAGCCTTCAAATTTATCTGATGCTTAGGAACCTTCGCAGAACAAAGAAATTCCTCGTCACTTTCTAGCGAGTAGGCTATAGCATTACACCCACAAGCTTATTCATACTGCGCCAAACCATTACATCATGCTGCTAATCAGTTTGTTACATTTTACATTGATAGGTTATTTTGACGTTTTTTCAGTACTACTACAGTATAAAGGACATCTCGATAGGCGGTCGGTGCGTCTGCTATGGCCATGCCAACGACTGTAACACAATTGACCCAGTGAACAGAAATAAGCTGGTCTGCAAATGTCAGCACAACACGTGTGGCCATCAGTGTGAAATGTGTTGTCCTGAATTTTTGCAGAAACCTAGGATACCCGCCACTCCAGATGCCAGCAATGCCTGCGAGCGTAAGGCTAATCATGTTTTCAAGAAAACACATGAAATTTTAACGGTTCCTTCGCTCACGATAACATTCAGGAAATCCACCAGAAAGAAGATAGGCTCTACAATGAAAGTAGGGCCTGAGGCGCGCCTTTAAGTCGTTGAGTGGCGCTTTATAAATGTTCGAGTACAATTACGATTACTGCAGATACTTTCTGGACGACAATTTTAATTTAATAGCTGATGACGAACCCAAACAGTAGCGTCATATAAAAGACATATATTAATAAATGTTACTGTAATCAACATTACCGTTAACGTTTTTTGACATTGCTGCAATTTCATTGATGAACTGTTGTTTAACACTTTATCGGTTTGGTGACATTTAATGCCGTGACACTTAATACCTATGACACTTAGTCCCTATGACACTTAGTCCCTATGACACTTAGTCCCTATGACACTTAGTCCCTATGACACTTAGTCCCTATGACACTTAGTCCCTAGTCCCTATGACATTTAATCTCATCAATGTCACTCAGATACGAACTAGTCCGGTATTAAGTGTCACGGTATGTAATGTCACGGTATGTAATGTCGTGCTACCACTTTATCAACGAGCTGCGTTGGGTTTCCAGTCACTTTAGTAGGCTCTCGTTATTAAAGTGTTAATTTAATAAATAAAAAATAGATCTAATATCATTCATGTATCTGTATTGTTATATTATATTCTATTCCACACTTTAAAGTATCTGTAAAGTAAATTATGTGCCTAACCTATGTGGCAACACTAGTGACTCTACACACGTTTCTTTTAACGCATGAATAATAATGATGCTGTTATATGCTACAGAAGGATATGTAACGAAAGCCAAGGAGGCTGCATTGAACGTAAAGGAAACAGCGGAAATTGCTGAGGAAAAGATCAAGGTAATTGTGGATAGTCTTCCGAAAGACCAGCTTAGGTTGACTGAGATTTAGAAAACGTTGACTTTGCCAACCGTAACACGATGACTGCAGGAAATGATGTATAACAGGTCCTAAGACTCGTTCCAAATGTCACTGATATCCTTTCCCGATTGAGCAGTCATGATATCAGGATATGACAGCTTGGACTTGACCTAAAGACCAACATCACTCTACTTAGGGACAACGTCAGTGTTGCACGTGATGAGGCAAATCTGATGAGTTCCGTTATAAGCTTTAAAGTATATAACTTTATGTTAACGATTCACCATTCAATTAGTCGTTTTCATATTTTACAAAATGTTTTTCTACTTCCGGTTAGCATGTGTTCTATGTTAAGTTACTGAATGCTAAAAGTGTCCAATGCAGAAGAATCAAACAGCTTACCATCTAAGCCTAGAACCAAATCCACAGAAATTGAGAATAAGTCTAACTACACCCCAAATTTTCATTATTCAAACGTATGGGTACATTTCTAAGTCGTTACATTCAGAAAATAATGCTCAAGTATATCCCAACAGAATAGCCATTAGCGGAAATATGCGAAGTCTCAAGACGACGGACTATCGTTATCCTTGACTCTTCTTGGCTTTGTAGATACGAGTTGGCGTAACCTTCAGTGAGGACTCATCTCTCCAGGTGCGTAATCCTCGAAATCTGATGGCGGCCGGTTTCTACAGCCGCATCTCACTCTACTTCAAAACCACTGCAAACGATGGGCTGCTATTCTACGCCGGACCAACTCAAAGCCCAGAAACGGTAGGAACGTCTAGCAATTTCACGTGGTGTGGGTAGTGATAAAGCAGTATACTTGGCGTAGTTACTACGCGTAGGGAATTGCATTCTAGAACTTCGTCTTTTATGTATCTTCAATCACACGAAACCAAAATTTCTTCGGTTTGTAGATCTGCAAGTGCAGCATCATCACTTCACTTTAGAAGCTCAGCGGCGTATTCAGTTGGCCGGAGTGGGAAGCGATGACTAAGTTCCTAAGACGGTTATGACCTATCCCTGTCAGCATGCCCACATGGAGCACATAGGCCTATGTGAGCCACATTTAGTGGCTGTAGTGGCAGAATCAGCTGAGAGTAGCCGTGTCTATAGGATGCGGCGCCAAATTGACTGTCTCGAGCCTTCTTCCAGGCAGTGGGGAGTCCAATGTTAGCAATCAATCAGATCATTCTTGACGGCTCCATTTGACCTCAAGCAGACCGCATAGTCTTTGCAATCCTATGGAGGCTTGTTCAGGGCTCTTCTGTGGTCCCCATCTTCTGCAGACAATGCTTTTGAACTGTTGCAGAGATGGGTGTCATTGTTGTTCTGCTCATCACTGTCAGGTTGCTGATGTGATCCCCTTAGGAAATCTGCAAGATCCTTCTGAGACATCGCGTGTCGAATGCTACAAGAGGTTGCGTCAGTGATGCTTAACTAAACTCTTCCGCTTATAAAGCTCTGGAAATATAAAACAATGAACGTCTTTGTTTGTATTTGTCAATTGTTTTTCTAGTGGAACTACATGTCTTTGCAACTCGTCGGTGGAAAGGCTGTGTTTAAATTCGATCTCGGCTCTGGAGCAGCTAACATTACGAATGATAAATTTGTTTCTGATGGAGTTTGGCATCTAGCCATCATGGAAAGGTTAGTTGTTTCAAATATTAAATGACCTCGCGATAAGAATAACAATTTTATTGTTTATGACATAACATAACATAACATAACGTAGCATAAGCGAAAGCATATGTAATGGGCAAACTCAGTAAAAAAAATACTCATCAGCAGCACTCCCGACCAAACAGAGAGGTCCTACAATCAAATTGTTCTGTTGTTCAAAATAGAGCGCTAGCTATCTAAACATGTGTAGTCTTTTATACTGACCTCTTTGTGATTAAAATAACTTCATATTGCCATTAAATTAAGATTAATACAATGCCGTGAATTCCGTAACGTTCATGGTCTTAGTTGTGGTCTTGAAAAATCGGTCTTCTTAATTATTGGTGCCTAGTCTTAGTCTGGGACGATGTGATCTTGGTCAGGATCTACGTCTTGTAATTTTGGTCTTGCCTACAACACTGAAAATAAGCCATAAGATATAGGGCCTACTCACTATCGATATGCAAACTTGTCTATTCTTATCTTGCACGGAAGTCAATGAGTAGCTAATCGTTATATAGCCCCATTATCTTTTATGGTAGAGTGCATTACAAAGATTAAATTAACTGTGATTACGTGATATATTATTGTTTGAAACTAGGAGTGGACGAAATGGAACTCTGACGATTCAAACTACTAATGAAAAAAGTATCACAGCAGAAGGAAGATCTGACGGAGAGTTTTTGGTTCTCAATTTTGATAACACGACTCGTGTCTTTATCGGTGGAATTACTAAGACAGAGAAGGTGATTTATCTCTAATTGGTTGAATTGATGATATCGTTGTTGATGATCGGAAACGTAGGTGTCTTGGTTTCAGGGATGTAGTCTATTGGTGCTTGAATTGTAATCGATAGTGTTTTACTTCTCTTTATCCCTACATTTTGAATATCTCCGATCAGTTAGAGATTTGTTAATTTATGCAACCTTATGTTAGCTCTCATACTAATTCGATCAGTAGGCCTATAGTTTAAATAATTCATAAAAAGAAACGCAGAAGATAGTTGCTATCTTGAGTTAGCCTAATAGGGCCTATTGTATTTCCTGCTCAATTTTAGAACAATCTGAAGGATATCTTGCCGTTCTTAAATTTCACCGGATACATTCAGGATGTCAGTTTTGACGGAGCTGCAGTAGGACTTTTGAACATTGTATCAGCAGAAAACGTCGAAGGATGCTTTTTTCGGTTTGTTCTATTAGCCTCTTCTCTCTTCATTTTTTTCTGCCCGAGGGCATCTTTAAACACCCAATGGCGAACTCCTTTATACGACGGGATTCTTTCCAACATCTGGGAAAGTGATTGTGTTTCATCTTTTATCCTCTAATATAAACATTTTTCATGATGCAAGTATAGGCCTATACTAAAAGGTTTCGTCACATGGTCTATTACAAAAACCATTCAGCAAGCATCGTTTAATTTGACTCTATTTCAGGCGGTCTTAATAACAAAACTACCGTTCTTCTAATAATTTACAGTGATGTCTCAGAAGAACCTCAGATCAATGGTTACATGTTTGGTGGTAATGGATACGTCATCCTGGACAAGAAACTGTTCAACCCAACCAAATATACTATTGTCAAGTTCAGTTTCCGAACATTTGCTGGTGAAGGACTATTGTTCCTTTCGGGAATGCCAGAAAAAGACTTTCTTTCACTTGAACTCAAAGAGGGAAAGGTCATTTACAAATATGATTTGGGTTCTGGCCGGGCAACCATTGCTTCAACACAACGCTATGACGATGGCAAATGGCACGCAGTCATAGCGAAGCGCGCAGAACAGGACGGAATTCTGAAAATAGACTCGAGCACTGGTCAGTAGCGAAATGGATGTCTTTCGTTCATTCATTAGGACATATCTATAGCGCCTCTTGAAGAGGGCTACTCAGAGGCGCTCCCGACTCCCGCACGACTAAACAGTACAGTTTTTAATCTCGTATAAAATATATCAGATAGGGTCCTAGGAATCAAGCGCATGTCCAAAGGTAATCCGTTCCAGATCGCAGAGCCGATTACCGCAAAAGCTCGGTTCTGCATGATGGTCGTGCTGGCGAACGACACTTTCAGCACCCGCTCTCGGAGGAACGAAGTGGGCGGCTACCTTGGGTTCCCTGCACAGGCTGGCACAGAGAACGTAGATAGGCCGGGGCAAGGCACAGCTGACATCGCCATACTAGTGAAGCAACCCTGTATGCGATTTGCTGAGGATTCGCTTGAGAGAGAAATTGAAGGTTTAGATGTTTACATAATGAGCTATTTCATGTTTCATTGTATGCGGTACTTGATTATTGCCCGTCCTAAGACGGTTTAAAAAGAAATTTAAAATGTAGCGCTAACGGGTTTCTCAATGCATCGTTACCTCCGTCACATAGCGAATAACACTGCTACTAATTCCGCACACTGCGCAATATGAATAGACTCTCGGAAAATACTCCAGAGTCGTAATAATACTTGCAACCTTTAGGACATTAATTGTGATATGCATTGGATTATTCCCATCTTAAGACGGTTGAAAAAGAATTTGAAAATCTAGCGCTATATAACAAACCATGTTTCCAGTTAGACACGCGGCCTAAGTAAATTGGCTCTTTTAAACCAGTTAAGCTCGCTCGTTTCAGCCTGTTCGCCACCTAAATAAAGTAGTTTTAGCCCGTTTTAAGCCGTCATTTTAAAAGAACAGCCCTTACGGTATAATTAAATTTTCATTGAATTAACAGTGAAACGAGCGTCCGCTGGAAAGTCGCCATTTGTATATATACAGTAACGTCACTGGTCATGATTATTCATTAGTTGGATATGGCCACTGAGCGTAACATGGAAATGTTCACATGATGACCAAAATATCTCTTCTTTTATACTATTGAGAATTTATTTGTATATTTCACATTGCTTCAATATCTTTGTACTAGGCTATCAGTTTGGTTTTCTCACATTGTCCGATTTGTTTTAATTTTTTAGTTGATAGCGTGCGATCACCTGGCAACTTCAAAGAACTTAACGTTGATAATGGCATCTACTTTGGGGGTTTCAACTATTCCTATGCGTCAGTATCAGGCCTATCAATATTATCTTTATACATCCTAAAGTTTAGTTTAAGTTATATGTAATAGTTAGTGTGAATCTGTTTTTATTCAATTTGTCTATTTTCTAAGACATGATAATTTTGATGCTCTTGAATTCTATGTTAATATTCCACTATTCATGTCGTCAGAACTTCCAAGATTTATTTCGATTAGAATTTTGAATTGTTCAGGAGGACAATTGTAGGCCTATATTGATATGACTATATTTCACATAAAAATTATGATAGCTGTTTGGGGATTCTACTGAAATTTCTTCTAGAACTGTGACTCAAAAAGGCTTTAAAGGTTGCATCAAGGACATTGAACTTGGAACCACAAGAAGGAATATCAGTGAACACATTGAGGCCAAAGATGTTTTGACAGGATGCCCAGAGGTTCGCTTGTTGGTTTGCTTTTCAAAGTTAGACAATTGATCGTTTTCTTGTATTGGACAATGAGAGCTGAGTTTCTTAATATTTGCCAGTAAAGGATAGATTTTTGTCATAGACGCCTTAAGTAACCAGGACAGAAGGCGCTCGACCTTCTGACTTGGAACTTGGGTCCATTGTCGGTTTGCTTTTCAAAGTTAGACAATTGATCGTTTTCTTGTATTGGACAATGAGAGCTGAGTTTCTTAATATTTGCCAGTAAAGGATAGATTTTTGTCATAGACGCCTTAAGTAACCAGGACAGAAGGCGCTCGACCTTCTGACTTGGAACTTGGGTCCATTGTCGATTTACTCTTTTTATAAAAACAAATGAACGAATGCTTTTTGTTCTGTTTGTGTTGACAAGGGCTACATCTGGGGAAAACATATAGTAAATTCAGGATTAAAATCTATCAAAAATCATAGAAAAATTACGAGATATCGGCCAATATTGTTGAAATCGGCTATTTTTCTTCTTGTGTTTCTCGCCATGATAAGGGATCCCTGTGGTAAGAAACAAGGCTATTAAGTGTATTTTAAGGTTATTTTAAGGTCAGAAAAGGTCAATTAAAGGGAAATCAGGGAAATGGTTACAGCTCAGTCAAGTGGTGTTATATTCGGGTGATTCTTTCACCTTGTTGCTCTGACCGATAGAAGCTACATTCGAGAAGATATAGTACTAAAATGCTAACACAATCCAAGGTTATTTCAATGACGAAAGGTCGAAATCAGGATAAAATGGCATTAGCTCAGTAAGTGTTGTTTTTTTCGGTTATTCTTTTACCTGCATTTTCGGGCCTATAAAGGCTACCTTTTAAAGGAAATTTGATCAAAAAGTAACACATTCCAATGTTACTTCAAGGCCAAAAGGTCAGAATTAATGAAAAAGGCCATCACTCGGCCAAATATTATTTTATTTCTCGCAATTCTTTTATGCATTTGCTCGGGCCGATGAGTGTTACATTCGAGAAGACATTATAATAAGAAAAACTAACATATTCCAACGTTATTTCAAGGTCAAAAGGCCAGAATCAAGAGAAAATGGTCTTAGCAAATAGGTAAAAGAATCACAGAAATAAAACAACACCTGGCTGAGCTATAGCCATTTTCACTAACAACCGCCACGACCCTGATACATGCATTCACATGCACCAGGGTTGATCATGACAATGCTGTTTTGCAGGTCTAATTCTTTTTCGCACTAACCAGCCGACTCCAGTCTGTGTTAAAAGTTGCAGCCCGGCTTCTTGGAGGTGTACATTGGTTTGGGTATATCTCCAGCTATATGCAGAAGGAATTGCATCGTTTACCGATCCAAAAACATATTAAGTTCATGCGTAATTATATTGAAGGTTGTGCTCTATTTCTCAGAGGCTGTCACGTTTTGAGTGTCCGTGGGCAATTTATTTCGTAAGAGGAGCTAAATACGTTGACGAATAGAATAGGGGCCTACAATCATAATTTGAAAGCGATGTGAGCTTTCATGGCGAATTACATTTTTATCGTGCTTTGTTGCAAAATGAAAACTTGTATGTTTGCTGTTGTTTATAAATACAGACGACAGTTCGTGTGATTTCATTTACATCCGACGTAAAAAATCCATATATCAGTGTTGATCCAGTCAAAATCCGTGAACCATTTGAGATATCGATGAAATTTAAGACCGTTGAAAGCGATGGACTTTTGTTCTATGTTACAGATGACATAAAAACACAGGTAGGCCTAATAATCAGAAATGTGGTGTTATAAGCACAAAGCAATACGACAACAGTTGCAATTCTTATGCCATCAGTTATGAAACTAAGGTAGATGAAATATTAAGCAGTTTTCTGATAATATAATTTGCAAAGTGGAAGAATTTTCGTCATGAAATACTGACCTGTAGGGCCTATAAACAGCAAGTGAATATTCGAGTATGCCAAAACCCTTGAACGCCTTGTCTCTCTTCAACTTCTTCCCTATCTGGAACAATCTGGGCTTCTACCTCCCTTTCAGTCAGGTTTTAGGGCTCACCACTCCACTGAAACTGCCCTCCTTTCCTTGCTTTCTGAAATTTATTCAGCTGTTGATAGGTCCGAACTCACCCTTCTGGCACTATATGATGTCTCTGCAGCCTTTGACATGGTGGACCACACCATTCTTCTACAGCGTCTTGAGACCTCTTGTGGTCTGAAGGGCCCCCCTCTCCAGTGGTTCCGGTCATACCTGTCTGATCGCACTCAGATGGTTATCTCTGGTGAATCTAGAACTCTGTGGGTCCCTATTAAACTCGGTGTTCCGCAGGGCTCTGTTCTGGGCCCTCTCCTCTTTATTTTGTACACGGCTGGTATCCCCTCTCTCTTCCCCATCCATGGGGCTTCAGGCCATCTCTTTGCTGACGATGTCCAGGCTTATGTCCATGGGCCTCCTTCCTCTCAACTTCTTCTTGTTCAGCGCATCGAAGCTCTTTCTCGTGATCTTCATACCTGGATGTCTTGCAATCGCCTCTCCCTCAATTCGTCAAAAACCCAGTTTATCTGGTTTGGCACTCCTCAGCAACTTAAAAAACTCGACTTTGCTGTGCTGTCTCAAAGGTTTCCGCTTTTCACTTTCTCGTCTAGCGTTCGTGATCTAGGAGTGACCCTTGACAATTCTCTCACCTTTACTGAACACATTTCCAAACTCACTCGCACTTCCTATTTTCACCTAAGGCGCCTTAGAGCTATCCGTCGCTCTCTGTCATCTCCAATTTTCACTTCAATTGTCCATGCATTTGTCTGCTCTAGACTTGACTACTGCAATTCCCTCCTCATTGGTCTTCCCAAAGTCCGTCTTGCTCCTCTTCAGTCCGTTCTCAATGCTGCTGCTAGATTAATTGCCCGTCTTCCTCGATTCTCTCATATCACCACCTTTATGGCAGAAGAACTCCACTGGCTCCCGCTTTCTGCCCGCATCCAATTTAAGGTCCTCATCCTTGTCTCTAAGGCTCAGCTTGGTTTCGCTCCAAAATATTTATGTGACTTATTTCATCGCCCTCACTCTGCGGCTTCTCTTCGTCCTCTTCGTTCATCTGACCGTTTGGACCTCCTCGTTCCCCGTGTCAGGACTTCACTGGCTCAATCTAGGTCGTTTGCTTCCATTGGCCCTGCTCTTTGGAATGGGCTTCCTCCGTTTGTTCGTTCTTCTATTCTCTCAGGTAGCGTCTCTTCCTCTTTTACCTTTCTTAAAACTTGCTTTTTCTCTCGGGGTCTATCGCACTGGGAGCGCTTCTGAATGGCCCTCCCGCTAGAAGCGCTTTATAAATATCCGAATACAATACAATACAATACAATACAATGTCGATCGAGATTTGTATAACAACCTTTAAGCGAAACTGTCTCGGCATACGCAAACCGAAACCGCAACTCTTAAAGTAAGGACAAAATGCTATATACTTCAAATGAAATTACAATTAGGAAATGTGTATCACAAAATTGCCTCAGCATCATATAGAATTTCCACAGGGTGACTAGTTTATTCGCCAGCACCAAACCCCAGTTGAATCTCATCCGCAAGATTCGAATTGCTGGGTTAGGTTAAGTGCGGCATCAAAATTCCGAGTCTTATCTAAAGAAGTTGGTGAGCTGCAACAAAAAATGACTGTAGTGCTGCGGATGCAGTGGAGCACTCTTAACTTGAAACACAATGCAAATTTCGGTTAACATAATTGTTCAAACTAATCTACTAATCAAAGGAAATGCAATGTATCCGATGGCTTAGTATCCATATTGAACTATGCACTTACGAAGGCGCTCACCATTGTGTTTGAGTTTAAATTTATCTTCCAACACAAGTCTCAGAAGGAGAGAATAGTCCACCAAAGATGAAGTATAAGCAAAAAGCGCCTAACTTGCTGAATCATGCTTTTGAACTAATCAATGGGAAAGAGGAAACCCTGAATCAAGCGATCAGTCTAACGACCCTTCCAGTTGTCCTTTTGATACCTAAACTGTATTGTATATAAGCACTTCAATTGTTTTATTCCAAATGTCCGTAACACCTGTTTCGGTGACTCAATAAATTTCTTGAACAAATTGTTGTGAGGCTAAAGCATCAATCGTGCATAATTCATAAATTGTTGTGTGATTTCTCTTGTGGAAAAGTGTAATGTAGCCTATGTATATTCGCATATTATTGCAGCAACTTTCTTGCTCAAAATATGCAGAATTAAAATTATGATAGATACTGTAGCTGTCTAGATTTTATTTAAACAGAGCAGCGCCTTCTCACTGTCTTTAAGCGATGGAACAGTGGTTGTAATCAACATTGTCGAGGGCCATGTGACTACATTGCAATCCAATGATTCCACTTACAATGATGGTCGCTGGCATTATCTGACTGTCAGAAAAGATGGTGAAGAGTGAGTCAAAATTTCTTAGAAGGGAAGGATTAACAGAAACTGTTTCTTGGTGATTCATGTTTAACTTAGTTTTTCGTTGTTGAGAAACATTCTTTTTTGGCTCAGGTTCAGGAAAAAGAATAGTCAATCTGCCATTTATGTTGTCAATTCACCAGTTGCCTATGAATTTGCCATAATTTGCAACGTAGTAATCCGATTTTGATGCCGTTTGTTTTATTCGATACAGGATATATCCCTTTATTGCCCAGTAAAATTTTAGTACAATCAAGTAATGGTTGCTGAGGACTTTGATGACCCGAATATTCCGAAATTGTTTTTAGATTTTCTCACTATATATTTATGAAAGAATCAAACGAGCATAACTTCAGTTAGCAAAAAAGATATTTTCATTCTGTAAAAAGTATTTTGAAGCAGATTAATTGTAGAATATGACTAAATAAAAAGGTCAGAAACCGACATGTGACGGGTTTTGAGCCCTGGCGTCACATATTTGTGACACCAGCTTTAACAGCTAGCAATCAGTGAAGTGATTTCATGTGGTGGATGTTTCATAACTGTCTACATGCATTTTCGAGAGTGCGAAGGTTTGTTGAGATCAGTTTTGAATCTTGTGTGGAAATGTGCCCCGTTACTGAATATGCAAGAAATGCACTCCCTGAATTCACTCAAATATATAAAATTTTAGCTCTGTTGCAATAACATATTGACAATTATTGTAGAGAACATCAGTCTGTCTGAACTTATCATGATGTGCAGACCAAGTTTTTTGTAATTGTTCTAGCATGTCGCTGCACATAGATGATTCTGACACAACGGCTACAAAGGTTGAGGGTAAACGCAGAACTATAACAAATTCACCGCTCTTCTTTGGTGGCCTTCCTTCAATGCACCCTATTATCCTGGAGAACGTGGCCAGCTCAAAGCCATTTGCGGGATGCATTGGAGATGCAACTATTGGACAACAGTAAGACAACAGTAGTTCATGTGTACATAAATAATTTACTTGTGATTTCTTAACACTTTAACGAGCTGCATTGGTTCCCTGTCGCTTATAGCACACTCTCATGGTTAAAGCGATTAACGTCGTAAGGCGTTTTACAGACGTGGACTGTGACTCAAGTTTGAAATCACTTTAGTACAGTTTTCGTCTGCACTTTATCGTGATTTAAAGGCATTTAGGGCCTACTCACGATTGCTATATCAGAAGTCATAAAATGCAAGATGAGAGATGTGGACATTTTTCAGGTTCATCAACTTTGCCGGTGTTCCTCCGGACAACATGATTGGAGTAATTCTGGGCTGCTGTCATGTTCCAGAAACAACATCCAGCACAAAGGCATTCACTACCGTAATTCCCACTTTGCCGACCAGTTTACCCACCAGTTTACCAACCACTTTACCTACCACTTTATCGACCATTTTACCGACCAGAGTACCAGTTGCACCAACAGGTGGTCACCACAGTGTTCTTATTAGATTTATAAGTTTTCTCACTTTCTGTATCCAGTCATTTCTCTTAGCCACTAAAATATGCTGGACTTGTAGGAAACGTGAGTCATAACACTAACCACTTTAACTGGTTAGCTACAAAGGTAACAGCGTGCGTCAAGGCGCCTCTGCGATTGAGAATGTCATTTCTCATACCGATCGTACCTTATCGAAAATATCTGAATCTCTGGCTACTGCGACCGTATGCGGGGACCTTGAATGACGTACGTCGCAGTGGAGGCAACTGTTCAAACCGGTAGCGTTGGTGAAGGATCTCAACCGATAAATTCATCGCAAAATGAACAGAGTGGAGCCCGTAGCGACACTATAGAAAAACATGTACGCCTAGATGTGCAATGCAAAATGATTAATTATTACCACTCAGAAGTTCGCAGTGTATAGATTTTTTCTGTGATAATGAACATAATGAACATAATCAACTCGTAATCAACATAATTTTTTATTACAATCCAATATTTTTTCTTTCTTTTCTGAAACTTATACAATGGCTGACGTGGGCAAACTGATGACTCGCAATAGGTAGGACACGTTCCGTTAGAAGTTTTCTTTCTGTGAGGAAATTACTGCAAAGATGGAGATAGGCCTACATCAGATCTTAGTCCTTGGAGACAAGTTTACTGCATTACAGTAAGACCACGTGCACGCTTTCTTATTGTAGAACTGCCATCTGATAAGTGCTTCCTGCCTCGTGAACCACTGGAGGGAGCAGGTAACCGTTTTGGTTCACAACCAGACAGCAGGCAAGAATGTGACATCTTTCCCATGATCAGTGTCAACAGGTAAGTGGATGACATTTAATCATATGTTTATTTCAACAGGTTGTTAGCTGTCAAATATGATCAGAATGAGACGGTGTTTCCAGAAAGACGTTTGTTTGCGATGAATATGCAGATGTTTCATAACAGGCTTCCAGCAATGTATTGATAATAAATACCTATCTTAATTTTCCGAATACTTTCAGAATTTCTCTTATTATTTTCATAAGAGTGCCACATTTAACTGGCAAACTATTGTGCTTTGAATAAAGAATACATCGACATATTTGGAAATGCCGAAAGATAATCAAGTATGAGTTTTGTGAGCTTAAAATTTTCAAGCTGCTTTATGATTTTTAACAGAGCTAAATACAGTGTTCAATTCCTGACAACATGGAGCAAGGGTGTTTTATTTTATGCTGCTAACGAACGCCACGTTGACTTTGTTGGCATTTATGTCAACAAAGGTCTCGTTAGTGCTGCCTTCAACTGCGGCGGAGGAGTGGCACGTGCAACATCAGCCAACGCTTACAATGATGGCCAGTGGCACAATGTGAGTTCAACCAGACGGATGTTTAGCCAATCACGTACTCGTACATTTTTCATTATGAGAATTCTTAGTGTGCCTGCGATCTTCAGATATTTAAATGGCAGTGCTGAATCTGACCAATAAGAGCGACTATTGTTTTGTTATTTCAAACCCTGACAGTCACATTCGTTGGGCTCACAATGGGTCCATATTTGGCTACCAATTAGCCATCAGAGGCACGATGTTGGCTCGCTTTGGGACAAATAAACATGACTGTTTCGGAAGAGGAATAGTAGTCCCTTAAGATAGCCTGAGAGGCAGCCAAACTAGGCATAAACTGTTGGCGATGCAATCTTGTTTACCCTGGGTATATGAAGGTGGTGGCCAGTCCTCTCCCTCGCCAGTCTGATCTTCCTAATGACAGTATACGGTATGATGTGCTAATTATTACTGAGTTGGCTAGAGGCGGAGGTGGAACAGAAATGTCGAATAAATTTCTGTTCTGGATTTAGACCCAGACCTCGTGGTTGAAAGTCCAGCACAATAACCACTATGCTATCGCGCACGTCCTCTGGTTGTCTGGGAAGGAAGCCAAAAAATATTTCAACGTGAAAGTTAGCTCTTAGATCAGTTCTTCGGACTGTGCTTTTTTATCAAATTTCATGGAACACAAAAAAGTACTCATGGCTTTAGTAAGTAGAATTTTCATTACATTTCTTTCACTTATGTTCATTCTCAATGCGCCCTCCTTGTGGTGTGGTTGCTGTAAAATCTGATGTTTTAAATGTATCTAGTGGTGTTAACTATTTTCTTCAAAACCCTTATACCATCACCAACGTTTTACTATTGGCCCTATTCCACGAAGTATTTCATTCAAACTTATCCCTTTACAGCAGTTTGGTCTCATAGTCACCTGATATCAGTTTGAAATGTCGTGGCTTTGAATTGCAGTTGGTTTTCGAACGTAATCTAAAGGAGGGTACACTTACGATAGATGAGGGTGCAGAAACAGTTTCCGTGATAGCCTCTGGAACTTCAACGAGCATTAAAATCATTGCTCCATACTATGTGGGTGGCCTGCCTTCCAACTTCAGCAGCAAGGGCGTCCGTAATCTGGAGGTATCACTTAAATTCTAACTCGCATGCGTTCACAATTTCACGATAATGATACTTTAAGCGCGGTTCATGGTTGATGCTCTAAACAGATACTCGATCGTTTTTCACATGATCAACTATCATGATTCTGACCTTTAATGAAGCTAGAGCCTCATATATAGCTTTAACTTCTTCCATAATTCCTAACTCTTATGATTCTTACCTTTAACATGCCTCCTAACTTTGGCTTTAATAACGCGGTAACGTTATTAAGCTTAAAGCTTAATTGTCAGTCCAATAAATTTATAAGTAATAAATTAATGCGGCTTATGAATCTTCCAAGAACAGGCTGTCCTTTGTAGATATATATATATATATATATATATATATATATATATATATATATATATATATATATATATATATATATATATATATATATATATATATATATATATATATATATATATATATATATATAAGCCGCAAAATTTCATGTGCGTACGTCTGAATATTTGTAGAATGTTTCTTCTGGTTTTGTGGGTTGTCTTAAAACTGTCCTCCAAGATGGCAAAGAATTAGGTGAACCCGATCGAGTTGTAGCAGTTGACAAATGTTCATCATCTGTGGAGGTCGGAACTTTCTTCTACTCAGATGCTGGACACCTTGTTCTATGTAAGTTCAGTTGACGCCCTTTAGCTGCATAGCGAATAAGTGCATAATTCGCTTATGTGCATTGAGGCTGACCGGTCCAGTTTTAATATAATGAAAGACAACCTCGGGTATGTGCATATTGCATATTTGCATAATTCGGTTATATGCATAGGCCGTAATGCTCGTTGTGTATCAACGCCGCTTAGTTGCATAGGCATGCTACCATTCGGGCCGCCTAGGCAGTTCGCCCGCTCCAAAATATTGGAGCGCATTGTTGCAAATCAACTAATTGGTTATCTCAATATGAATGGTTTACTCCCATCCCTCCAGTCGGGTTTTCGGAGGAATCATTCCACTGAAACTTTACTGGTCCGCCTCCTGTCAGATTTATATGGCGCCATGGACTGTGGTCAGATTACCCTTTTAGCCCTTTTTGATGTTAGCTCGGCATTCGACTCTGTCGATCATGCTATACTTCTACAGCGCCTCTCTGTTTCCTTTGGGCTGGTTGGCAAACCGTTAGACTGGCTATCATCCTATCTTACTGGTCGCACTAACTGTGTTACTGCTGGTTCCTCCAGGTCCCGCTGGGTCCCCGCCCTCTTTGGTGTACCCCAGGGGTCCGTCCTTGGCCCGCTACTTTATGTTTTGTTTACTTCTGATATTAGTTCCTTGCTACAGTCATGTGGACTGCTTCATCAGCTTTATGCTGACGACATCCAAGCATATGTCCACTGCCGCGCAGCTGATGCAGTGGCTTCTGTTGGGTTGATGTGCCGCGCTATTGATACCCTCTCAGCTTGGATGGCCTCAAACCGGTTGCTACTGAACCCGTCCAAAACTCAATTCATTTGGCTTGGTGGTCGTAGACAGCTGGCGGGCGTTGACCTACACCAACTGACTGAAACCTTTCCCCATGTCACTTTCTCCCTTACTGTTCGTGACCTAGGTGTTACGCTGGATCGAGAGCTTAGTCTCTCTCAGCACGTTAACTTGGTCACTCGGAACTGTTATTATCAGCTCCGACAGTTGCGTGTTGTACTGAGGTCCCTCTCCCATGATGCTGCAGTGATCTTAGTTCATGCATTTGTCACTGGTAGAGTTGACCACTGTTGCTCGGTCCTTGTTGGTCACTCCAAGGGCCTAATGGGGCGACTTGACCGGGTCCTTCGTTCTGCTGCTAGACTTATTGGTCGCATTCCAAAATATGCCCCAGTCTCTGCCTATATGCGTGACGTCTTACATTGGCTTCCTGCCTCTGAGCGCATCTCCTACAGGATAGCAGCACTAGTTTGGCGGTGTCTATCTGGTAGCGCCCCATCCTACCTGTCTGAACTCTGCTGCCCGATTTCTGACTTAGCTTCTCGCAGAGCTTTGCGCTCTGCGACTAATGGGGAGCTATTGGTCCCTCGGACCCGCTCCGCAGTCAGGCAACGCCGAGCTTTCTCGGTTGTTGGCCCGTCTACCTGGAATGGTCTTCCGATATCCTTACGCTGCTTCCCCCGAAATAATTCACCTGTTTTCTTACGACAACTCAAGACCTATCTGTTTAGCCGTGGCTGGGCTGGGAGCGCCTCTGAGTAGGTCTCTTGAAGAAGCGCTATATAAATGTCCAGAATGAATGAATGAATGAATGAAGAAAACAACTCTGGCTAGTGACGTAACCGGTCGACATTTCGGAGTGTGCACGCTGTTCCTGTAGCTTGCTTAATACTCGTAATTGGCACTTACACTGTCTTCTAATTTAACACTTAGATTTGCTTTTACTGAATTGTAACTGAAGGCATTATAGCATGTATGCTCCATGTGAACTTCTCTTATGTGTATAAGTCGGTTAAGTGCATAGGTTCAAGGCAGTTCCGAACCCATGCACTTAAACGGCGTCGACAATATTATCTATTGTCTAAGTTGCGTCTGTGTCAGCTTAATGTATGAATAAACGAATTTGATTGATTGATTGATTATGTAGCAGTCAAAAGATAGTTGAAATCATGTCCGAGGCTGCTTAAAGACATCTCAAAGGCTGTCGCAGTGAATGCTAGTGATGCAGGCAGTGTTAAGGACAATATGCCTTAAGCATAAAGTATTTTACTCCAAGCATGTGACGCCTCTGAATTGACCGACTTTGAAATGAAAACTGAAAATTATTGTGCCAGGGATGACTCTACCCAAGAAACAAAATTTTATGCTGTGTTCGCTAATGCCGAACATGTAGGCGTAATGGGCTACACAGTATAGTCTCTTAATATCCTTTTCTTAATAGTTTACTCCAGCAGCGTAATCTGTTTCTTAAATTACTTTATATCGCCTTTTAGTACTTACACAAAATATTGTCTTTATTCAATCGTCTTTATTTTCACAGTATGTACGTGTTCTTCTTTCCAAGCTGACAATTTCACGGTTGGAAGTGATCTTGAAATTTCACTCGAGATCAAGCCCCGAACACTGTCCGGCGTCCTGTTTTCCGTGCACAGCCCAGGGAGAGGACCACCAGGTGGAGACTACCTTGTTCTCCAGATGGTTAATGGAGAGGTGCGTATTGTCCTACTACTTCCTAAAAACCACACTTGTACCATGTCATATATTCTTAGTTGAATCCCTTGGATAAGTGTATGCTTGTTTTAATATCTGTCTTTGTTAAAACTGTTGCTGGAGATGAGAGTCGAAGCCACAAACACCAGGACGTAGAGTTTCTTATCACCGTCTTGATCATAACTTCTTCTGACACCTTGAAAATCTAAATGGCCGAGTTTATAATATTTGAGATGTTGTTTACGTTTAAGGTTATCTTTAGCATGGACAATGGCAGAGGTGATGTTAGCACAAAGTATATGCCACCAGCAAAGAACCAACTGTGTGATGGCCAGTGGCACACAATACGTGGTAAGTGCATAATTCTGTTACTGGATTACCCATTATTGCTCTTAAAGGATGTACCAAAAGATTTTTACACAGATTTTTTACTAATAGTTAATTTTGTTAGTAATTTAGTTAGATAAAAGACTCTCACTAGAAAATATTAAGAAGATTATATATATACAGTGCCTTTTTTCAGCCGGAACGCGCCGGAACGGCGTTCCGGCACCTTTTTTCAGCTACTAAAATAATTTATTTATTTTAATAATAAAAACAATAATTTAGTTATTTTAATTTTATTTCAGTCTTTTTTAACTGTTTTCAGTGTTTATTGAGACCCATACCAACCCCCAATCCCGTTTTCTCGTGATTTTAGCCCGCCCATAATTGTTGCGTTCCGGAACCTATTGTTCCGTTCCGGAACCTTTTTTCCTAGAAAAAAAGCACTGTATATATATATATATAAAAATCTATATATATATATAAATCTATATATATATATAACAGTATTAAAAATTTTCAAGGCTGTAGTAATATTATTCTGTATTATTCATAATTAGGATTTTTTCTTAAGTCAATGTCGTGATTGGTGTTCTTAGCTCAAAAGGTCAAGCATGTGGTGATCTTGGAGATAGACCAAGTACATACTTTTCCTGCAACTGATGAGCCTGGATTTTCCCACACAAACACAGAAGACCCAGTTTACGTGGGTGGTGTGCCAGGTTAGAATGCAGAACATAAGTTATTCGTGATACTTTTATTTCATCCAATATTTTGATATGTGATGTTCAATATTATAATAATAATACTATTATTAGTTAATATTCAAGTCCCTGAGGGATCCTGTATACCTCGGGGCAAAATAATAATAATAACAATAATAATAAGTATAATTATAATAATTATAATAATAATAATAATAATAATAATAATAATAATAATAATAATAATAATAATAATAATAAGCCGTTCCAGACCCTTAACAGTTTTACCAATCTTGAAGTCCCTGATGGATCATTTTTACCTCGGGGCATAAAATAATAATAATAATGATAATGATAATGATGATAATAATAATAATAATAATAATTATTATTATTATTATTATTATTATTATTATTATTATTATTATTATTATTATTATTATTATTATTATTATTATTATTATTATTATTAGGCCTATATGAAGATTTATGTAGTGCAAGTTAATATAACTAAATACATCGCATATGCGCTAAAAGGCCAAGATTATAGCTGTAAGGTAGTTACTTTCTCTGGTGTTGACCGTTGAGCTGATTGAACTCAGCAAAACACATGAAAATTCTTTTTTGTGGGACTGAAAATTAGGTAAACCAAGCAACAAGGAAGTTTTGTATAATTCATTCTTTAGATTATGAAATTGTCTAAGTAGTGCAATAATATTATGCGCTCCAGTACTGTTCTGAAATGTGATTAATTTTATCTCCTTGCTTTCGTTAATTAGATATCTGTATCTGTGACATGGCTGCAGTGAATTATAATTGTACTCTGCTGTTCAATTCACTAACTGTCGCGTGAGGAGATCGACAACAACGACGAGATGTCATCATCATCATCACGATGTAGTCGTCGTTGGTGGTCGAGATGGAATGATGACGGACGAAAGCCAGTCCCCACTTGATCAACAATGAAGTCAGCGAGGCCGAGGTGTAATCGGACACCACACAGCCAAGGTGTAATAGGACACCTCGCGGCCAAAGTGTAACCAGACACCGCCCTCGCTGCAGGCGAGCGACGACCCGCGTCTCGAAGAGCAACCTGACACTAATTGGCGGTAGCATGACGTGGGGAGGGGGCGGACCGATGGACGCTGAAGTTCCTACATAACAGAAGGGAAAGGAGAATACGGGACTTGTACTACTGACGAGCGCGACGAGTGAACATCGGTCGAGTGCTCAACAGCGAGAGGAACGATCGGCGGCGGCGGCAGAGTAAAGTCCGTCAGATTCAGAGACTGACGCGAAGAACGATCTGTAGTTAGGCTGTACGAAGCAACATTTGAGATAGTCCGATTTAATATCTAAACGCTTTAATACTACGTGGAAGTTCCCGTAGAGTTAGTGTATATATTTGTTTCTTTAATTAAATTCTTATATTAAACAAACAAAGTCTCGTCGTGAATCTTCGATAGAAAAGTTAGGCATCTTTAACAAAAGGTGCAAGTAAAAGAACATAGCGAGTCGAGGGTCGACATCATCACACGGCAAACACACGACAGGCGACCTTCGATCGCGACATTGGCGCAGCCGACAGGATTTTCAACTGAAGACGTCACGACGAAGAGCGGAACCGGAAACGGAACAGAGGAATCTCAACAGATCGGGACCAGCGGCGAACACAACCCTTCGCAACTGGAGAAGTCGAGTGCCGGACTCTGAGGACGAAGGACTCGAAGCGACCGACAGCAACAGGCAAGGACGAGGAACAAGAGTGCCCACAGACGACCGGCCATCGCTAACAACGACGGACGGAAGTGGCAACGGAGGACAGCGGATCAGCCAAGATATCAAAAGACGGAGCTCGCTCGACGTATTCAGAGGGTAAGTCCTTACTGGTAGTCGTGGTATTCTGTGAGATTGCGGTTGAGGTCTGGATGAGGATTGGTGTGCGAATAGCCGAGGCTTTTGCGTAGCTCCTTTTTGCTCAGTTCTGTTCTTGTTGTATTTTGGTAGAATTTTAGGACGTTGTTTTCTTTGATTTCTGACCAGCGGTGACTCTCCTCTAACTCACTTATCTTTTTCTATTAGTGAGCGGACTGTTGGGAGATGGATAAGTTGTCGGTAGGGAAAAGAGTGAGGGTGCAGAACATGCCCCATCACAGACTAGTCGCATATCTAACAAAGATGGGACTAGGAGAGGAGGAATTGGATTCCATGAGTATGGACCAGCTCCGAGAGGCTAGTGCTGAAATAATTGTTTCTGGACGAGAGACCCCGCCAGAAGTAAGTGAGGAAGTAAGCACGGGTAGCATAGAAAGTAGTATCGATTCGGCAGCGCAACTGCAGTTAGTCGAATTAAAACGCTTAAAATACGAGAGAGAGGAAGCAGAAAGAGTAAGGCTTCGTGAGGAGAAGCAGATAAGGGAAGCGAGAGAGGAAGCGGAGAGAAGGGAGAGAAGAGAGGAAGAGAAGGAGAGGAGAAAAGAAGAGAGAGAAGAAAGGCTGAGGAGAGAAGAGAGAGAGGAAGCAGAAAGAGTAAGGCTTCGGGAGGAGAAGCAGCGAAGGGAAGAGAGAGAGGAAGCTGAGAGGCTGAGAAGAGAAGCGAAGGAGGAAGCGGAGAAATTGAGGCTTCAGGAGGAGAAGCGGAGGAGAGAAGAAAAGGAGGAGATAGAGAAGAGAGAGAAGGAAATCCGAGAGGAAAGGGACGCAGAGAGGAGACTCAGAGACGAAAGGGACTATAACTTAAGACATTCGGTCGTAGGACGAATGAAAACGTATAGTGAAAGCTTGCGAGGACTCTTACCTAGATTCCCAAGCGACCATGCGCAAATCCCTGGTTTCTTTGTGCATTGCGAAAGGTTATTCGACTCTTGCGCTGTCCCGGACGACCTTCGAAGCAGATTACTCTTGACCTGTCTAGATAATCAGGCCAGAGCATTGACGGCCAGACGCACACAAGAGGAGCTTGATAATTACGGGAAGCTAAAAACCTTCTTGTTGAAAGAGTTCAAAGTGAGCGCAGTCTCTTTACGAGAGCGATTCATGAACGCAAAAAAGGCGGTAGATGAATCGTACACAACATTAGCTTCGAGATTACATAATTTACTTTCTTACTATCTGCAAGATCGCAAAGCAATGACGTTTGATGAGGTTACAAGCCTTTTGATCGCAGATAAGATGAAAGAAATGTTGCCCAGAGGATGTTTGAATTTCATCCTCAGTCAAGAGCAACAGAATTGGTTAGGGCACAAAGAGTTAGCTGCAGCGGCTGACACTTACGCTGCCACACACCCTTGGGAAAATGACTATACGAAGCATAGTCTAGGCACGGGTAAGACGGAGGCACGCTACGCGAAAGCGCCGGCACCTCCTCAGACGACAGCTAAACAGACGGACACGTGGACTGACCGACCGGGAGGGACACAGACAAGTAAAGGACTGACGGACGTCCAACCCCCGAAGAGATTAGAAAGCGTGGCCTTTGTTTCCTATGCTTTTCTCCAGACCACAGGGCTAACCTGTGCTCGAAGAACAAACAAGCTAAAAGCAAGCAGGTGAGCGCGTGTGCGGTCCAGCCAACCGTGACCAAAGCTCAAGACAGACAGACAGACAGACAAAGCGAGACGCGACCAGACGGACCGCCATTGATACAAGAGATAGACCAGCATGCATTGCCGACAAACCCGGATTGCATTGACGTGGAGGAGACATATGTAAGAGAGTACATGAAAGTGTACATTACAGGGCTCCCTGTGACATCGTCTCTAATAGATAGCGGGGCCGAATATAATTGTGCGCGAGCTGATCTAATCAGGCCGCTCAACCTACCTGTGGTCAAGCAGATAGAGGTGAAGGGGCTGAACGGTCAATCAATGATTGTGGACGTGGTGCGGCTGAGACTAAAGGGGTCTCAGGCCGGCGAGGACAGGGAGGGGGAGGTAAATTACGCCCCTGATGTTCGGATATGGGCGGCACTCATTAAAGACCTTAATGAACCGCTAATTATCACGCCCACAACAGCCGACTTGCTGCGCGAGACAGCGCTGTATTCGAGTCACGCGGCCAGCGCTCCTGAAATAGTCCAAATTTCAGAAGCGCAGGCGGTCGCAAGGACTGAGACGGGGGAGGAAGAGGATAGAGGGGAGGAGGTAGAGGGACTTAGGTCGCTGATAGGCGAAGATTACTTCACGGTCGCTCAAGCAGACAGTGGGAGTGTAGGAGGAATCAGTCCCGAAGAAACGGATACTGAAGAGCAATTCTTCGATCCGGAGATACCACCCCCACCCAAGGAAGACACAATAGTAGGCAGAAACAAGATGGCTGCCGAACAAGCACAATGTTCGACGCTAGCACCATTCTTGGCCCACGGGAAAATTGGGACGAAGAACTTCTTCATTGAAGACAATTTGCTCTTTCATAAAGACAAAATAGCTGGGCATTCTGTAAAACAACTGTGCCTACCTAAAGAGAGAATAGACAAGGTCTTAAACCTAGCGCATGACGCTGCGTTCGCAGGTCATATGGCGTTGAAAACGACTAAGGATCGAATTAAGCTGAATTTCTGGTTTCCCAACTTGGAGGATATAGTGAAGGAATATTGTGCATCTTGCGACATATGCCAAAGGCATGCGCCGCTGCGAGTGGCGCAGCGTGCCCCCATAACTCCTATCCCTCGCAACGACGAGACCAGATTCGGTTGCCTAGTGGCAGATTGTATTGGGCCTATAGTAACCAACGTAGACCCCACAAGCCCAAAACCCGAATACAACTACGCCTTAGTGGTGGTTGACCAATTTTCAAGATGGCCGATGGCCTATCCTCTGAAATCATTAACGGCAAAAGCGACATGTGATGCATATATGCAGATCTTCACGACCTTCGGTTTTCCAAAAACGATTCGGTCCGATAACGGGTCGAATTTCAACAGCAAATTAACCCAAGAATTTCTGCAGCGTATGGGGTGCTCACCACGCTTTGGGCCAGTCGCGCATCCTGAGTCACAAGGTCTAGGGGAGCGTTGCAACGCCACACTGAAGACCATGATTCATAAATTGGCAGAAGAAAACCCGAGGGGATGGCACAAACTGTTACCTTACGTGCTTTGGAGCTTAAGGGAACGCCCCTCTGCCACCACCCACGTGAGTCCCTACACCCTGGTGTACGGTACCCTGCCTAAAGGACCTCTATCTGTCCTTTCCGAGGAATGGGCGGGAGAGCGGGATTCTCCATTAAGTCTGGGCGCAAGCGCCGCAGCTTATTTGGATCAATTAAGGGATAACCTTGAAATGTCTAAATTATATGCCGAATATTATTCAGACATTGAACAGCAGCGCTATGCTACTCATTACAATTTAAGAAGCATGGACAGGCGTTATGAAGTAGGGGACAAAGTCATCATACAATCACCGGAAGCGCGAGGAGCAAAGAAGGAGGGCCAATGGCAAGGCCCGGCCATCATCGCTCAAGTGAAATCGCCCTACACATACATCGTGGAAATAGGGGGCAAGAGCCGCCTTTTACACGTAAATCGTATTTGCAAATATAACGAAAGAATACAGCAAGCATTGATTAACAATTGCTCCATTCTGTTCGAGAAGAACGAAGACTTCGGTCACGTGGAAGCGGTGGGTAGCTTCGTCACGAGTCAGTCACGGCCCAGTGCACAAGTAGACCCTATTGCCGTTGCACACTTAACGCTACCCGAGCGGAAACAGCTGTTTAATCTGTTAGACAGGTTTCCAGAGGTGTTTTCGGACAAACCAGGTTTCTGTCCCGTCCTAGAACACACAATCTCTGTTAGCGCGGAGTTCAGGCCGAAGAGTTTGCGAGCCTATAAGGTGCCGGAACTGCTCAAACCGGAGATGGAGAAGCAGATCCGCGAACTTTTGGCCCTAGGCATCATCACTCCCTCACATAGTGAAATGGCTAGTCCCGTGGTGTGCATTGTGAAAAAGGGAGGTCAAGGCGGTCTAAGACTGGCCATTGACTACCGGTATGTAAACAAGTTCTCGGCGGGTGACGCATACCCCACCCCCGACATCCAGGAAGTGTTACAGAAGGTAGGAAGTGCAAACTTCATATCCTGCTTTGACGCACGTCAAGGATACTACCAGATTGGACTCCACAAGGACTCTCGTTGGCTATCAGCCTTCGTATGTGACGCTGGCCTATTTGAATTTGTGCGATTGCCCTTCGGGCTGAAATCAGCCTCAAATTCTTTTATCCGCTGCATGTCAAAGATCCTTCATCCCATTCGCGACTTCACTGAGACTTTCGTGGATGACATGGCAGTGCACTCGATGACGTGGCCGGATCACATGAAACATCTAGAGAAATATTTAACGACAATTCAACAGTCGGGTCTAACCCTCAATATTAAGAAGAGTTCGTTTGCTAGGCGACAAACAACGTTTGTAGGTCACCTGATCGGATCAGGGAGCATTGAACCGGATCCTCTTAAGATCGCAGGTCTAGGGAAAATCCCTCAACCCGAGTCCAAGAAGGACATACGAAGATTGATTGGATT
The DNA here is from genome assembly GCA_963556255.1 of Allolobophora icterica. Taxonomy (NCBI): domain Eukaryota; kingdom Metazoa; phylum Annelida; class Clitellata; order Crassiclitellata; family Lumbricidae; genus Allolobophora; species Allolobophora icterica. The sequence goes on along the minus strand of OY744604.1, from coordinate 67,075,631 downwards.
TTTCAGTTATTTTAGGAATTTTATCCCTAACTTGGCGGAGACAGCCAGAATCCTCACTGACCTGACCCAGAAATCGGTGCCCGCTAAGATACCCTGGCGAGCTGAACACCAAAATGCGCTAGATAAACTTACGCACGATTTGAATAACGCTGTATGTTTGCAGACAATTGACTACGGCAGAGAGTTTGGTCTATCGACTGACGCTTCAGACAAAGCAGTCGGTTGCTGCTTATTCCAAATTCAAGACGATGGAACAGAACGGCCAATATGTTTCGCCAGTTCTAAATTAGATGCTACGCAAGCGCGTTGGTCCACTGTGGAGCGCGAAGCGTATGCCGTAATCTTTGCGTTGAAGAAGTTTAGGAATTGGATTTTTATTCTGATCACAACCCCTTCACTTTCCTAACTGCTTCTACGCCCACGAGTGCTAAACTTGCGAGATGGGCTCTGGCACTCCAGGACTTTGATATCGCTTTTAAATATCGACCTGGGGCGCTGAATATTCCCGCTGATCTTTTGTCCAGACTATGATTGAGGACTACCATGTAAGGCACCGCGATAACTGTAAATAATAATTTCTAACTGTGCTGTTATTTTGTAACTTTCATGGGAACGACGAGGACATGGTCTGGAGGAAATCAGCGGAGGGAACGACATCATTCTCAGCCGGGAGGCGAACCAATGACTGGCTTTGTCCTCCCCCGGGAAGGAGGAGATCGACAACAACGACGAGATGTCATCATCATCACGATGTAGTCGTCGTTGGTGGTCGAGATGGAATGATGACGGACGAAAGCCAGTCCCCACTTGATCAACAATGAAGTCAGCGAGGCCGAGGTGTAATCGGACACCACACAGCCAAGGTGTAATAGGACACCTCGCGGCCAAAGTGTAACCAGACACCGCCCTCGCTGCAGGCGAGCGACGACCCGCGTCTCGAAGAGCAACCTGACACTAATTGGCGGTAGCATGACGTGGGGAGGGGGCGGACCGATGGACGCTGAAGTTCCTACATAACAGAAGGGAAAGGAGAATACGGGACTTGTACTACTGACGAGCGCGACGAGTGAACATCGGTCGAGTGCTCAACAGCGAGAGGAACGATCGGCGGCGGCGGCAGAGTAAAGTCCGTCAGATTCAGAGACTGACGCGAAGAACGATCTGTAGTTAGGCTGTACGAAGCAACATTTGAGATAGTCCGATTTAATATCTAAACGCTTTAATACTACGTGGAAGTTCCCGTAGAGTTAGTGTATATATTTGTTTCTTTAATTAAATTCTTATATTAAACAAACAAAGTCTCGTCGTGAATCTTCGATAGAAAAGTTAGGCATCTTTAACAAAAGGTGCAAGTAAAAGAACATAGCGAGTCGAGGGTCGACATCATCACACGGCAAACACACGACAGGCGACCTTCGATCGCGACACTAACAGAGAGCTCTTTATAGAAATTTAAGAAAAACTTTGATCTTGGAAGAAGCTTTTCACGTGGTTATCCAATTAAATGAATTGTTAGTTTACCCTGAAAGCAATTGCTCACCTTCTTGTTGTGTCCATTTTCAGAGTGGCACCGCGGCATCCGGACCTTCGATCGGTATGTTGGTTGCATACGTCGCCTTGAGCTTAACAAAGTGGTTCAAGACTTCACCAAAGCCAAGTCTATGGGCAGGATCAAACTCGACTCCTGTCCCACCACTTAGGTGCCCAGAGCCATCTTCCCATATAGCATGTACTCTGTATGTGGAAAATCTCAGGCTTCTATTCTACAGCTATCTCCGTGGTACTTGGTCAAAAGCAGTCTTGTTACTCTCGAATGCGGTGTTGACGTTACATCTGAAATCCACATTCTAATGTGTTTTGTTAAGCATTTACAATATAATATAAAATTATTGACTGCTTGATGCATAATGCATATTTTTACTAGTTATTTTGGATGATTGCATTCCATATAATTTCTTAATCACAGCTGATATCAAAATAATGCTTTAACTTTTTTTTATTAATATCGGTTTGTAGATACTGAAATGGTTCTTTTGAGGCTCATAAGCATCCAAAATTTACTGGGAATTACATGATTGTCTTGCTCTATTCTATGAGTGCACATGGGCGGCGTTCATTGGGGATCGAGGGGAACAAAAAACCCACCTTTAACAGTGGGAGGACACGCCATGCATGGGACCCCCACATTTTGAAGAAACACCAAAAACGGTCATTAATTTTTTACCTATTTTTAACCAGATCAGTTCACGGCGATAAATTTTTTATCTTTTTTTGACCAGATCAGTTCAGAACACTTTTTTGACCAGATCAGTTAAAAAATGTCCCCTCACCTGTCAAACAAGATCGCCGCCACTGTAAGTGCACAACTGTTTCTATAATTGTCAAATAATTAGCTATCAAAATACCATTAGAGAACGTTTTAAATATTTCCAGCTAAATTCTTTTTAATGGAGATCTTTGTCGGTTACTATGACTCTTGTTGTTTAAAATAAATTCTTCTGATTAAATTTTATGACATTTATAAGTGTTCTTTGGAAACCATGCTCACAGTTTTGTGTGCTTGAGTGCTTATGATGACGTTTAATTTTTTCACATGGTTTTTAAGTGTTCCGCTGTTCCAGTGTTTTGGGAAAGCAATTTAACCACCCAGGTACTGACTTAGCATTTACAAAATGGTTTGGCTTCTCATTTTTACTATTCTTCTGCTTTTACTTTGATTTTGATTGCCAGTCGTTCTTTCCGAACGTGATCTTGATATTGTGTCTTGCGTATTTTATCCTGACTTGGTTTCTTTGGGAAATTCAATACGATTTCATTCTAATCGATTGAAATTCTTAGACTGTTTGTTTTGCACTCAAAATTTCAAGATGCATTTCACGAGCATTTCATTTAATCGTTTCATGCATTTCAGGATTCTAAAAATTTTAATATTTTTGTCAGAACGCTCAACTCTATCTGACTTTGCAAAGTAAAAGTGTCAAGCTCCCTACTCAAACTGTCATTCCATTTGTCTTTCAACATACAACTCATAAGCTTGCTAGGCAAACTTTCCATATATAAGGGTTTGCAATTTAAAAGTCCCGATTTTGCGGGTTCGGCGATTTAAGACTAATGACACCGATGGGGTTCCTAATTAGCTTACACGAATTTTGGCTGCAAAACTTTGGGTGTGCGCAGACCTCTCTGATTTCAACTACCAGTAGAGGGGCTTGCCCGATACAATGTTCATGGCTGATATGACCCCCATGTCGTATGACAAGATACAGAGACACCAATCCGAAAAAGAAAATCAACGCACATATGACAAGAAGTCGGAAAATGACCTGCCACTTGCTCGAACTGTGAACTTCCAATCTAAGACTTTGACCTCACCACTTATCTGGCTGACTGCCTCGCTGAAGTGAACCCTGTTGGTATGATCGACCAGGCGTCAAGGTCAGTCGATCATCCTTTTACCAGTTCACACTACTGTCACTGAATGATTTGTTTCCAAAGATGGAACTTATAGAATTATCCATCCATGCTGACGTGTTGATTCCAATTCATGCTGTATCCTTTGCCTCTTCCTCTGGCATCCATGAGATACTGATTTGACCCGGGAGTGTGCGCTCGCGGTGGGATTCTCGCGACTGGCGGACGTGGAGGAGTTTTCTGCGGCAGAACACCACGAAGCTGGGACGATTTCAACACAGATCCAGCCACAGACCTCCTATCAAATCTTTAGCAGGACTCACTTCAACCGACATTTCAGGTCAAATAATCCTTTGAACAGTTCTACGCCTCGATCGTTTTCTGAGTTGCTCTCGTCTTTGTGAAAATGACGTGTTTCTGAATGAAAACATGTAAAAGTTGCAGTTCTGTAGTGTTTGAGAGATGTAGTTTACTCCAGAAGTCCCAAGCAGGTAGCTGCAGTTTGTGGAAAAGGTATGTTTCGATTGAAGCGCACATGCAAAGCACTTATAATGTTACATTTTTGACGATTTCGTGTAATGGTCCCATCAACCTTTAAGCGAAACTGTCTCGGCATCGTAATCGTAATCGTAATCTTCAAACTTCTAAAGCGCCACGCGAAGGCCAAGCGCAGGACACCAGCCTATTCACGAGCGCTACGTCAGATCAGAGGGGGTTTCCAAGGAGTAGTCCAAAAGAGGTCCGAGTCCGATTTCCAGGAGGCCAAACCAAATCAAAGGGTGTTTCCAGGGAATAGTCCAAAAGAGGTCCAAGTCCGATTTCCAGGGTACCATGCAAACCCAAATCGCAACTCGTGAAGTAAGGACAAAATGGTATATACTTAAAATGAAATTACAATTAGGAAATGTGTATCACAAAATTTCCTCCTCATCATATAAAATTTCAACAGGGTAACTAGCTAAGAACTGCAAGCTTTTTAATTCACAAACATTCACGTGCACTGATTGCGCATAATTATGTCATCATGCCAAATTTTTTTATTGTTTCAGTAAACTGGAAGATGCATACCGTTTGGAAGTCAAGATAAACAATTTTACGAAAAATTGATCAACTTTTTACACGGCCTTCTTTCCATGACCCAGAACCAAATTTTGTATTTTGACATTTGATTTCTTTACTACTCAGTGGAGCATTTAACTTTTTTAAATAACCATACAGTCTGTGGAAATTCTAAACCGGAAAGAAGTTTTAGGTTGTAGCCTTTATTTTTCAGTTCTAGCCAGATAGGATTTTCAGCCACCAATATTCTTGTCGTACCTTAGAAGCCGCAGACTCTGCCTCGTATTAAATGAATAGTCATACCGCAATGACAATTGCAGTAATCTAAGTCTAAAATAGACTTTAAATAAACCGGTAAACAGTGATGGTCTTAACCACTTGACAACAGTTTGAAAAAGTCTTGGCTTTGAATTGCAGTTGGCTTTCGAACGCAATCAAAATCGGATGAGATTCAACTGAGACTTGCTACTAATATCGGCAACAGGACGCCACTGTATCGTCTCGCATTGCAAGAGACGCTACGGTGGCGTCCTGTTGGCGAGAGGATAATCGTGCCTCAATCGTTGGCTTTGACCCAGCTTACATCACAGATGTCTGACCTCCAGTTTTAATTCAACCTGGTCGGCGATCGTTGCACTCTGCTAACTGTGGAGATATGCAGGTGCCGCGCTTTCACACTTCAACTCGACTTTATCGTGCCTTTTCAGGTATTGGACCATCTTCGTGGAACAGTCTTCCATTGCATTTACGCGCTTTTACACTCGACCCTGTGTAGCAAACACTCTCAAACTGTCTTTAAACGCAAGCGTTTAGATCAGTCAGATAGCCATGTGTGCAGCGCTTTTGTGAGGTACTGAAAAGGCGCTATAATAAGCGTCTAGATGCATACATACATACATACAATACAGTACAATCATTCCGGGATACGAGCAATCAGAAATGTCTGACTGACTGGGTGGGGGAAGATTGGAGGTAGGATGAGATGAACCAATCTAATGTGAACGCAGTTTTCATAACTTTCATGTACAGACTGTAGGGCAGGTGAGAAGAAGAATGTGAAGACGAGCTAGCGGGAGGGTCTGACGACTCTGACGTGTAAGCGACTTCATTTTCTTAGCCTCAGCATATGAGAGCGAGTGACCAGTTCTCTCCCTCGTCGTCTAATGTTCCCACGGACAGTATACGGTCAGAGTAATGATGGCCTGAGAACGCAATTGCGAGGACAAGACGGCTGCCGAGGCCTCCAAATCTGGCCTCGATTCTGAGGCCTGACCTTGATGCCCGATGTCACTTGTTACGTATGCGTTCTTATGTCGCACTGTGCAAAACAGAGCTTCAGCAATTGTCTTACTACAATATGTTAGCATCATAACGGAGTCACTATATCATAGCCACAGAGCCTATGTAGGTTAGGAATTACCTTATCTCGACAGTCAGGATGTTCATTAAGTATAACCAATTCCTATTAGGCGAACAATTGAGTCCATGGATATATCCTACACTAAACATTAGCATTGTAATTGTTCTATTTGCTTTGAAAATACAATCGGATATCGTAGGACTAAATGCAGACGTGTGCACTTTACGTGGTCTCATATTATTATATTTAATAGAGAATTATTGTTAGTGTAGATAGATTTAGGGCCTATCTGTAAACCTAGTGGATGCGAGAAATGTAAAGTTCTAGGTGTTGCCAGGTTTAAACATTTGGGTGGAGCAATAGGTTCTATATGGTGTCAAAGACACAATCATCGACACCCAAAGCATACTTGTTCAGAACCGCTGACTCAAGTTGGAGCCACAGATACCTTACGAAATAGCCTACAAAATCTGGATGTTCCATAAACTAAAGAGAGAAGAAGCTGCTATGGTCAGTGAGACTAGCATTTCCAAGACACGTTTGAGAGAAATGGAAAGGGGTTCTCTTTGGTTCATCAAACATCCGACCCACGAACCACGCTTGCACTGATGGCGTAACCTCCCACAGCCGACCCAGAAACTTTGTTACGGGCGTTCTGTCTCCCAGGAAGTCAATCAAGCAATTGTAAATAAAAATAATAATAATAATAATAATAATAATAATAATAATAATAATAATAATAATAATAATAATTATAATAATAATAATAATAATAATAATAATAATAATAATAATAATAATAATAATATAATAATAATAATAATAATAATAATAATAATAATAATAATAATAATAATAATAATAATAATAATAATAATAATAATAATAATAATAATAATAATAATAATAATAATAACAACATAATAATATTCTTTATAATTTCAGACGCAGTAAAATTGCATTGAAACATGAAAGTACAAGCAATATCTTAATTAAACACACGGTTTGTCAGCCATGCAACCTCCGCCCTAGAGGAGGGTTACGGGAATCGAATCGCGAACCTAATGCTCTCCTGACCATGAGTGCTACCATAACTCTATCCCTCCTGCCCAAATGTTGTCAGGTGTGTCAAGGGTGGCTAGTTTCTTTGCAAGGGTACTGTGTCTGACTGCATCAAAGGCTGTAGATAGGTCAAACGATATGATGGCAACGTTATCGTTTTGTCCGAAGGAGCGTTGTAACATGATGCAAGAAGGAGATCAGTGCCGACGTCGTTCATCCCGTCGGTCGGAATGCAAACTGATCCTCCAGAAGACGGAAAGTCTGCTGTTCCTCAAAGGCTGGATAGAGGAATCGTTGCATCAGCTTCCCCTCTACCACTGTAGAGAGGCTCGGCGTGACAGGGATTGGGCGATAGTCCGTATGGGATGAAGGTGACATCACCTTTGCCACTGGATGTGTGATCGCCGTTTTTCCTTGTTGAGGGACTTGCTAGGACGAGGTCGAGAGGTTGATTAAACCGGCGAGCACGTCCGAGTAGGCCGGCGCAACAAGACGCAGATACCAGGCCGGAAGGCCATTCGCGCTTTCTGCCGTTTGCCGTAATCTATCGAGGATATCGAAGATTCCAAACTCTGTGATGAATGATTTTCCTTGGTTCGCTGTAGATATATAGTCTGGAGCGACATAGTCCTGGTCTGTTGACGCCGTCGCATAATGATCGTTAAGAGCATCGGCCGTGAATACTTCTCCGTTGGGCTACGATGACCCCCCTTCGTGATAATTCCGACACGCTTCCATAGTTCCTCAAGACTATCTTGGGGTTAATGTCTCTCGGATGCCCTCCGTAATCCACTCGACAAGGTTTCCAACCCTTGACCCAAGGGTCGAAGCCTCCTCTACCCGTCCACCTCGCATCAGTCTATGCCGGCAAGATACGGCGCTTCCACGCATATTGCTCGTCTCATGCAATGTCAATTGCCAAAGTTTCATTGAGAATGACCAATCCCCCCAACCTCTCCGGATTTGAACCCGCTGGATTATCACGTGTGGAGAGCTATGCTGGAGAAATACCACAATCTGCGACCAAAGCCAAAAAACGATAAGAGAATTGAATGTTGCATTGGAGTTTATAAGGAAGATTTACATCTGGAACCTATCAACAAGGCCAGCAAAAACTTTACAAAGAGACTCGGAACATGTGTGGTACTGGTGATGTACACATTGAACACAAGTTGTGAAGCAATATCAACTCTGTTTGACACCAATTAAATGAGATGTGACTTAATAAAATCTTTTTTGTTACTTTTTGTTTGCGTTGCATGTTTTTGGACCATCAAAAAGCAGTGGGTGGACTCAGAAAAAGTGATATAACTTTGGTAATACTTGGAATATTTTGGTGAAATTTGGCTGTCATACGTAAATATGAATTAAATTTCAGCCAGTAAAACTAAAATTCTTACCTTTGACCGAAATATTTGCAAACTCTGTAGGGGGTTACTTTTTTGGCCCACCCTGTACATGGGGTGCCAAGGTTAGGATAAGCTATTAGCTTTTTCTTGGCTCCTGTTGCACTGTACTTGCTTGCTCATGACTGTAATTGTATTGCTTGTTTTTGTGCAATAAAACACTTCATTCATCTTATACATAATATACATATGTATGTATGTATATATGGGTGTGCGAGCGTGTTTCATCCTTTCATACACGCTCATGATGTACGAATTAGAAGTATAAGAGCCATGCTATAACGCCTCAGTTCCAGTGCAGGCAAACTCTTACATGAGTTCCAAATGATTGCATTTTATCGATAGCCAGTAAGCTCGATTTGGTTAATTGTTCAACAGGATGAAGTGATCATGCTCAGAATATGTCCAGGTCTATACGAGCTCATTTAGATCTCTACTCGCTTCGTCCTTGTTAAAGTGATAGGCGACCTACATACAGCCCCATCATGTTCTGGTGCACGTAATGAGCGAATAAAGTGATAATTGCTCAGCTAACTTTTGTTCGTTTTGTTACTTCGATCATCAGCGCCTAATGCACTGAAAATGGTCATAAAACTGCCAAAGTAGTTCTTGGCTAAATGACTCCCTACCAGTTATATAGATATGTACATATATGGAGTTCTTAACTAAATGACTCCCTACAAGGTATATAGATATACGTATATATGGCTTGAATTGAAGGATAGTATTTTCATCTCAATGGCTATCAAAAACTTGTAGTTTAGGGCAGGAAAATGGGGAATGTAGACAGTAGAGAGTAGAGTAGAGACAGACAGAGACAGAGACAGAGCCAGACAGGCAGATACAGATACAGAGACAGTCAGGCAGAGAGACAGAGAGACAGAGACAGACAGACAGACAGACAGACAGACATAGAGGGAGAGGGAGAGAGAGAGTAGGGTAAAGATGAATGCAAGTGAAGAGTGATTGTTTGGGCTATTAAAATCTTGTAGGTATCGTTGCATAGTTTTATACTTTAATTCAAGTTCGTACAGCCCTTAAGGTCATAAATTGTGATAGATTTATTTAACTACCGGTATAACATTAGATTGTGAGTGATAAAATCCACTATATAGGCCCTATAGACCAATTTCAAAGTTTGGAAAACAGTGGGGTATTACAATATGAAAGCTGTTTTCTGCCGATTTTCTTAAAATAAAAAAACTACATCATACAGGAATAAGATTTAAATAGATATAGGCTATTGAATTACAGTGTAAGAACATAATGAAAATAACATCTTTGCAGAATATTACGATGATGAAACTGTCCTCCCTATTGTCAGAGTGGACTGATCCTAAGTATAATGAGCTTTGCTGGGGGCTTTGCAGATACTTTAGAAGTGAGAAGATGGCGACGGTGACAAGAAGTACCGTCGAAATGATAAAACTAAACGTACAGATTTCTGCGATTTGTCTTATGTTTGTGGCCATGGGCTTAGTGTCCGGCCAAATTCTGACACCACCATACCATAACCTTGCCGTTGGACGGTCGATCGAGGCAACAGCGACTTGTGGTGTAGGAGTTACAGAACCGGAATTGTTCTGTAAGTTGACCGGAGCTAATCCAGAGGAGGACGGGAGCGGGGACTTGGAATTTATCGAAGTACAGCAGTGCGATAAATGCGATCTCTCAGATCCCACGAAGGTCCATTCGCCGGAGTTTGCAGTTGATGGGACGGAGAGATGGTGGCAGAGTCCTCCTCTTTCCAGAGGAATCCAGTACAACGAAGTCAACCTCACTATTCACCTGGAACAGGTCAGATGTTTAACTCAAATAACTTTCATACAGAGTGAAACTGTTTGATGTCACAGACTATATACGGTATATGCTTTCATGTGTATTGTAATTGTAATTATAATTAGTCGAAACCAGTCGCTAAGCTATCGACTGCTAGCGACTTCGTTCACTTAATACTTTTCTTGTTGTTTTAATCGCGGATTCCAAGTTTCGGTTTGACGATGACATCAGCAACAGGACATGAGCAACATTAAAATACAATATTCGTTTGTTGAGGAAAACAAGCTGATTTTTCGCAGCTTGGTAGTGTATAAGAGGGTTTGCTCTATTAATAAAAGTTCTTATAGAGAATACGGGGGATAGAGTTGTTGTATTTTTTGGTAAAGTGAATTTATGCATTCTATAACGAATGATTACGAAGAGGGGAAATAAGCAGGGTGAGAATTGTCGGGGGTTGGAGAGTTCAACCCCCTAGTCCTTCTTAGGACCAACAGTAGGGTGGCCCAAAAAAATAAAGTTCAAGCTAGAGACCAGGGCACCCCCTCAGTTTGTTAGACCTGTCAATGGTATTATTGAGATAAAATTTCAGCTTCTTATTCCAACTGGAAGATGGTGCTCAATGACATATAAATATTACCATATAGGGCCTACTGTAATAGTATTAGCTGTAAATCTTGATGCCATAAATAAACTTTGTCAACATTTGTCATGGAGGTGAGCTTGAAATAGCCTAGTTTATGTTGTGTTATCATACTTACTTACTCACTTACTTACTGGTACTTGGAACAAAAAAGTGTACAGTTCTTGTTGAAGGTCATGGTGTCTACTTCCTGTGTTTTTGGCAGACATGCTTTCAGAAGTGAAATTTTACATTACAATTGCTGCAGGGCGTAACTGCGATCCTTCTGCCCTGCCACTTTCGCGGTGTACCATCGACATAGTGCATACGAAAGCCAGGATACAGTATGCTGAAGCTGTAAGAACTGAATTTGTACCATATTATCTACAGGTATTTCACTGGGATGGGAAAATCCTGCCTGAGATCTTTGGAGCAGAACATATCGACCGCCTGCCAGTGCTGGTTTCAGGTGATGGTGTGGATAAGCTCCTCGGTGTGCCAAAACTAGCCTCTGGGACAGGATACAATGAATATATGGCCGTTCATAATCTTCTGAAGGTCTGAAAACTCACTGAGAAAGTTCAGCCTTGAGCTTTGATACAATATCTGTCAACACTGGGCGTTTCAACGAAGTATGCTTTCCGCTGGAAGAAAGCTAGGTGGAGAGCTCCTGTGGTTGGCCTGCCGTCATGATGTGATGGAATTGATTTTAGCCAAAGTATTCACCTTGTGCTGAGATCCATTTAATTCACCATACATTCCAATCTCAAAGAGATTTAAAGCTACTGGGAAGGTGTGACACGCATCAACTTCCGAGGACTGGAAGTCATATCCGGCACTGAAACCTTCCATGAAACAGCGTCAGTTTTCTCAAGGAGTTTGCTGAAAGAAAGTCAGATTCAGAGATCAGAGATGACTACCAAGAACTCATTGAGCTGACAATAGTTGTCCTTGAAAGTCAGCCTTCAGTAATTCACTGGAAAGCTCTGAGCCAATTCACCATGCACATTGAATGGCTAAGTTACTGCATGTATGCCATCAGAATCTACCTTTTTCGCAATCAGCTTGTTGTATTCAATCTATGAAGAAGGAAGAAACTCAGATTCACTGATTTGTGCAGTTTACACAAAGGCATGGACAAATGCCCACTTGCTGCTGAAGCTCCAGGACAAGATCTGTCACTTAGGATTGATCTATAAAAATATGAATCAATTGACCGTGAGATCAGCATTGCTGCCAGGAAGGTCATAGAAAACCACTTGTGGTACCTTTCAGATGAGGTTGTAGGTCTGGCACTGTTCTCAGACCAACTTCCTGTAACAGATAAGGTGAAGATTGTCGATAGAATGACTGCAAGGCTCTGTCTGCAAGGCTTGGTGAAAGGAAAGTGAGAGGTGATGATACGGTAGTAATGGAGGGGGTTGCCTGGGTGATTTTGCTACCCGGCGAACACTGGCACTACTGTCATGCCTGAAGATTGGTGATTCCTTTCTTACACTTCCACCAGAGAAATGGATCGAGAATGAGGATTAAAAGCAAAGTAAAGAGAGAATTCAGCAGTTGAGAGTGGAGAACGACATGGCTGAGAGGGGTGTGAAGTTGTTCGAGGAATTCAACCGACTCATCACCAATAATGAAGAAGAAAAGCAGTTTCTTCTCCAAGTGGTCAAGGCAAATAGGAAAGCTGTTCCTACTCACGCAACAAAGAAGTCTGCTGTTGATGCAGTGCTTGCAAAGCCTTGCAGTTTCTAGACTGTAATGGGTGTTGAAGTCGACATTCGTGGACTCGACGATGTTTTTTGACATTTTTGGATATTTCCAATTCTTGAAACCTACTGAAATTTTATATTTCAATCTGACTAACTGTTCTTGTATCACATGTGTTGTCAAATTACAGTAATATTTGATCTATCTTGAAATAAATACATTTGCATGCTCTATGCATTCATTTCTACACTTATTGTCTATTTATCGGTATCAGGCAAAGTAACACAGTCCGTGAGCATCGTCTTCCAGTTGGAATAAGAAGCTGAAATTTTGTCTCAATAATACTATTGACAGGTCTAACAAACTGAGAGGGTGCCCTGGTTTCTAGCTTGAACTTTATTTTTACCATGTATCAGTGAACCACCCTAACCAACAGTTAAGTATTCATTGCACACCCCGGAGATCGTTTCCAATCCCGTCAGTTGTGCTAGTGTGATTTAGTTATTTGATTCTGAATCTCTGGCAAAGAGAAGAAATTTACATGGTGTATCATGTATGCATTTCTGAATTTTCTCAACAAAAGAATTGATCTTGATTCGAGTTTGACTTGCAAAACTGCTGGCGTTGAAATCTGCTGCTTTCAAATTTCGCGGAAATGGTAGCACGGTCAGTACAGTATACGGTTAAACGCATTATATTGTTAGGTAATCAGGTATGTCCAATAGACATGCCTGATTACCTGAGAAGTCGATATCAAGTCGCTAAGTCAGTCGATAAGTCTAAGCGACTTAGTCAGTCGATAAGCATGCTACTTAGTCTACTGAGTCGCTAAGTCAGTCGCTAACTCATCAAGTCAGTCGGTAGCTCCTTAGCGACTAACTCCGGGTACTTTTCTGCGCGGCCTGCTCCACCCCCTTCGCTGCAGTGGACGCGACCTTCGAGCTAGACCGCATAAATGTACCCTACCTGAAAAAGACGATCATAATTTTATACTCCGTGTTCTCTACCAGATAGCCTATTGACACTAACTAGCTGCCCGTGAGTCAAAACGCTGTACTTTATTCAAGTTGCGTTATATCAGCTTTGATGTTCCATAAACGAAGATCCATTCAGTTATTTATTCTCAGCCACCGAAGCTGATCTTATATCGCGGTTGTAATGTGGACTTAACCTTGAGGAGGTCCAAAGGGATCAAAATCCCGTTATACAGGGGGGACACCTTAAGTACTAGAATTTGCCCTAAATTAAAGAGGAGAAGGTGAGACAATATACTGGGGAGAGAGAATAGCCACAGCATAAATTGCACAAACAAAATATACTTTTAAAACCAAAATAAATTGAAAACTTCAAAATAACAAAGTAAGACATACATGTAACTACGACCTTCACTACAGACTTAACTGAGCGCGGAAATGAGGTAGAAAGGTTAAGTCAATCAAAGTAGGCATAATGGCGAGTTGCAAAAAGCTCTAACTATTGAGTAAAAAGAACAATACCCCTTTTAAACATGTGCAAGCCGTTCGCATTTCGAATTTCAATTGGAATAGAATTCCAGACTTGAATGCCGGATTACTTAATGGTGAAGTGACGAGTATTAGTGCGGGTTCTGACCGAACGATACGCGCAGCGTTTCTTGTATTGTGAGTATGTAGGTCAGTGCCCAGTTGGAGGTAGAACTTTGTCGAATTTTGAAGAGAGCAATCTATTCTTAAGACGATATATAAATTCACCTATCTCATGATACTTGATCTGGTTAATACGAACAAGATTATGTCTATAGTAATAGGTGTCAGTGTGATGCCCACTACAAATGCCCGTGATGATACATATACTGTCGTTTCCTGAAGCACAATCAATTTAGTCAGCCTAGATTCATAGTTTGATGCCAATACCATGCTGCAGTAGGTTAAGTATGGGTATACCAAAGAGTAGTATAGGTTTTGTCCTACAGATGTAGGCAATAACAGAGCAGTACGAGCGAGTATACCGATGTTTTTGGGAAGTTTGGAAGAAATGTAGTTGATGTGTTGCTTCCAGGTCAGGTATTGGTCAGGTATTAGTCAGGTATTGGTCAGGTATTGGTCAGCTTCAATGCCCAAAAACCTCGTGGATTCACCTGTGCCAAAAGAGTATTACCAACCTGAAGACGAGGTCTTTCGATGGGAGATGGGGTGATTGCCTCTGCGACCTAAATAGGATGGAGTTAGTCTTATCGAGGTTGACCGTTAGTCTGTTTGCACAAAACCAGTAGGCAATTTTAGATAATTATTTAAGGTACCGTATCTATTAGAACTTGCCGGGAACGATAAGAAGAGAAAACATTGGTATCGTCAACAAACAAGATCATAAAAATTGTAGAGGAGACCTTGTATAAGTCGTTAATGTAAAGAGAAATAATGGGGGAGGTCAAGGATGGACCCATGTGGAACCCCAAACCTAATTATACCTTCCTCGGAAAGTACCTCATCACATATCACGTTTCGAGTGCGATCATCGAGATAACTGATGAACCATTTTAGTGGAGTGCCTCTAGGCCTAATTGCACAATTTTAAAGTTTTTATCAGTATTTTATGGTGTCGAAAGCCTTGAAAATATCAAAGAATACCTTCACCGAGTAATCATTGTTATCAATGGCTTTGGAGATCATATTTTGCATGCTTAAAAGTGCCATTTTGGGGTGAATGGCCAGACTGAAAGCTATGTTGAGATCGGCAGATGATATTCAAATATTATTATTATACTAACTAATATTCAATTCTAAGCTTGAGCAGAAATAAACTGGTGGTCTGCACGTTATAGTCAATATCAATCAACTCTGTGCTAGCTTTTGTTGACTCTGTGAGCAAATTCCATTCTAAGCCGAATAATTCCGTAGTTCAGTTCAACAAATGCTTCAGTAGTCTTTATCTCAGAACTGTACTGGCTTCATGGACTACAATGCTTTAATTTTCTTCAATTGATATTGGCCTATCGATATTAAATAGGTTTGGTTTAGCTGCGATCATGTAATGGGTAAGCTTATTGCCCAATGCCCATAATTCTGTGAATGGCATGCCTAATCTTCATAAATGAATGCCCGAAAAGCAAGCTCATATCAGGAAACCAGTACTTTATTTACAATCAATGGTTATGACTTTCCTATTCTAGCTAATAACATGACGCCAGCTAACAATAATGAACAACTAATATGCCAGATGAATGGCTGAATGGTAAACTTAATCCGCATAAAA
Source organism: Allolobophora icterica (assembly GCA_963556255.1). Taxonomy (NCBI): domain Eukaryota; kingdom Metazoa; phylum Annelida; class Clitellata; order Crassiclitellata; family Lumbricidae; genus Allolobophora; species Allolobophora icterica. The sequence goes on along the minus strand of OY744604.1, from coordinate 67,059,997 downwards.
AATCACAGAAAATCAACCACAAGCTCATATAAGTTGATACCAGTTGAATGGCAGGCCTAACCCGCGTCAAGAATCGCATATATTGCTATAGAAGCCAGTGCTAGCTGGTTGCATATAAGAATTTAGATATGTATTTTTTTAAATCCAAAAATATAGAAAATATATGAAACTACTAAAATACCTCTATTTAAAAAATTATGTAAATCAATCTAGTAGTGTTGTAGATAACGGAAATCAAAGGCAACGGTGTGACCAAAGAATCCATCTACCACAGAATCAACAACAAAGGGAAGACGTCAAAGACCTTTTCTGTCATAAGACGTCCCTAAACTCTTCTTTCTGCTAGCTCGTATTAGGAAGCCAGTACACTATAGTTATTCCCATACACTGTTTTTGACTCATTGTATAGCTAATACTGGTCTGATAGACTGACGCTAATAATATTTAAAGACCAATATCCAACACGGCTCCAGTGGTAGGTCTAACCCTCAAAGAATCAGCTGGCATAAGAAATACAGCATCAGTTAGCGAATGGAAAAGGCACTATTGATCACAGAATATTTCAGAAAACCAGTGCTAACTAGCAACAGTAAAATGTCTATTTCTAATCAGAGCCATTTTCTTAATTATATAGCAATATGTGTTATCTCTCAACTACGTTTTAATAACATAAGGGGCCATCCACATATTACGTACGCACTGAGGGGTCGGGGGTCGGATTTTGGCGATTTTGCGTACGGGTGCGAACGGGGGGGGGGACAAAATGTGTACGTACGCAAAATAAATTTCTAATTATGACGTCCACATTAGAGTATATTAATCAGTCTGTATTGTCCTATTGTCGTCCGATAGCATTTTATTACATTATATAAAAGCCATGTGCAGTTATTCTGTGGTGTGAACGAGACACCTATAATTTGTCTATATTGGCCCTCACTCATCGTTCTATCTGGCCTAAAGTTCAGACAGCCTGGAGCTGTCGAGACACTTTCTGCAGCTGGTCTTCCGGGGGTGCGTCAAGCGTACGTACGCAGAGGGGAGGTGGAAGAAAGTCCGCTTGCGAACAGGGTGGGAGGGAGTCCAATTTTCCGGGATTTTTGCGTACGTAATATATGGTGGGCCCCTAAGCGCTCCCGACTTCCTAGAAGTGTTATCACATGCTACACAAAACTACTATAAAACACTTATTTCATAATTTTCTTATTTCATTTTATATTTATTTCATATTCAATTCAACTAATAAAATGCACATATTAAATCCTATTTAAAATTATATAGAAAAACAACCAGAAATAGAGGAGGCAATTTTGGCACGGGGAGATTTTGTATCGTAAATGGGGAGATTCTATTTCAATGGGGAGACTTTGTCCGATACAATCTCCGGTGGGAGACATTATTTCGGCAAGACGGAGACTGTTTCGGGGAGACTCTATATCGTGATACCGGCACTGGACGGAGGTTGGAGTAATTCTAGTGGGTTCCTGATGAACATGCCCACCCCTCCTCCCCTCTACTCCCATTTCTCGCTCTATGAATAAAATTATAACCAGAAATAGAAATAGTGTCTTCCATTGGAGAACTCTAGCCAAGTTTCAGAAAGAGCAACCACAGTTATCGGAAGACAATTATGGATCTCGCGAATTTCCGCCAACTTAGGGACCAAATTTCTGCAATTGATATGTAGGACAGAAAATTTAGGCATTGTTGATTTGAACTTAATCGTAAGGGAATTCATGGAGCAGTAAGGGCTCTCCCAATTTAAAAAAAAATCAAAGTAGTCTTAATCAGGATCCATATCAATGGCAGTCGGGGACTCGTCCTCGAACACCTCAAGTATTATATGACTTTCGTCAACCAAATCAATTCTGTTATTGTTAATGGTTATTAGTTATTACAGTCCCAGCAAGATCAGACTCATCTCGTGTAAATGACAGAGTATCACAAATGCAGTAACAACAGAACCAGACATCATCAACGACATGGGTATCAGTTGGTTGATAATAACAGCAAAAATTATACAGCATGAAGAGCATTTAACTAGGTCAATTGATTTCTCAACAGTCCGAGCGCATATACCACAAAATCTTCAATGATCACTGTAACTAATGATTATTATTATTATTATTATTATTTTTTTTTTTTTTGCCCCGAGGTATACAGGATCCCTCAGGGACTTCAACATTATTTACAGAGTAGATTTGTCCGGAATGGGCCCTATTCGTCCAGGTTTAAGTTGTTGAAGGTACCCATAAAGGTTATATTATTATTATTATTATTATTATTATTATTATTATTATTATTATTATTATTATTATTATTATTATTATTATTATTATTATTATTATTATTCGTTTATTGACCCGTTGGCAAACCGCAACATGGTATATGAACATGACTAATTAGACAAAATAAAAAAATAAAATAAAGTTTAACTCGACAACCATTATCACATAAATTTGTAGCAGGTACCAGTTAGGCGACTATTTAAGGGCAAAGTACAAAACTCTGGGGATGAAGTTAGAGTCATCCTTAGGAGGGAGTGCAAAGATATGTACGATCAGCTCAAATGAGTTTCTGCTCGGAATGTTTTAACCATATTCTAACATTTGTTCAAACCGACAAAATATTAATGTGCTACAGTAACACACATTTAATAGTAATGAATAAATTGTTCCAATTACCAGGTATTATATTATGACAGTTTTAAGACATGAAACATAAGAGTGGTACTATGTATGGCCGTCAAATTAAAATTAATTCACAGTTTGGCCTAGCCGGTTTGAGATAAATGTGTGTAATTAAACTGTTTACGTTGGTAGGCGTCTTAAATTTGGTTTTATTTGAATAGCCGCGGGTTTGTGTAGCTTCTAATGGACACAGTACCTGCAAAAAGGTAGGCCAGGGATTGCATTGACGGGGGGGGGGGTTGAGAGCAGGGCTGTAGTCGAGGGTATACGCGGGTATACAGCGTATACTCACCTCTAGAGACCGTAAACTCACCTCTCAAAATATTTTCATTTATTCATATTAAAATACTGTAGCGTATAGGCCCTACTTACAAAATACTGTAGAGTATACTCACCTCTAATTTGTTTCGAAAACTAACCGGTACTCACCTCTAATTTTACCACTACAGCCATGGTTGAGAGGGTTCACTCCAATTCATTTTTCAACCCCTCCAGACAATTCAAACCCTGAGGTTTACTGCGCCAAGTGTGCATGAAATGTGTATTTTCTCTAACTAAAACATAAATCTGCATAGTCTTTTCTCTCAATGGCTATGGTTTAAGTAGGCCAGGAAAAGTCCTCTCTACCATAGGACAATGCTAGAATCTATTGCGGTCTTCTGTCTCAAAATGTCTCCATCTGAAAGCCACAAACCTGTAACTGCAACAACAGCGTATCTGAGCTTTTGCTTTTATAGGAATTCCATGTGGCCTACGTAAATATCACGATGGGTAACTCACCCCGTCCTGAAGTGTTCGCCCTTGAACGCTCTGAGGATCATGGAAAGACATGGAAACCGTGGCAGTTCTTCGCTGACACTCCGAGTGACTGTAACGTCTTCTTTGGACGTGATGGTTACAGCGACCGTATCGACAGAGACGATTCAGTGATCTGTGCAACAGAATACTCCAAGGTCGTTCCACTGGAAGGAGGAGAGGTATGCGTTTATGGGTGTTTTAGACAACTTTTAAAATTCAGCAATATATGCTCCTTAGTTTTTATATATATGTTTTAGAAGATATAAGACGCAAAATCACTAGAAGTCTTTTGTATGCCTCTTCCAGCAGGTGTCTTATGTGTAACGTTGCGCCGTTGGTAGCGCATACAGACCAATGACCCCAGAAACGGACAACCTCCTTTCTTCCCACAGGTGACACCTAGTGCACCCACAGCACCAGGATTCAAACCCCAGTCGCAGATATGAAAGCAAAGGCCATGGAAGTCTGCTTCTACTTCAGACGTGGATTGACTGTTTCATATACTATCTTTGCACCTAGCAGTAGCTGCTCTTCAATAAAGGCTAAGCATGGGTCGTTTTCTTAACAGGATAATAAGGATTAACAGATAGTAGGGGCCTGGTGACGTGACTTCCCAGAATTTCGCTCAATTTCTTACTTTCCTCCATCTGAATTCATGCCTGTACACTGTACAGTATCAATGACCTCGCAACAGGATGGCACCAAACACTGAAATGGAGATCAGGCCAGCGGGTCTGGGAGAGAACCTGTCAATCATTGACTGATCCCTGTAGCACCATCTATTTTTATAATTTGTGCATGCAAAATGTAAAGCGTTCGAACAGAAAATCAAATGCTAGCCGTCACATATTATCTGGGTGTTCGATGCGGGATCTAATCTCTAAAGTTTGGCGTATATTTCTTAGTCACGCATCCATTTTCAGACTCTAGAAGAATCATCTATATGTATATAATATATTTTTATATACAATAGGCCCAAAGATTCAGCACTCACTCGGCGGTAATATATTAGTAATATTAGACGGTGTAATTATCTTACACTGCTCAATCTGGAAAGAGCTGAAGTAGCAACTAAGTAAGTCATATATATAAATATAAATATATATATATATATATACATATATATATATATATGATCAGTGCTTTTTTTCTGGGGAAAAAGGTTCCGGAACGGAACAATAGGTTCAGGAACGCAATAATTATGGGCGAGCTAAAATTCCGAGAAAAACGGGTTTGGGGTTTGGAGGGGTCTAAATAAACACTGGAAACAGTTTAAAACACTTAAATTAAATTAAAATAACTAAATTATTGTATTTACTATTAAAATAAATAATTTTTTAGGAGCTGAAGAAAGGTGCCGGAACGCCGTTCCGGCGCGTTCCGGCTGAAAAAGCACTGTATATGATTATATATATCGGTAAATTGCTTGGCTCCCTGTTTCTCAGTTGAAACTCAAGACTATTACAGATGCTAAATCGTTATATGATTTACTTTTGAACGATGTCACAGTGTATCGGGTTCAGGAAACTGAGAATGAATTTTGCTGAATCCGCCGTCGTCCGAAAATTACTTCGTAAACTAGAAAGCCCACAAAGCACACGAAATACTGCACATACGTGTAATCTCGATCATACAATAGAGCAGAGTTTTTCAAACTGTGGTCCAAGAGGGGTCCGCGAAGGACATGGCGGTGGTCCGTGAGAGCGTTCTGAAAATATTCAGTAATGATTAACACTGCATGGTTTTAGCATTAGTAGACTGTTTTTTCTTCAAATTCATACGCTACTCAATATGCCCGTAACAGTGTCGATTCGATCATACCGTTTTTGTGACACTGCTGATAGTATAAATTTTTGCGTAGGCCTACTACGGTGACGTAAATAAGATAGTCACGCTACATTTCTAAGTAAGTATATTTTTAAATTAACGTTAGCAAACGCACAGCCCTTTACATACAATGTTACGTAAAGGGAAAGAAACACAGAACAATAAAGTAATAATAACTTTAGGCGAAAAATTTAATAATTGTAGCAGATGTCTAACTGTAGGCCTACAGCATCCTACCCAGGAGACCTCATCAGATAAAAGAGTCGAATCTTGGGAGAACCATCTTATGTGAACGCGTACGCAAATCATACCCGGTCTTTATAACGGGTGGTAGAAGGTCATGGGGGAGGTGACATAGGATATTTAAGAATGCTATTAAAGAGATCGCGATCAGCTTTATTGCAGAGTTCAGCAAAACGAATGAGGTAGGTAGCCAAGACGAAGAATATTATTGCTCCCAAATGATAAAGTTCCTGCTATAGCTAGCAAAGCCCAACCATACCTCGGAACAGTATTGCATACGGTTGACAGTCTGTGGTGGCTCGTATCACGTCGTGAAGCCTGGCGCCCGCGAGCCTTACGAAATCAAGATACGATGGGCGTAAATTAAGGGAATGCTTTGCCTTTACGCTCAGTCTTCGGGTAGAGGAGAACATCTAAACTTATCGGTTATCTCAGTGCCTAGTATTTGTGAGGACGAGACCCTTGAGATGCCGCATTTGGGTGGGGGACAGGATTTAAGGTTCTAGTCTAGAAATTTTTAAAAATTTGTGGAATTCGCCTCATTTTAAACTTTAAATGAACCATAATGCATAGTTTTTGCATAGAAAATCCATATTTCGTTTACGTTCGCTTGAATATCCTAACTATATCATTTTTGCTGTTTGTTGTAGGGTATGGATAACTTTTAGAAGCGTAAGAAGAGTGCTTATCTAAAAATAGCACTAGCCTAAGAATTGACAGTTTGTGCAAAGCAAACCAAGCATATCCCTTCCACTGACATTGCTGGTTTTTGGCGAAACCAATGTTATTGATTTATTTAAAATGACTGTGTTCCATGATTATTGCAGGAAGTTAATAAAAATGTAATCAGCATTCCTTTTTATATTCTAATAGTCATCAGCATCGTAAGCAAGCTTGTATTGTGGAAACAAGCTTAGTCTGCCTGTTATTATGATTAAATTTAAGCGATAAGTATACTTTATAAATTCTTGGGTCCGCGAGCTATCCCTAGAAAAAATAGGGGTTTCTGGTCCAAAAAGTTTGAAAACCTCTGCAATAGAGATATCGCATAGCCTATTGGTTCAATTCTTTGTGCTAGGCCTACTATATACTTCCATTTTGCATTGATGCGCAGATTTTCCTTTTGAGTGAACACTGATCCCATTGTAGATATATGTGTCGCTTGTCAATAATCGTCCAAGTTTCAACAATTTCTCACTTTCGCCGAGTCTGCAGAATTGGACCAAGGCAACGGACGTTCGTCTTCGGCTGTTGAGGACAAAAACCCTTCCTGAGAATCTCACGACCACAGATTCAACACTCGCTCGGAGGGTATACATTAGTTATATACGACGGTTTGATAATCTCACAATGCCCGATCTGGAAAGAGCTAATTTAGCAACTAAGCAAGTTGCAATAAGTAAGGCCTATTTCCACCAAAGCATTGCTATCAAAAGCTTGTGGAGTAGATGTAGTCGATTCAAAGGAAATTTGCGGCGCTAATGTATCCATCAATTATTCAAACTTTTCTGATGCTTGGAACCTTCGCAGAGCAAAGGAATGCCACGTCGCTTGCCAGCGAGTAATCAATGGACTTGCCAACATTACACCCGTAGGCTTATTTATACTGCGCCAAACCGTCACATCATATCATGCTGCTCATCACTTTTTAAATTTTACAGTTAAAATATATTGATAGGTCATTTTATCATTTTTTTCAGTACTACTACAGTATAAAGGACATCTCGATTGGTGGTCAGTGCATCTGCAATGGCCATGCCAGCGACTGTGATAGTACTGACCCTGTGAACAGAACCAAGCTGGTCTGCAAATGTCAGCACAACACGTGTGGCCTTCAGTGTGAAATATGTTGTCCTGGATTTGCGCAGAAATCTTGGCGACCCGCCACTCCAGATGCCAGCAATGCCTGCGAGCGTAAGGCTAATCGTGCTTTCAAGAAAACACATGAAATTTTAACGGTTCCTTTGTTCATTCTAACTTTCAGGAAATCCACCAGAAAGAAGATAGGATCTACACTGAACGTACTGCCCACCTCGAAATTGTTGAGTGGCGCTTTATAAAATGTTAGGTTATGATTACGATTATTGCAGAGGTTTTCTGGGCGACAATTTTAATTTAAAAGCTGATGACGAACCCGAACTGCAGTGTCATGTGAAACAGGTGATGACCATATGGCTTTAGCGTAGTCTCGTATGTGCTTTCTAGTCATACTGTATTATTCAATAATGTGACATAATTATGATGGACAGGCTCCATGCATCCTACAAAATACGTGCTTTTGGGAATATAAATGCATGTTACGGCAAAATTGCCGATTACATTTTCTTACTTCGGCGACAAACAAAACACGGACGAACCAATGTGACTACGTTTACGTGGAATTGTCGTGGTCATCGTAATCGTAAATTCAAAATCTCTAAAGCGCTACTCTAAAGCTAAGTGCAGAACGCCAGCTTATTAGTGAATGCGGTTATACGCCGCTGTCTATGTATTTTAGCGTGTCAGTGTCACGGCCACAGCAATGACTGTCGCTATGACCCTGAGGTCGACCGTAGCCGTAGCAGCATAGACATTCTTGGGCGATATAAGGGAGGCGGAGTGTGTGTCAACTGCCTTCATAACACGATGGGCATCAACTGTGAGCAGTGCAAACCTGGTTACTTTCGGCCATCTGACACACCCATCAACTCCAACCGCACTTGTCAAAGTAAGTTAAATAGTCTACTTTGCTAAATATATCGAATTCTGCTATAGTCCTTGCTCATAATACTGATAATAGTCAAAAAGCGGTCGTATTCGCTGAGTTGATCATCAACATAATCTACGAGGCTGATAAAATAAGTTACGTATAATTGGTTGACAATTTCAGTTTTTTTAAATTAATCTGTAACTCAATACTCTTGACTATTACAGATGGATAATAATTAGGCCTACCACGTCAGTTAGAGTAAACTAAATTTGGATTTGTAGGATGCAGATGTGAATTCGTGTATTCAACGGGAAATTGTATGGAAGGCACAGGTCAATGTTTGTGCGAACCAGAATATACTGGAGCCAAGTGCAACAGGTAACTACAGATAATCGCTTTGCTCTTGAGAAACTAGTGAGAGTGCAGGAGTTGGCCTGTGTGCAGATGTTCTATATTTTGAAGATGTTCGCGTTTAAAATAAAAGCTTCAACATCAAAATTAATTTAACACACAAGCTATCAACAAAAATGGTTTTCTCGTCTCCGTATAACATAAATGTCTCATTTGAGCGACTAAGATAGGATGCAATTGACACTAATTCATAAGCTTTGCAATTATCTCCAACAGACTCACACTTACCGTTGATAAGACCAATTTTAGTATTTTCAAATCTCATAGAAAAATTAAACCAGTAAAATGGTCCTTTTCATTTGATGGAGCTCCTATTACCCAAGTGGAACCTTATGATGTCCTTTGTACTTTACAGTAAGGGCACTATGTAATTTTGTTGGGAAAATTTTGCGTTCGCACGGCAGTTCATCATATATTTCGGATGATTTTGTCTTTATTTGAAGCTAATACTAAGATGCTTTCAAAATTTTAAGCTAAAGTGTTAAAGTGTTAAGGTTTAAAGTGTAAAGCGTCTGTTAATGAGCTGGTTCTAGCGACTTCGCTTTTTGGGCGTTGTAGAAATCTCCAGATTACGATTACGATATAAGTAATTAGGTATTTTAAGGAAAGTTTTGTGTCTATTAACCTGACTTTCTGACGTTCTCAATTAATTCATGCATACACTTTTCAGTACGGCTCTCAGTTAAATGACATTCCTGCAAATTCCAGTACTACTAATAATTAATTTTACCAAAAAATGTCAATGTCTTAATGTGAACACAATTGCTAACCAGCTTTGCTTTGTCGTGTATCGTTCGATCATTGTGACGATTGGTATTTTCAGGTGCCGTGATGGTTATTATGGTTACCCACGATGTTCTAAATGCCAGTGCCACGTCAACGGAACCCAGAACATGGTGTGTGAAGTCAGAGGAGACCGCTGCTCTTGCAAACCAAACTTTAACGGAACGAAGTGCGATCAGTGCGCTTTCGGCTATTACAACTTCCCTGAATGCCGATGTAAAGTCTAATATATGTTTGAGTAAATTTGTAGTAGTCAAGTAAGTAAGTACACTTCAATAATGCAAGACAAATGAGCACATTCACTTGATAATGAATAGTACGCCTTTATAATATAATAATGGTAATAATTTGTTCTTTAATTAAGCGCCTGCAAACGCACTGCGCTGTACAGTGAACATACATATAGTAAAAACGGCAGCCACGCAGGGCGCCTTGCATACATGTATATAGTAGAAGCACAAGATAACAGTTTTACAGGAGTCGAATATAGCTGTTTATAAGCGGCAGCCACACGGCGTCAATCATGGTCTACATTAATTTTTTAATTAGACTTAATAATTAAGCAGTTTTGTTAGCATTTTAGTAGCAAATGCAGACCTTGTTATTGATGCTTTCGAGTCCTAATGCATAACTGACTTATTTCAATTATGCAATCATCAAATACCAACTAATTGATTTCAATTGTGCACTCTCCAACTAGTAGTCTGCTTCCATTATCTCTTGTTTAACAGCATGCGACTGCGACATTATTGGCTGTCTTGCCGGAGGATGTGACGTGAAGAGTGGACAGTGTCATTGTCGCGCCAAATACGGTGGCCGCAGCTGTGACAGCTGTGCCCTTGGATACAACAACTACCCAGCCTGTGACTGTGCGTTGAATAATAATCCTGATGATTGTGAAGGTTTGCATACAGATTTACGTATGTAAATAAAATGGCGAATCACTTAGCTGCCATGCTACGAAACCTCTACATGTATTATATCTATAGAAAATGTTCTGATTGACAATAGTTATTTAATAAGTTTACCTTACATCTTTTATGTATATATCTTCTTCTCATCACATATGATGAGAATGTTGTGCGTAAATCCGCCCCAGCAGGCTAGCCTGTGTGGCAAAAGGCCTTTTTAGTTAAATATTATTATGTTCATTATCGCTGTGAACCCAAACCAGAAGCTGAACGACGATGAGAGACCGAGCGAATCTCTAGCGCTACAACGACGCTCCAACCAAAAGCGGTGCTTCGGAGAGGCTGAACGACGATGAAGATCCAGCGAGCGAAAAGCGAGGTTTCGTTGAGGCTGACCGACGATGAGGCTCTAGCGAGCGAAGAAGAAGGCTCCGGAGAGGCTGAGCGACGATGAAGATCCGGCGAGTCAAGAGCGAGGCTTGGGAGAGTATGAGCGACAACGAAGCTCCAGCGAACGAAGAGCGAGGCTTCGGAGAGGCAGAGCGACGATGAAGCTCCAGAGAGCGATGAGCGAGGTTTTGTACAGCCTGAGTGACAGAGGAAGATCCAGCGAGGGAAGAGCGAGGATAGGGAGAAGCTGACCGACAATGAAGCCACAGCGAGCGAAGATCGAGGCTTCGGAGAAGCAGAACGACGATGAAGCTCCAGCGAGCGAAAAGCGAGGTTTCGTTGACGGTGAGCGACGATGAGGTCCCAGCGAGCGAAGAGCGATGCTTGTGAGAGGCTGAGCGACAATGAAGCTAAAGTGAGCGAAAAGCGACGCTTCGGAGAGGCAGAACGACGATGAAGCTCCAGCGAGCGAAAAAAGAGGCTTGGGAGAAGGTGAGTGACGATGAAGATTCAGGGAGACAAGAGCGAGGCTTGGGAGAGCCTGAGCAACGATGAAGATCCAGCGAGCGTGGAGCGAAGCCTGGAAGAGGCCGAGTGACAATGAAGTTCCAGCAAGTGAAGAGCGAGGTTTCATTGAGGCTAAGCGACGATGAAGCTCCTGCGACCGAAGAGCGAGGCTCCGGAGAGGCTGAACGGTGATGAAAATCCAGCGAGCGAAGAGCGAGGTTTCGTTGAGGCTGAGCGACGAAAAAGCTTCATCGAGCGAAGAGCGAGGCTCCGGAGAGGCTGAGCGACGATGAAACTACAGCGAGCAAAGAGCGAGGCTTCGGAGAGGCTCAGCGACGATGAAGTTCCAGCGAGCGCAGAGCGAGGATTGGGAGAGGCTGAGCGACGATTAAGCACCAGACCACAGTTTGAAACAGAGCAACGATGAAACTCTAACGAGCGAAGAGCGAGGCTTGGGAGAGGCTCAGGGACTTTGAATCTGCAGCGAGCGCAGAGCGAGGTTTCGTTGAGGCTGAGCGACGATGACACTCCAAGGAGCGAAGAGCGAGGCATCAGGGAGGTTGAGCGACGATGAAGTTCCAGGGAGTAAAGAGCGAGGTTTGGGACAGGCTCAGCGACGATGAAGCTTCAGCGAGCGCGGAGCGAGGTTTGGGAGATGCTGTGCGACGATGAAACTCAAGCGTGCGCAGACCGAGGTTTCGTTGTGATTGAGAGACGATGTATCACCAGCGAGCGAAGAGCGAGGCTACGCAGAGGCTGGACGACGATGAAGATTCAGCGAGCGAAGAGCGAGTTTTCGTTGAGGCTGAGCGACGATGAAGTTCCAGCGAGCGAAGAGCGAGGCTCCGGGGAGGCGGAACGACGATGATGATGCAGCGTGTGAGGAGCGAGGACTGGAAGAGGCTGAGCGATAACGAAGCTACAACGAGCGACGAGCGAGGTTTAAGTGAGGTAGAACGACCACGAAGCTCCAGCGAGCGAAAAAAGAGACTTGAGAGAGAATGAGTAACGATGAAGATCCAGCGAGAAAAGAGAGAGGCTCGGCAGAGGCTGCTCGACGATGAAGCTTCAGCGACCAACGAGCGAGATTTTGGAGAGTTAGAGCGACGATGAAGCTCTAGCGAGCGCAGATTGAGGCTCCGGAAAGGCGTAGCGACGATGAAGATCCAGCGAGCGCAGAGCCAGGCTCCGGAGAGGCTGAGCAACGATGAAGATCCAGCGAGCGAAAAGCGAGGTTTCGTTGAGGCTGAGCGACGATGACGCTCCTGCGAGCGAAAAGCGAGGCTCCGGAGAGGCTGAGCGACTAAGAAGCTCAAGCGAGCGCAGAGCAAGGCTTGGGAGAGGCTGAGCGACGATGAAGCTCCAGCGAGCGCAGAGCAGGGTTTCGTTGAGGCTGGGCGACGATGAAGATCCAGCGAGCGAAAAGCGAGGCCTTGAAGAGGCCGTGTGACAACGAAGCTATAGCGAGCGAAGAGCGAGGTTTCGTTGAGGCTGAACGACGATGAAGATCCAGCCAGCGAAGAGCGAGGTTTCGTTGAGGCTGAGCGACTACGAAGCTACAGCGAGCGAAGAGCGAAGTTTAGGTGAGTTGAACGACGACGAAGCTCCAGCGAGCAAAAAAAGAAGCTTGAGAGAGGGTGAGTAACGATGAAGACCCAGCGAGACAAGAGAGAGGTTTCGATGAGGCTGAGCGACGATGAAGCTCCGGCGAGCTAGGAGAGAGGCCCCGGAGAGGCTAAGCGACGAGGAAGATTCAGCGAGCAAGGAGCGAGGCCTGGGAGAGGCTGATCGACAATGAAGCTAAAGTGAGCGAAAAGCGACGCTTCGGAGAGGCAGAACGACGATGAAGCTCCAGCGAGCGAAAAAAGAGGCTTGGGAGAAGGTGAGTGACGATGAAGATTCAGGGAGACAAGAGCAAGGCTTGGGAGAGCCTGAGCAACGATGAAGATCCAGCGAGCGTGGAGCGAAGCCTGGAAGAGGCCGAGTGACAATGAAGTTCCAGCAACTGAAGAGCGAGGTTTCATTGAGGCTAAGCGACGATGAAGCTCCTGCGATCGAAGAGCGAGGCTCCGGAGAGGCTGAACGGTGATGAAGATCCAGCGAGCGAAGAGCGAGGTTTCGTTGAGGCTGAGCGACGAAAAAGCTTCATCGAGCGAAGAGCGAGGCTCCGGAGAGCCTGAGCGACGATGAAACTACAGCGAGCAAAGAGCGAGGCTTCGGAGAGGCTCAGCGACGATGAAGTTCCAGCGAGCGCGGAGCGAGGTTTGGGAGATGCTGTGCGACGATGAAACTCAAGCGTGCGCAGACCGAGGTTTCGTTGTGATTGAGAGACGATGTATCACCAGCGAGCGAAGAGCGAGACTACGCAGAGGCTGGACGACGATGAAGATTCAGCGAGCGAAGAGCGAGTTTTCGTTGAGGCTGAGCGACGATGAAGTTCCAGCGAGCGAAGAGCGAGGCTCCGGGGAGGCTGAACGACGATGATGATGCAGCGTGTGAGGAGCGACGACTGGAAGAGGCTGAGCGATAACGAAGCTACAACGAGCGAAGAGCGAGGTTTAAGTGAGGTAGAACGACCACGAAGCTCCAGCGAGCGAAAAAAGAGACTTGAGAGAGAATGAGTAACGATGAAGATCCAGCGAGAAAAGAGAGAGGCTCGGCAGAGGCTGCTCGACGATGAAGCTTCAGCGACCAACGAGCGAGATTTTGGAGAGTTAGAGCGACGATGAAGCTCTAGCGAGCGCAGAGCGAGGCTCCAGAAAGGCTTAGCGACGATGAAGATCCAGCGAGCGCAGAGCCAGGCTCCGGAGAGGCTGAGCGACGATGAAGATCCAGCGAGCGAAAAGCGAGGTTTCGTTGAGGCTGAGCGACTAAGAAGCTCAAGCGAGCGCAGAGCAAGGCTTGGGAGAGGCTGAGCGACGATGAAGCTCCAGCGAGCGCAGAGCAGGGTTTCGTTGAGGCTGGGCGACGATGAAGATCCAGCGAGCGAAAAGCGAGGCCTTGAAGAGGCCGTGTGACAACGAAGCTATAGCGAGCGAAGAGCGAGGTTTCGTTGAGGCTGAACGACGATGAAGATCCAGCCAGCGAAGAGCGAGGTTTCGTTGAGGTTGAGCGACAACGAAGCTACAGCGAGCGAAGAGTGAAGTTTAGGTGAGTTGAACGACGACGAAGCTCCAGCGAGCAAAAAAAAAGAAGCTTGAGAGAGGGTGAGTAACGATGAAGACCCAGCGAGACAAGAGAGAGGTTTCGTTGAGGCTGAGCGACGATGAAGCTCCGGCGAGCGAGGAGAGAGGCCCCGGAGAGGCTAAGCGACGAGGAAGATTCAGCGAGCAAGGAGCGAGGCCTGGGAGAGGCTGATCGACAATGAAGCTAAAGTGAGCGAAAAGCGACGCTTCGGAGAGGCAGAACGACGATGAAGCTCCAGCGAGCGAAAAAAGAGGCTTGGGAGAAGGTGAGTGACGATGAAGATTCAGGGAGACAAGAGCAAGGCTTGGGAGAGCCTGAGCAACGATGAAGATCCAGCGAGCGTGGAGCGAAGCCTGGAAGAGGCCGAGTGACAATGAAGTTCCAGCAACTGAAGAGCGAGGTTTCATTGAGGCTAAGCGACGATGAAGCTCCTGCGATCGAAGAGCGAGGCTCCGGAGAGGCTGAACGACAACGAAGCTACAGCGAGCGAAGAGCGAAGTTTAGGTGAGTTGAACGACGACGAAGCTCCAGCGAGCGCAGAGCAGGGTTTCGTTGAGGCTGGGCGACGATGAAGATCCAGCGAGCGAAAAGCGAGGCCTTGAAGAGGCCGAGTGACAACGAAGCTATAGCGAGCGAAGAGCGAGGTTTCGTTGAGGCTGAACGACGATGAAGATCCAGCCAGCGAAGAGCGAAGTTTCGTTGAGGCTGAGCGACAACGAAGCTACAGCGAGCGAAGAGCGAAGTTTAGGTGAGTTGAACGACGACGAAGCTCCAGCGAGCAAAAAAAAAGCTTCAGAGAGAGTGAGTAACGATGAAGACCCAGCGAGACAAGAGAGAGGTTTCGTTGAGGCTGAGCGACGATGAAGCTCCGGCGAGCGAGGAGAGAGGCCCCGGAGAGGCTAAGCGACGAGGAAGAGTCAGCGAGCAAGGAGCGAGACCTGGGAGAGGCTGAGCGATCTTGAAGCGATGTTTAGGAGAGGTAGAACGACGATGAAGCTCCAGCGAGCACAGAGCGAGGTTTCGTTGAGGCTGAGCGACGACGAAGCAGCTCCTGGTTTTTTCGTCTTAGGTTGAGAATTTTCATCAGGACGGGCTTGACGGCAACCTGGACCGGTGGAGACCCGTCGTCAACATTCACCTCCGTCAAAGGAACCCCCATAACGAGTGCTGGAGGCAGTTGACTTCGTTTGTCGCAGACACAGGTCGCAGTCGACACTTCCGCCTCTCATCCACTTTTAGTAGGCTCTCGTTATTAAAGTGTTAACTTAATAAAGAAGGTCTAATATCATTCATGTCTCTGTGTTTTTATATATTTTTATTCCACACTTTAAAGTAACTGTAAAGTAAATGATGTGCCTGACCTTTGTGGTCACACTTGTGACTCGATCTACACATATTTCGTTTAACCCATGAACAATGATGCTGTTATATGCTACAGAAGGATATCAAACGAATGCCAAAGAGGCTGCAATGAAAGCAGTGAGCGCAAAGACAAGAGCGGAAAATGCTGAGCAAAAGATCAAGGTAATTGTGAATCGTTTTCAGGAAAACCAGCTTAAGTTGACTGAGATTGATAAAAACGTTGATCTTGCCAACCGTAACACGAGGAGACCAGAGAATGAGGTACAACTGGTCCCAACACTCGTTCCAAATGTCACCGACATTCTTTCCCGATTGAGCAGTCATGTAATGAGGACGTGACAGCTTGGACTTGACCTAAAGACCAACATCGCGCTGTTTTGGGACAACGTCAGTGTTTCACGTGATTAGGCAAATCTGATGAGTTCCGTTATTAGCTTTAAAATATATAATTTTATGCTAACCATTCACCATTCGATCAGTCGTTTCCATTAATTTTTACAGATTGTTTTCCTACTTCCGGTAAGCATGTGTTCTATGTTAGGTTACTGAATGCTAAAAGTGTCTAATGCAGAAGAATCAAACAGTTAACCATCTAAGCCTAGAACCAAATCCACAGAAATTTAGGATATGTCTACTGAGACGTAGAATTAGGTAGTGGTGAGGCTAACCGCTCCCCAAACTTTCATTATTCAGATGTACTGGTACATTTCTATGTCGTTATATTCAGAAAACAATACTCAACTATGTTCCAACAGAATAACCATTAGTGGAAATATGCGAAGTCCCAAGACGGCAGATATGAGTACGACTATCGTTATCCTTGACTGTTCTTGGCCTTCTAGATACGAGTTGGCGTCAAGTTCAAAGAGAACTCATCTCTCCAGGTGCGTAATGCTCGGACTCTGATGGCGGCCGGTATCTACAGTCGCGTCTCACTTTATTTCAAAACCACTGCGAACGATGGACTGCTTTTCTACACCGGACCAACTCAACGCCCAGAAGCGGTAGGAACGTGTAGCAATTTCGCCTGGTATGATGGAATATACATAATGTACGGTATTATTATGTACCGGTACATGGAACGATTTAGCCAGAAATGACGAAGTTCTAGAATGCAGTTCGCCACACGTATTAACCACCCTAAGTGTACTGCTATTATCACTACCCATATACACAAATTTATGCGATTTGTAGATACGCAAGTGCGGAATCATCACTTTAAAAGCTCAGCGGGGAAGAGATCACTAACTCCCTAAGACGGTTTACCCTGCATGTCCTACCCACCCCCTAGCGCGCCTACATGGAGCACATCTAGGAACCTTATACAGCCGATATGGGTCGCATCTAATGTCCATGGAAATCCTTGCAGGAATTCTGACACTGAAAATCAAATTTTTGATAATAGATATAGCCACTGATTCTGAAAATGGTGTGAGAGGGGCTAGTCGGTCATGTGCGTGCTCTAGGTCTAGAGAGCGTAATTAACTGTTCTCGAGCGGTTGCTCTCTGTGTCTCTGTCTGTCTGTCTGTCTGTCTGTTTGTCTCTATCTATCTATCTATCTATCTATCTATCTATCTATCTATCTATCTATCTATCTATCTATCTATCTATCTATCTATCTATCTATCTATCTATCTATCTATCTATCTATCTATCTATCTATCTATCTATCTATCTATCCGTCCCGTCCGCCCGTCCCATCCATCCATCCATATATATATATATATATATATATATATATATATATATATATATATATATATATATATATATATATATATATTATACATATGTAGTGGCTGTAGTGGCAGATTCAGCTGAGAGTGGCCGTGTCCACGATGCGGCGTCAAATTGCACTGTCTTGAGCCTTCTTTCTTCCAGGCAGTGGGTAGGCCCATGTTAGCAATCATCGGATCATTCTTGACGACTCTAATCCATTTGACCTTAAGTAGACCGCATTGTCTTTTCCAATCCTGTGGAGGCTGGTTCAGGGCTCTTCTGTGGTCCCCATCTCCTGCGGACCAAGCTTCTGGACTGTTGTAGAGATGGGTGTCGTGCTGTTCTCCTCCTCATTGTCAAGTTGGTGATGTGATCATTGTAGGAGAACCGCAAGATCCTTCTGAGACATCGCGTGTCGAAGGCTACAAGCGATTGCGTCAGTGATGCTTAACTGAACTCTTCTGCATATGCAGCTCTGGAAATATAAAACAATGAACGTCTTTGTTTGAATTTATCAATTGTTTTTGTCTAGTGGAACTACATGTCTTTGCAACTCGTTGGTGGAAGAGCTGTGTTTAAATTCGATCTCGGCTCTGGGGCAGCTAACATCACGAATGATAAATTTATTTCTGATGGCGTTTGGCATAAAGCCATCATGGAAAGGTTAGTTGTTTTGAATGCTGACTCGCAATAGGAAATGCTTTTATTTATTGTTTATGACATAGCATAACATAACATAAGCGAACGCTTGTAATGGGCAACTTCCGGGGAAACATTTATCAGCAGCGCTCTCGACCAAACAGTGAGATCCAACGATCAAATTGCTCTGTTGTTCAATATGGAACGCTTCACAAACGTGTGTAGTCTTTTATACTCACCGCTTTGTGATTAAAATCACTTTATATTACCACTAAATTAAGATTAATACAGTGCCCTGAATTCCGTAACGTTCATGGTCTTAGTTGTGGTCTTGAATATTCGGTCTTGGTAATTAGTGGTCCCTAGTCTTAGTCTGGGACCATGTGATCTTGGTCAGGGTCTACGTCTGGTAATTTTGGCCTTGCCTACAACACTGAAATTAAGCCATAAGACATACTCGCTATCGATATGCAAACTTGTCTATTCTTATCTTGCACCGCTGCACGGAAGTCCCTGAGTAGCTAATCGTTATATAGCCCCATTATCTTTTACTGTAGAGTGCATTACAAAGATTAAATTAACTGCGATTAAGTGATATTTTATTGTTTGAAACTAGGAGTGGACGAAGCGGAACACTGGCCATTCGAACACCTAATGAAAAAAGGATCACAGCAGAAGGAAGATCTGACGGAGAGTCTCTAGTTCTCAACTTTGATGACACGACTCGTGTCTTTATCGGTGGAATTACTAATGCAGAGAAGGTGATTTATCTATAACTGGTTGAATTGATGAAATCGTTGTCCGTGATGGGGAACGGGTGTCTTGGTTCCAGGGCTGAAGTCTCTAGGTGCTTGAGTTTGTTATCGATAGTGTTTTACTTCTCTTTATCCCTGCATTTTGACTATCTCCGATCAGTTACAGGTTTGGTTCTTTTATGCAACCTCACATTAGTTCTCATACCAATTCGATCAGCATAGTTTAAATAATCCATAAAAAGAAACACAGAAGATAGATGCTATCTCGAGTAAGGATATATATTGTATTTCCTGCTCAATTTTAGAACGATCTGAAGGATATCTTGCCGTTTTTAAATTTCACTGGATACATTCAGGATGTCAGTTTTGACGGAGCTGCAGTAGGACTTTTGAACATTGTATCAGCAGAAAACGTCGAAGGATGCTTTTTTAGGTTTGTTTTATGGTTCTCTCTTCAATTTTCCTGCCCGAGGGAATCTTCTAACACCTAATGGCGCGCTCATCTATACGACGGGCTTCTTTCCTGCATCTGGGAAAGTGATTGTGTCCGACCTTTGTTCCTGTTATATGAACTTTTTACATGATGCAAGTATAGGCCTATACTAAACGGTTTCTTCACATAGATTATCACACAAACCAATCAGCAAGCATCGTTTAATACCGTTCTTCTGATAATTTACAGTGATGTCTCAGAAGAACCTCAGATCAATGCTTACATGTTTGGTGGTAATGGATACGTCATCCTGGCCAAGAATCGGTTCAACCCAGCCAAAGCCAGTCTTGTCAAGTTCAGTTTCCGAACATTTGCCAGTGAAGGGCTCATGTTCCTTATGGGAATGCCGGGAAAAGACTTTCTTTCACTTGAGCTCAAAGACGGAAAGGTCATTTACAAATATGATCTGGGTTCTGGCCGGGCAACAATCGCTTCAACACAACGTTATAACGATGGCAAATGGCACGCAGTCATAGCCAGGCACGCAGAACAGGATGGAATTCTGACAATAGACTCGAGCACTGGTCAGTAGCAAAATGGATGTCTTGAGAGAGCAATTGAATCAGTTTAGATGTTTGCATAATGAACTATTTCATATTTCATTTTATGCGGTACTCGATTATTGCCCGTCCTAAGAGGTTTAGAAAGAAAATTACGATTACGATTACGATTACTACGTTGAAAATGTAGTGCTAACGGGATTCCCAATGTATCGTTACATCCGCCACATAACGGATTACGCTGCTACTAATACCGCACACTGCACAATATGAAGTTGACCCTCGGAAAATACTCCAGAGTCGTAATAGGCCTAATACTTGCAACCGTTAAACAAATTATATATATATGTATGTATGTATGTATGTATATATATATGTATGTATGTATGTATGTATGGATGTATATATATATATATGTATGTATATATATATATATATATATATATATATATATATATATATATATATATATATATATATATATATATATATATATATATAGGATTATGCCCGTCATAACACAGTTGAGAAAAGAATTTGAAAATCTAGTGTGCAGCCAACCACGTATCCAGTTAGACACGCGGCTTAAGTAAATTGGCTCGTTTAAACCCGTTAAGCTCATTCGTTTCAGCCTGTTCACCAACTAAATAAATTAGTTTTAGCCCGTTTTATGCCGTCATTTTAAAAGAACAGCCCTTTACGGTATAATTAAATTTTCTTTGAATTAACAGTAAAACGAGCGTCCGTTGGAGAGTCGCTATATATACACTGTGAACGGAAAAAAACCATACCTCTACCATAAATAGGGAAATTAACACCAAATATTGAAAATGTTATTGAGCTTAAAACTATTTTATTCCAAACTATAATCTCAGATAATAATGCGCTAAAGCAGTTAAAAATTGACGTGCCCGTGACGTCATTTGTAATAAAACATCCGTTACAAAATGGCGTTCAGTGAAGAGGATAGAATCGTAATACAATATTTACGCCAGAATCAGAATTACAGTGCAAAACGTTTTCTTAGGGAATTTCCGGGTAAAGCATGGAAACTTGGTGGACTACAGTACCTTCTGCAAAAGATTGATAGAACTGGTTCATGCAAGCGTCAAGTGGGCAGCGGTAGACCTCGTACTGCAAGAAATAACGAAAACATCCAACAGGTGCAAGATCTTGTGTTGAGTCAAGAAGACAGGCCACAAACTCATCTCACACAAAGAGAAATAGCACGAGAGGTAGGCATTTCTCAAACGTCTGTGAATGAAATTGTGAAGATTGATCTTCGTTTAAAATGTTTTAAGAAACGAAGAGCGACTGAACTTACGGAGGCCAACAAACAGGCACGGCTTGAGCGATCAAGGCAGTTGTTGATTCGCTATCCTGCTAACTTAGTACATTTCATTTGGTTCACCGACGAAAAGCTGTTCACTGTTGCTTCACCTTCAAATAGTCAAAATGATCGCCTGTATGCTGCCCTCGGAACACTGAAGAAAAACATCCCTGCGAGTCGATTGCTACGCACACGCTCGACATTCAGCAAGACAGTAATGGTTTCGGTCGGTGTGTCGGCGCTTGGCAGAACAGCGATACACTTCGTGGAACCTGGGGTTAAAATTAATGGTGCGTACTACCGTGATGTTTTGTTGCTGCAGAAATTGCTACCAGATATCCGAGAGTTGTCTGAATATTATACGTTTCAACAGGATGGTGCTCCGGCACACCGAGCTCGCGATACTGTTGAACTTCTTACAAACGAAACTCCAGATTTCATACCCCCTACACTTTGGCCTCCAAATAGCCCGGACCTTAATCCCGTGGACTACAAAATCTGGGGTGTGATGCAAGAAAAAGTTTACAAGACAAAAGTGCGCGATGTCGGAGAACTGCGTGAACGTATAACTCAGGCATGGGATGAATTTGATCAAGCTGTAATCGATTCAGCAATTAGTCAGTGGCGAGCGCGTCTTTGTGCGTGTGTTGAGGCCAAAGGAGGACATTTTGAACACACATTATAACTAAAAAATAATAGTCATGTGATTCATATCCTTTAAACTGAAGTTCCACCACGTTTTATTAAAATATGCAAATTATTACACAAATTATCGTAGTAATAAGAGAGGTATGGTTTTTTTCCGTTCACAGTGTATATTCATTGGCGTCACTGGTCATGATTATTCATTAGTTGGAGACGGTCAATGAGCGTAACAAGGAAATGTTCACATGACGGCCAAAATATCTGTTCTTTTATATTTTTCTTGATTTATTCGTATATTTCACATTGCTTCAATATTTTGTACTATAAGTTTGATTCTTTTCTGATATTGTCGGATTTGTTTTAATTTTGTAGTAGATAGCGCACGATCGCCTGGCAACTTCAAGGAACTTAACGTTGATAATGGCATCTACTTTGGGGGTTTCAAAGGAACACACACCTACTCCTATGCGTCAGTATCAATAGTATCTTTATACATCCCAAAGTTTGGTTTAAGTTATATGTAATAGCTAATGTGAATCTGTTTTTTCTTCTTCAAATTGTCTATTTTGTTTTAAGTCATGATAATGTTGGTGCTCTTGAATTCTATGTTAATATTCCACTATTCAATTCATTTCGTCAGCACTTCACAGAATTATTTCGATTAGAAATTTGAATTGTTCAGGAGGACAATTATTGTAGATTAGTATGATTATATTTCGCATATGATAGCCGTTTGGGGATTCTGCTGAAATTTCTTCTAGATCTGTGACTCAAAAAGGCTTTAAAGGTTGCATCAAGGACATTCAACTTGGATCCACAAGACGGAATATCAATGAACACATTGAGGCCAACGATGTTCTGCCAGGATGCCCAGAGGTTCGCTTGGTGGTTTACCTTTTTAAAGTCAGATCATTTATCGGTTTCTTGTATTGGACATTGAGGGCTTCCTTACACCTTGCATTTTGTAACTCGAGTTTACTTGAGAACACGAGTAGGGCCTACTGACACGATGAGTTTGTAAATATTTGCCAGTAAAGGATAGATTTTAGTCATAGACGCGTTAAATTACCAGGCGTTCAGCCTTCTGACTTGGAACTTGCGTCCATTGTCGATTTACTCTTTTTATAAAAAAAATGAACGAAGAGTCCGATTTGGCTTAGATGTTTTTTAAGTTGTCTATTTTGTTTCAAGTCATGATAATTTTGATGCTCTTGAATTCTGTGTTAATATTACACTATTTATGCCTTCAGCGTTTCACAAAATTATGTTGATTAGAAGTTTGCATTATTCAGGAGTACAATATTGTAGATTAATATGATTTTTTCATATATGATAGCTGTTTGGGGATTCTGTGGAAAATAGTTATTAAATTCTGGGTTATTCGAGGTCATTTCAATATCAGAAAAATGAAATCTAACAAAAATCAGAGTTAGCCAGTTTCAACAATTATTGGCCGAGACCTGGTCATTTTAAGGTAAAGAAAGGTTATTTTAGAGGAGGTCAGGGAAATGGCCATAGCTCAAACGTTATTTAAGAGGCCTGATTTTAATGTCATGGCTCATGCGTTTGTATGTGATCATAGTAATTAGTGTAATTTTAGTACGTACTGGCCTACCGAATACGTTTTCCGCGGTTCTGCCATATCTCTCAGAACAGGCTTGACAAATCTGTGATTACCTCTTTTGTTCTGTATTCAATTTAAGTTTTTTTTCTCTAGTGGCAACAGCGCTTTCGGATCAGGCGCCTAAATACCTGGGTGACCTCCTTCATCGCGTGCTTCAGCTTTTTTCGCCGTTGTCTTTGCTCACATGATCGTGGTGATTTGCTGTTCCCTTGAGCTACGACATCTATGGCTCAGTAGACGGCTTTGCTCTTGTGGGTCTGTCACTTTAAAACAGTCTTCGACCTGCTTATTATTCGAGCTCAGGCGGTTGCTTGAGGTGAAACTGCTACAATTCGTTGCCTTGAAACTCACCAATGTTTTCAGAGACTGTCATGGTTAGAGCGTCCGTGAGCAATTTATTTCGTAGGAAGAGCTAAATACACTAACGAATACAATACAATAATAATTTGAAGCGATAATTATTACCTATTATGACGAATCACATTTTTATCGTGTTTTGTTGCAAAATGAAAACTTGTATCTTTGCTGTTGTCTCTGAATACAGACGACAATTCGTGTGATTTCATTTATACCCAACGTAAATAATTCCTACATCAGTGTTGATCCAGTCAATATCGGTGAACCATTTGAGATGTCCATGAAATTTAACACCGTTGAAAAGGATGGACTTCTGTCTTATGTTACAGATGACATAAAAACACAGGTAATAATTAATCAGTTACGTGATATTATAAGCACAAAGCAAAACGATAACAGTTGCAATTCTTATGCTAACAGTGATGAAGCTAATGTAGGTGAAATGTTAAGCAGTTTTCTGATGATATAATTTGCAAAGTGGAAGAATGCATTTTCGTCATGAAATACTGACTTGTATAGACAGCAAGTCAATATTCGAATAAGCCGATACGTTGATCGAGATGTACAACAACCTTTAAGCGAAACTGTCTCGGCATAAGCAAAGCCAAATCGCAACTCGTGAAGTAAGGACACAAAGGTGTTTACTTTAAATGAAACTACAATTAGGAAATGTGTATCACAAAAATGCCTCGGCATCAAATAGAATATCCACAGGGTAACTAGTTTATTCATCAGCACCAAAACTCAGTTGAATCTCATCCGCAAGAACCAAATTGCTAGATTAGGTTCAGTGCCACAATCAAAATTCCGAGTGTATATCCAAAGAAGCGGATGAGATGCAGGCAAAAATGACTGGTGCTGTGGGTGCAGTTAAGCACTCTTAACTTGAAAACACGTAATGCGAATATTGGTTAGCATTATTTTTCAAACTAATCTACTAATAAGCCAAATGCACTGTATCCCATGGCTTAGTATCCAGATAAAAACCCTTCGAAGCTCACAATTGTGTTTTGAGTTTGAATTTATCTTCCAATACAAGGCTCAAAATTAGAGGATAGTCTAACAAAGCTGAGTAAAAAACGTCTAACTTACTGAATCATACTTTTGAACTAATCAATGGAAGAGACAATCATGGAGACAACCCTTTTTCAAGCGATCAGTCCAGCGACCCTTCCAGTTGTCCTTTTGACATCTAAGCTGCAGTAGGTCTATATACGCTTCAAATATATCAGTCCAAATGTCCGTATCACCCGGTTCGGTGATTCAATAAATTTCTTTAAAAAATTATTGTGAAGCTAAAGCATCAATACTTCATAAATTGTAGTGTGATTTCTCTCATGGAAAAGTTTAATGTATGCATATTCGCATATTATTGCAGCAACTGTGTTGGTCAAAATATGCAGAATTACAATCATAATAATCAGATCCTAAGCATGCCTTGATTTTATTTTTATAGAACAGCGCCCTCTCACTATCTTTAAGAGATGGAAAAGTGGTTGTAAGGAACATTGTCGAAGGCCGCATGACTGCATTGCAATCCAGGGATGCAACTTACAGTGATGGTCGCTGGCATTATCTGACTGTCAGAAAAGATGGTGAAGAGTGAGTCAACGATTCTTAGAAAGAAAGGATTAACAGAACCTGTTTAAACTTAGTTTTTCATTGTTTAAGAAACTGTTTCTTGGCTCAGACTTAGGAAAAACAATAATCAATCTGCAATTTATGTTGTCACTATGTCAATATATTTTTTACACCACTCTGCTTTAACTGCTAGCAATCGGCGAAGTGATTTCATGTGGTGGATGTTTCATAGCCGTCTACATGCACTTACGAGGCTGAGAAAGGTTGCCGAGATTAGTTTTGTATCTTCTACGGAAATGTGCCCCGTTACTGAATATGCAAAAAATAAACGTGTAAATAGTAGGCCCCTGCATTCACTTACATTTATAAAATCTTAGAGTTCTTGTAATATATGATAATTATTGGTGAAAAATTGTTCTGTCTGAACTTGTCACGATGTGCAGACTATGTCTTTGTAAATGTTCTAGCATGTCGCTGCACATAGATGATTCTGACACTGCGACTATAAAGGTTGAGGGTAAACGCATAACTATGACAAATTCACCGCTCTTCTTTGGTGGCTTTCCGTCAACACACAGTATTATTCTGGAGAACGTGGCCAGCTCAACGCCATTTGTTGGATGCATCGGAGACGCAACCATCAGACAAGAGTAAGATACAGGGCATATTTTAACTGTATAACTAGTGGGACAAATGTCCCAGTAGTCTTAGGATTTGTCCCAGTAGTCAGAGCGATTTGTCCCAGGCAATGTATGTATAAAGTACAACTAGTGGGACAAATGTTGCAAGAATTTAAAGATTTGTCCCAGTAGTATAATGAGAAAGGTATGACATTACTGTTGAATGACCCCTTGTTATTGGTTGGAGACCCGAGAAAAGTTGTAAAAGAAGGTGATGACTAAAAAAAAAAAGGTCATAAACTTTTTTCGGAGATGAATTTTTAAATTTGTTGAGAAAAAGTCTAAAAGTTTGTGGTTTGTGAAGATTTTGTCCCAGTAGTAAAAATTCCTTAAAATATGCACTGGTAAGATATCAGTAGTTCATGTGTAGGCCTACATAAATTATTTACTCGTGATTTCTTAACACTGCAAACGAGCTGCATTGGTTTCCCTTTTGGTAGGCCTACACTCTTTTGCTTACGGGCGTGGACTGGGACTCAAGTTTGAAATCATCCATTGGTATAGTTTTCGTCTGCACTTTGTCGTGATTTAAAGGCATTTAGGGCCTACTTAGGACTGCTATATCAGAAATCAGAAAATGCAAGATAAGAGATGTGGACATTTTCAGGTTCATCAACTTTGCCGATGTTTCTCCGTACAGCATGACTGGAGTAATTCTGGGCTGCTGCCATATTCCAGAAACAACACCCAACACAAAAGCATTCACTACCGTAATTCCCACTTTACCGATCACTACACCGACCAATTTACCGACCACTTTACCGACCACTTTACCGACAACTGTATCGACCACTTTACCGACAAGAGCATCAGTTGCACCAACAGGTGGTCATCACAGTTTTCTTATTAGATTCACAAATATTCACAATTACTGTATCCAGTCGTTTCTTTTAACCATTAGAATATGGGACGTGTAGAAACGGTGAGTCATAATACTAACCACTTAGACTTGTTAGCTACAAAGTTAACAGCGTGCGTCAAGGTGCCTCTGCGCACGAGAATGCCAGTTCGCATACCGATTGTGCCCTATCTAAAATACTTGAATATCTGGCTACTGCGGTCCGGATACATGGACCTTGATTGACGTACATGGCAGTGAGGCACCTGTTCAAACTGGCAGCGTTGGTGAAGGATCTCAACCGATAAATTCATTGCAAAATGAACAGAGTGGAGCCCGTAGCGACACTATAGAAAAGCATGTACGACTAGATGTACAATGCAAAATGATTAAATATTACCACTTAGAAGTTCGCTGTGAATAGAATTTTCTGTGGTCATGAACATAATCAACATGATCAACTTACTCGTAATCAACATAATTTCTTATTACAATCCGATATTTTTTTCTTTCTTTTCTGAAACTTATGCAATCATATGGCTGACGAGAGCAAACTGATGACTCGCAATAGGTAGGACAAGTTCCGTTAGTAGTTTTCTTGCTGTGAGGAAATTACTGAGAGGATGGAGATTCATCAGACCTTAGTCCTTGGAGAAAAGTTTACTGGGTTATTGTAAGACCACATGCACGCTTTCCTGTTGTAGAACTGCCATCTGATAAGTGCTTCCTGCCTATTGAACCATTGGAGGCCGATGATGACGTAATAGAAACAGGTTATCGTTTTGGTTCCCGATCAGACAGCAGACAAGAATATGACATCTTTCCCAACGTCAATTTCGACAGGTAAGTGGATGACATTTAATTATACGTTTATTTCAACATGTTGTTGACTGCTTAATATGATCAGGATGAGACTGTGTGATGAGACTGTGAGATGAGACTGTGAGATGAGACTGTGAGATGAGACTGTGAGATGAACCTGATGTTTTTGTATGGAGTCATGAATTGATAATTAAATGCTTATTTTAAATGTCCGTATATTTTCTGAATTTCTGTTAGTATTTACATAAGACTGACATATTTGACTGGCAAAATATTATGTTTTAAATAGAAATACTTTGTTATATGCAGAAATGCCGAAACATTATTAAGTATGCGTTTTGCAAGCTTATAAAATTCAAAATGCTCTTTGATTAACAGAGTAAATTACAGTGTTCAGTTCAGGACAACATCGAGCAAGGGTGTTTTATTTTATGTTGCCAACAAAGAACATGTTGCCTTTGTTGGCATCTATGTCAACAAAGGTCTCGTTAGTGCTGCCTTCAACTGCGGCGGAGGGGTGGCACGTGCAACATCAACCAGCGCTTACAATGATGGTCAGTGGCACAAAGTGAGTTCATCCAGGTGGATGTTTAGCCAATCACACACTCGTACATTTTGCATAATGAGAATTATTAACGTGCCTACGATCTTCGGATACTTAAATGGCAGTGCAGAATCTGACCAATAACAGCGAAAATTGTTTTGTGATTTCATACCTGGACAGCCACATTCGTTGGGCTTACAATGAGCCCATAATCTGCTACCATTTAGCCATAATCGGCACGATGTTGGCCCGCTTTTGGGACCAATAAACATGACTGTCTCGGATGAAGAAGACAAGTCCCTTAAGATAGCCTGAGAAGCAGCCAAAGGTATAAAGTGTTGGCGATGCAGTTGTTTACTATGGGGATTTGAGAGTAGTGGCCGGTCCTCTCCCTCCCTGTCTGATCTTCCTACCGACAGTGTACGGTATGACGTACTAATTATGGATGACTTGGCCAGAGGCGGAGGTGGAACAGAAATGCCAAATAAATTTCTGCTCTGAATTTGGACCCAGATCTCGTGGTTGAAAGTTCAGCACAATGACCACTGTACAATCGCCCACCTCCTCTGGTTGTCTGGGAAGAAAGCCAAAAAATATGTCAACGTGGAAGTTAGCTCTTGAATCAGTTCTTCGGACTGTGCTTTGCTTAATCAAAATTCATGGAACATATGTGTTTAGTAAGTAGAAGTTTCATGACATTTCTTTCACTTGTGTCTATTCTCCATATGCCCTCCTTGTGGTGTGGTGTTTTTTTGTCAAATATGATATTTTAAATGTATCTGTGGAGTCAGCTGTTTTCTTCACAACCCTAGTAAAATCACAGTTTTACTATATACCACGAAGTATTTGAATCAAACTTATCCCCTTTGCAACAATAATGGTCTTAGTTACTTGATATCAGTTTGAAATGTCGCGACCTTGAATTGCAGTTGGTTTTCGAACGCAGTCAAAAGGAGGGTACACTTACGATAGATGATGGGGCAGAAACAGTTTCTGTGACAGCCTCTGGAATCCTAGAGAGTATTGATTTCATTGCTCCATACTATGTGGGTGGTCTGCCTTCTGACTTCAGCAGCAAGGGTGCCATTAATCTAGAGGTATCACTTAAACTTACTGCCTAAGTTATAACTCGCACGCGTTCACAATTTCACGATAATGATACAGTTAGTACGGTTCTTAATTGATGATCTAAGCAGATATTCGATCGTTTTTCACAATGATAGAACTTTCTTTGGATGATAGTACTGTCTCAGTAGACACAATAACAGCTTTTAAGAAGAAGCTAGGGAAATTGGGCTATCAAGCGTTCGAGATTAATTTGCAGTGGTTCTAACACCACTTAAAACCCTTGTTATGTTATGTTATGTTAAGACCAATTATCATGATTATGACGTTTAATGAAGCTGAGACCCCTTATAGGCCTATCGCCTTTATTTCTTTCATAATTTTTTTACTCTTTTATGAAACTTACCTTTCTTATGGCTCCTAACTTCGGTTTAATGTGACGTAAGCTTAAAGCTTTGTCGTTCCAATAAATTTATAAGTAATAAATTAATGCGGCTTTTTAGTCTACCAAGAAGAGATTGTTCTTGGTAGATATATAAGCCGTATAAATTTCGTGTGCGTACGTCTGAATATTTGCAGAATCTTTCTTCGAGTTTTGTCGGTTGTCTTAAAAATTTCCTCCAAGATGGTAAAGAAATAGGTGTACCTGATCGAGCTGTAGCAATTGACAACTGTTTATCATCTGAGGAGGTCGGAACTTTCTTCTACTCGGACGCTGGACACCTTGTTTTATGTAAGTACGGTCGACGCCCTTTTTGTGCATAACGGATAAGTACATAATTCGCTTATATGCACAGAGTATGACCGGTGCCGTTTTAATATATGGTATTTTAAAGAAAGAAAACTCCGGATATTGTGCATGTCGCATAGCCTATGTACCGGTACATAATTCGGTTATGTGTAGAGCCCGTTATGCATTGCTATAGGCTATGTGCATCAACGTCGCTTAGTTGCTTAGGCATCTTAGAACATTCAGTTCGTCCGCGGAAAAGAAACGACTCTGGTGTTGACGTTAAAGTCGACATTCCGGAGTGTGCACGCTGTTCCTGTAGTTTGCTTGACACTCGTTTTCGGCACTTCTAATTTAACGCTTTGATATACTATTACTGAATTGTAACTGAATTCGTTATAGTATGTACGCTCCATATCTGTTATTAAATTTTACACAGTAGGCCTACATGTGAACTTCTCTTATGTGCATAAGTCGGTTAAGTGCATAGGTTCAAGGCAGTTCCGAGGCTATGTACTTAAGCGGCATCGACTGTATTTTGTAGCAGTGAAAAGATCGTTGAAATCATGTCTTATGCTGCTTAAAGACATCTCAAAGGCTGTCACGGTGAATGCCAGTGATGCAGGCCAGTGTTAAGGACAATATGCCACAAGCAAAGACAAGTATTTTACTCCAAGCATGTCACACATCTGACTTTGAAATGAAAACTGGTAATTATTGTGCCAAGGATGACCCTACCCAAGAAACAAAAGTTTGATGTTGTGTTCTATATCGCCGAACATGTAGGCGTAATAGGCTACACAGTATAGTCTCTTAATATCCTTTTTTTACTATTTTACTCCAGCAGCGTAATCTGTTTCTTAAATAACTTTATTTCGCCTTTTAGTACTTACACAAAATAATTCTTGTGTTTGTTTTCACGGGATAAACTTGTTCTTTTTTCCAAGCTGACAATTTCACGGTGGGACTTAATCTTGAAATTACACTTGAGATCAAGCCACGAACAATGTCTGGTGTCCTCTTGTCCGTACACAACGAAGGGAGAGGACCACCAGGTGGAGACTACCTTGTTCTGCAGATGGTTAATGGACAGGTGCGTATTTCTCTGTCTTATTGGTTCCTAATTGACCCTACTTGGTACGATATTTTTATCACCATTTTGATCATGCCTTCTTCCGACACCTTGAGTATTTAAATGACCGATTTTATAATATTCGAAGTGGTGTTTGCGTTTAAGGTTATCTTTAGCATGGATAATGGCAAAGGTGACGTTAGCACAAAGTATGTACCACCAGCAAAGAACCAACTATGTGATGGCAAGTGGCACACAATACGTGGTAAGTGTATAAAACTATTACTGAATTTCCTATTATTGCTGTTAAAGGATATACCAAAAAAGGTTTACACATATTTTTATTAATAGTTAAATTTTTTAGTAATTTAGTTGGATAAAAGACTCTCACTAGAAAATATATGTATTACAAATTTTCTAGGCTAGTTATATTATTCTGTATTATTTGTAATTATGATTTTTTTGTGATTGGTGTTCTTAGCTCAAAAGGTCAAGAATGTGGTAATTCTGGAGGTAGACCAAGTACGTACTTCTCCTGGATCTGGTCAACCTGGTGTTTCCCACACAAACACAGAAGACCCACTTTACGTGGGTGGTGTGCCAGGTAAGATTGCAGGTCATTAGTTTCAATCTGTAAACCTTATCCATGATACTTTTATTTAATCAAATATTTTGATAATGTGATGTTCAATATAATAATATTAATAATAATAATAATTAAAGTAATAATTATTATTAATAATAATAATAATAATTAGCCGTTCCAGACCCTTAGCGGTTTTACTAATCTTTACCTCGGGTCATAAATAAATAATAATAATAATAATGATCATTATTATTATTATTATTATTATTATTATTATTATTATTATTATTATTATTATTATTATTATTATATGAAGATTTATGTAGTGCAAGTTACTATAACTAAATACATCGCATATGCGCTAAAAGGCCAAGATTATAGCTGTAAGGCCTGTTACTTTCTCTGGTGTTGACCGTTGAGCTGATTGAACTCAGCAAAACGCATGAAAATTCTATTTTGTGGGACTGAAAATTAGGTAAACCAAGCAACAAGGAAGTTTTGTATATTTCATTCCTTAGATTATGAAATTGTCCATCTTGTGCAATGTAGGCTACGTTCTGCTAAAGCACTGTTTTAAAAAGTGATTCATTTTTTCCCTTTCTTTCGTTAACAGATACAGATAGCTTGGTTACAGTTATCTGTATCTGTCACATAGCTGCTATGAATTATTATAAGTATAATTGTGCTCTGCTCTTCAATTCACTAACGGGGAGCTATTTATAGAAATTTAAGAAAAACTTTGATATTGGAAGAAGCTAGTCACGTGGTTATCCAATATCAAATTAAATGAATTCTTAGTTTACTTTGAATGCCGTCATTCACCTACTTGATGTGTTCATTTTCAGAGAGGCATCGCGGCATCCAGACCTTCGATCGGTATGCTGGTTGCATACGTCGCCTTGAGCTTAATAAAGTGATCCAAGACTTCACCAAAGCCGAGTCTGTGGGAAGGATCAAACTCGACTCCTGTCCCACCACTTAGGTGCCCAGATCCACCTTCCCGCATAGCATGTATTCTGCATTGGGAAAATCTCAGGCTTCTGTTATAGAGCTATCTCCGTTGTTACTTGGTCAAATGTTGTGTTGACATTGCACCTGAAATCCACATTCTATTATGTTTTGCTAAGCATTTACAATATAATACATAATTATTGACTGCTTGATGCATAATGCATATTTTACTATTTATTCTGGAAGACTGTCTTCTATATAATTTCTGAGTAGTAGCTGATCAGATGCAGGCCTTCGTATAAATTTTGGTTTGTAGATAGTGAAATGGTTCTTTTGAGACTAATAGGCATCCAAAGTTGACTGCGAATGACATGATTGCCTTGCTCCATTCCATAAGTGCAAAACAGTTTTTATAATGGTCAAATAATTAGCTATCAAAATACCATAAGAGAAGGTTAATTAAATATTTCCAGCAGAATTCTTTTTAATGCAGTGTCAGTGTCAGTTATTATGACTGTTGTTGTTTAAAATAAATTCTTCTGAATAAATTTTATGACATTTATAAGTGTTCGTTTGAGACCATGCTCACAGTTTTGTGTGCTTGAGAGCTTATGATGACGTTTTATTTTTTCGCATGGTATTTTTAAGTGTTCCGCTGTTCGAGTGTTTTGGAAAAGTAATTTAGCGACCCAGGTACTGACTGAGCATTTAAAAAATGGTTTGGCTTCTCATTTTTACTATTCTTCTGCTTTTACTTTGATTCTGATTGCCAGTCGTCCTTTCCCAACGTGATCTTAATATTCTGTCCTGCGTATTCTATCCTAACTTTGTTTCTTTGGGAAGTTCAATACGATTTCATTTTAATCGATATGAATTCTTAGACTGTTTATTCTGCACTCAGAATTTCTATAGGTGCATTTTACGTATAAATCATTGTCCTATGCATTTCAGGAATTTAAAAGTTGCAATTTTGTAGTCAGAACACCCAACTCTATCTGACTTTTCGTCCAAGATTGCACCCTTTCACCCCACCGACTAAAGACACCGAAATTACATCCCTAGAGTTCTCTATAAACGACAGCGAAAGACAGCAACGCTACCGGCCTTAACCTCCTCTCGTTCTATCTTGTTTATCAGTGTGTAATTTGCTGTAACTCTCTGCGGTTTGTCAGACTGTTCCAATAAACGAATATAGGCCTACAACTAAAAGTGTTAAGCTTCCTACCCAAACTATCAGTCCATGTATCTTTTCAGCATACAACTCATAAGCTTATGTATCGAAAGGCAAACTTTCGATACATACGGCTTTGCAATTTAAATGTCATGAGTTTGCGGCTTCAGCTATGCAAAACTAACAACACCGATTGGGTTCCTAATTCATTTACACGAATTTTGGCTGAAAACGCATTTGGCGTACGCAAAGCTTCTCGGATTTCAACTACCAGTACACGTGGTTACCCGATGCAAAGTGAATGGTTGGTATGGCCCCAAATCGTACGACAATGTACAGAGACATCAATCAGAAAAATAAAATCAATGCACAGAAGACAAGAAGTCGGAAAATGACCTGCCACTTGCTCGAAGTGTGAACTTCCAATCTAAGACTTGACCTCGCCACTGATCTGCCTGACTGCCTCGCTGATATGAACCCTGTTGGTATGATCGACAGAGTTTAATCTAGACGTCTTTGGGGGGAATGTCCCCCAGGATTTGTGTTTCCCCCCCAAGTGGCTGAAGTTTGTAGAAAAGGCATGTTTTCGTTAGAAATACATATACGTCTTCCCGCCTTAGCTAGCTCCCTTCCCCCTCTTCGTTCCTCTGATCGACTTGACTTAGGCTATTTTTTCCCCGAGTGAGAACGGCGATTGCCCGTTCTCGTTCCTCTGTTAGTATTGACCCTTCATTGTGGAATCATCTAACTCAGTGGTGGCGAACCTTTTTAAGATGCGCGCCAAAATGCTGCTAAATCATTTTTTTAAAATACCATCGCGTGCCCCTCGGAATTTTGCACAGTATATAATTATTTTTCTCACATAGGTTTTAGTTAACAAAGAGTAACAATAAATGAATTAAAGACGTTATTTTGAAGATCGTTTTTGAATGGCATTAAAATAAAGTCCTTCAACAAGGAAAATGCAGTCTTGTTGTCCTCGAGACCAAGGTCTTGGTCTCGAGTGCACTCGAGTTCGTTTTTAAAAGTCTTGGTCTTGGTCTTGGTCTTGAGACCAAAGGTCTTGGTCTTGGTCTTGGTCTTGAGGTTCAAGGTCTTGGTCTTGGTCTTGGTCTCGAGGTTCAAAGTCTTGGTCTTGGTTTTGCAAGACCAAGGCCAAGACTTTTCTCAATATGAACAGTCATTAATTTTAACAAACGGCAAGAATTTTAAAAATTTATCCAATAATTACTCACAGTTATTGCTTTAGTATTTACACGGTGTGAATGAGGCTTCACTGTTGCTTTGGACAATTATTTTGACTTCCGGTTATTTATCATGGAATGATTTCAAAACAGACTCACGATTAATTTGTACATTTACATCCGGTTCTTGAAAAGCTGCTTTGTGTGCTAGCGATTTCAGCACTTGTAGACCGTGTTTTTTCACATGGCAGAATTTTTATGAGGCCCCACAGGTCACGTCTTGGTCAGAAAATTCTGGGCAAATTGGTTTTTATAAAATTCAACAGGCATTTGGAATAACATTTCGCATGATGGACTTTTGTAAATACGAATTCGGAATTCTCTGCAGTCTCCATTTAGATTTGTTTTGCTTGAATAAAAGAAAAAAAAATCATGTTTTCATTAAAATAATGAGTAGTCCGAATGGACAATTTTTAGTAAGAAATAGAAGTCTGGATACGACTGTGATTTTTTGGGTCTTGGTCTCGGTCTTGGTCTTGAGGTTCAAGGTCTTGGTCTTGGTCTTGGTCTTGAGGTTCAAGGTCTTGGTCTTGGTCTTGGTCTTGGTCTTGAGGTTCAAGGTCTTAGTCTTGGTCTTGGTCTTGAGGTTCAAGGTCTTGGTCTTGGTCTTGGTCTTGAGGTTTAAGGTCTTGACAACAAGACTGGGAAAATGTAGGTTCCTACAGGTATTTTGTATTTCTAAGTTTGAATTTTTGGGGACGCTCTGAATTTCGCGTGCCCAAAAAATTTCAACACGTGCCACTTTTGGCACTCGTGCCATAGGTTCGCCATCCCTGATCTAACTCCTTCGGTCCGGACTGTGGTCCTGCCACAGCTTTTCGTTGTCTTAAAACTTGCCTTTATTCCGAGGACTTTCGCACTCGGAGCGCCTAATACCGAGAGGCGCTTCATAAATTCTGAAATACAATACATTACAATACAGTATACAAAATCTGTAAAGTGATACATTTTTGCACCGTTAGGATGCCGAAACCTATATGTAAGACTTATGGTAGTTCTAGCTGGAGATGTGTGAAGCATGAACATGCAATTTGCGGAAACTTAAAGTTTCTGACTTAAATAAATGTTAAAAGCATTTGAAAATGTGCATCTTTTGTAGATTTCGGGTGATGAAACTGTTGTGTATGAAAGTTCTAGCTGGAGAAGTATAAAGTACGTGTTTGCAATTTGTGGGGAAAGAGTGTTTAGGATTGGAAAGCTTGGTACATTTTTAGAATCTTCTTTTACACCCTCTTAGGAAGGGTAATAATTAAGTTTATTAATGTTTTAACGGTTGGAACTATTATTACGACTCTCAAGTATTTTTGCGACGGTGTATTTGATATTGCGTACGTTGCGATGTTAATAGCAGTGTTTTTCGCTAAATGGTGCGGGTAACGATACAGAGGAAGCCCTCGAAGTGTATAGAAGGACTGTAACGTTATTTACTTGACCGCTGATAGCCTGGCAATCATAGACACCCCCACTTGACTGACAGACAGACGGACAGTGAGACAAGCAACCGACCATTTCCTCCCGGACTGCAGCCAACGACAGACCGATATGTCGAATACTCCCGTATACATATTATATTGTTATAAAACTAATTTATATACTTAGATCAGAAACACAGTCTCGAGTGATATTTAATTATATAAGTCGTTATCTTTACAAAGACTTCGTCTAATCTATTGACATACCGTTTTAGGACGGGCAAACATCTAGTAGTTTAGTGATAAGGTGGCAAACAACTACAAGTGACACCTCTTCGACATTCCTACTTCTCCCGGTAGTACTTTTCTGATAGCTGAAAAAAACTGAACTGTGGTTCATTTCAAGGCCAATCAAATTATAAGAAGGCCTAAATAGACAAAATACAGACAAATTATAGGTTGCTTTGCGTACGTATTTTATCAGTAGACACCCACCCCTCATACGCAAGCATATGCATTTGGGTCAACCTCCTCCCCCTCGATGCGTACATACTAAATGGATGGCCCCTTATTCGTGAGCTCTCGAAAGAGCTTTTCAACGGTTCTCGGAAGTAGCTATGTAAATAAAATAGACACACATCAGAAATTTTTATTGTTATTAGGCCTGCTATTATAAAAAATGTAACACTCGCTATGTCACACATGAATACGAAGGCCTGGTGGTTATGAAAGTCGTGGCTAATAAGCCGAAATATTCGCATATATATATATATATATATATATATATCAGTCTCTCATATAGTGCGATAATTGCAAATATTTGCATATTATATCGGCAACAGGATGCCACTTTATCCTACAGAGGAGCCCTGTTGCCGAGAGGATTTCTTTTAGGATGATCTTGCTGGCACGTGCCTCAACCGTTTTCTTTGCACGGCATATATATCGGGAAGCTCTGAGTTCCAGTTTCAAGTCAACCTGGTCGGCGATCGTTGCGCTCTGCTAGCCGTGGAGATATGCATGTGCCGTGCATCCACATTTCAACTCGAGCACATCGTGCCTTCTCATGTGTTGGAACATCCTCCTGGGACAGTTTTCCATTGCACTAACGTAATGTTGCACCGATCCTATGCAGCAAACATTCTCCAAGACTCCAACTGTCTTAAAAGCACTTGGTTAGACCAGTCAGATAGCCATGTGTGCAGCACTTTTGTGAGGCACTTTAAAGGTGCTACATTAAGTGTCTAGATACATACATGTACATACATACATACATACATATACATACACACATACAATACAATACAGTCATTCCGGGATACAATCACAAATGGCTGGCTGACCGGGTGGAAGAAGAAAGAAGGTAGGATGGGATGCACCATTCTAATGTGAGCACAGTTTTCATATCTTCCATGTAAAGACTGTAGGGTAGGTGAGAAGAAGAATGCGAAAAAGAGCTAGCGGGAGGGTCAGATGTGTTAGCGAATTCATCTTCTTAGCCTCAGCGTATGAAAGCGAGTGACCAGTTCTCTCTCTCGCCTTCTAATGTTCCCACGGACAGTATACGTTAAGTGTAATGATGGCCTGAGAACGCAATCGTGAGGACAAGACGCCTGCCGAGGCCTCCAAAACTGGCCTCGATTCTGGAA
Source organism: Allolobophora icterica (assembly GCA_963556255.1). Classification (NCBI taxonomy): domain Eukaryota; kingdom Metazoa; phylum Annelida; class Clitellata; order Crassiclitellata; family Lumbricidae; genus Allolobophora; species Allolobophora icterica. The sequence goes on along the minus strand of OY744604.1, from coordinate 67,021,795 downwards.
TCCATTAGTCCTATAGATATTCCCTACTCACTCTACACTAACTATAATCCTCTATTAAATATAATATAAGACTACAAAAGTGCACAAGTCTGTATGTAGTCGTATGATGTGTCTTTTCAAAGCAAATAGAACAAGTACAAGTGCTAATATTTAGCCTACTCTATATATGAATGCCTCAATTGGTCGTCAAACATAGACGAATTATTATTTATTGAACATCCTGACTGTCGAGATAAGGTTAAGAGTCCTTTCTTATTATTAATTCCTAATCTACATGTAAATAAGCCCTATAGCGATTATATAGTGACTCTGTTATGATGCTAACATATTGTAGCAAGACAATTTCTAAAGTTCTACTTTTACACAATACAACATGAGAACGCATAATGTAATAAGTGACATCAGGCATTAGGGTCGGGCCTCATAATTGAACACATACTTATTCAGAACCGCTGGCTCAAGTTGGAGCCACAGACACAAGATGGAGCTTTACGAAATAGCCTACAAAATTCGGATGTTTGACGAACTAAAGAGTCAAGAAGAAGCTGATATGGTCGTTGAGACTGGCGTTTCCAAGACTGTTTAGTTTGCGAGAAATGGAAAGGGGTACCTCTTTAGTTTGAACATCAAACATCCTGATTGAATAGTCTATTTCGTAAGGTATATGTGGCTCCAACTTAACGAGCCAGCGGTTCTGAATAAGTATGTGTTCTGCGCATTGTTTTAAAGTTGCGCTTAGATGACATTAGGTGGTTGGACCAGGACAAGATTTCTTGATACGTTTCATCTTGATTAGTCTTAACGGAAAGTTTGAGGAGTTGCTCTAGATGGAGCACTGGTAGAGGGTTTGATCGATAATCGATCGAGTGGTCGGCAGTTTGAGGAATGAGACAATTTACCAAATTCAGGTGTCAATTTTTAAATCGCGGCAGCACAGTGTGAGATCTTTACCGGTTAGAGAATTTAAGATGGATAGTAATTGGGTCATCGGCATATAGAGGCCTAGCTTAAGTTTTTTTATCTGCCTCAAGCGGCATTATCCAGAGGCCGGTCAAGATCCAGGTGGCAAAATAAGCTTTTAAAGACATTTTAGCATCTACACCGAAAATTTAAGTGGTATCACAAAACAATCAATGAGAACCCAGGTAAAAACATCCAAAGAATGTGCCGATGAAGGCCCCAAAATGGCCATAAACTGCGACAGTAATTCTCGACAACATGACTTCTTATACGTTATAATGTATATTGCCTGAATCGAAGTATAAAGTTTTCATCTCAATCTGTATCAGAAACTTGTAGTTTGGAGCAGAAAAACGAGGAATTTTCAGAGTAGAGAGAGAGAGAGGGAAAGATGGGGAGATTGAGAGAGGGAGAGTACGGTAAAGATGAATGAAGATGTAAAGTGAATGTTTGGGCGATTACGCCAAGTTTAGGCCTATACAGCACTTAAAGGTTATAAATTTATGAGAGATTGATAGTATAATAACATTATTTCGTGAGTAATAAAATCCATGATAGATTTATGGAATTATTACGTAATTTCGTGAGTAATAAAATCCACTATCTATAGACCAGTTCCAAAGTTTGGAAAACAATGGGGGATAGTCCTATTGCAATATGAAGACTGTTTTCGCCAAGTTTCGTGTGATAAAAAAAACTACCCTATCCAGATGTAGGCTATTGAATTACAGTTTAAAACTTATTGAAACTGACAGCTTTGCAGAATATTACGTCAAAGTATGAAACATTAAGACTGTCCTCCCTATTGTCAGAGTGGACTGATCCAAAGATTAGTTAGCTTTGCTGGTGGCTTTGCAGAGACTTCAGAAGATAGAAAATCGCGACGGTAATAAGAAGTACCGTCGAAATGGTAAAACAAAAAGTACAGATTTCTGCGATTTGTCTCGTGTTTGTGGTCGTTGGCTTAGGCCTAGTGTCCGGTCAAGTTCTGACACCGCCGTACTTTAACCTTGCGGCTGCACGGCCGATCGAAGCAACGGCAACTTGTGGTGTTGGAGTTACAGAACCGGAATTGTTCTGTAAGTTGACCGGAGCTGATCCAGAGACGGTGGACCCGAGAGAGGACTACGAAGTAATCGACGGCCAGCTGTGCGATAAATGCAATCCTTCGGATCCCACGAAGGTCCATTCGCCGGAGTTTGCAGTTGATGGGACGGAGAAATGGTGGCAGAGTCCACCTCTTTCCAGGGGACTCAAGTTCAACGAAATCAACCTCACTATTCACCTCGAACAGGTCGGATGTTTAACTTCGTAATAACTCTCATACAGAATGAAACTATTTCATGTCACAGACTGTACGTATCTATGCATGTATTCATGTGTATGGGTTTGTGCATAGGAGTAGTTTGTGTGTGTGTGTGTGTGTGTGTGCGTGCGTGCGTGTGTGCGTGTGTGTGTGAGTGTGTGTGTGTGTGTGTGTGTGTGTGTGTGTGTGTGTGTGTGTGTGTGTGTGTGTGTGTGTGTGTGTGTGTGTGTGTGTGTGTGTGTGTGTGTGTGTGTGTGTGTGTGTGTGTGTGTGTGTGTGTGTGTGTGTGTGTGTGTGTGTGTGTGTGTGTGTGTGTGTGTGTGTGTGTGTGTGTGTGTGTGTGTGTGTGTGTGTGTGTGTGTGTGTGTAAATGTATGTGTCCAAAAGTTCTTTCAGCACTACGGGAAGCATGATTAAATGTGCAGTACATAACGAGGGAAATTTTCGAAATATAATTTCTTTGTGAACTTATAAAATCATAAGATAATTCGCTAGTTTTATAACACTTCATTTTAGGGTAGGACCAACATACGTAGATATACTATGGACCATTAAAGCCAAGTAACTGATGTATGTATCGTTTGGCTTAAATGAGTTTCAGCTGAGAATGTCTTAACCATATAGGCCTACTTCTACGATTTTTTTCAAATCGACACAAATAATTAATGAGTTACTGTAATATACTGACGCGGTCAATAACAAAATGCTATATTATGAAAGTTATTAGAAATGAAACATAAGAGTGGTATAGTTTTCGATATCATATTTATGGCTACTGCTAGTCTGATGATTAGCTGCTAAGTTTAATTTAATTCAGAGTATGGTCTTTAATTCAGAGTACGGTTTAAGATAAATGTTTCTAATTACACTGTTTTATGTTGGCAGGCTTAAGTGTTATATTTGGTTTTAATTTTATGGCCTCGGATATGTGTAGCCTCTAATGGATAGGGTAGGTCAGGGACTGAATTGTCGGAGGCGGGTTGGAATGGTTCACCTCAATTCATTTTTCAACCCCCTCCAGCCAATTCAAACCCTGAGCTAGATTGTGCCAAATGTGCATGAAATGTATATTTTCTCTAACTAAACATAAATCTGCAAAGTCCTGTCTCTCAATCGCTTAGGTTTAAGTAGGTCTGGTAACTCCGCTCGGCTATCTATAGGACCGTGCTAGAATCTATTGCGGAACTCTGCCTCCAAATGTCTCCATCTTAAAGTCACAAACCAGTAACTGCAACGGCCTATCTGAGATTTTACTTTTATAGGAATTCCATGTGGCCTACATATATATCAAGATGGGCAACTCACCCCGTCCTGGAGTGTTCGCCATTGAGCGCTCTGAGGATCATGGAAAGACATGGAAACCGTGGCAGTTCTTCGCTGACACACCGACTGACTGTAACGTCTTCTTTGGGCGTGATGGTTACAGCGACCGCATCGACAAAGACGATTCAGTGATCTGTGCAATAGAATACTCCAAGGTCGTTCCCCTGGAAGGCGGAGAGGTATGCGACCTGACTGATCGTATTAGATAACTTTTAAAATTCAGGAAGGTACGTTCCTTGGTTTAGAATATAACGATCATGCTGTTTTAATAGATACAAGATAAGAATACCATTAAGAGTCTTTTGCTTCGATCTTCTAGCATTTGCCTTAAGTGTAACCTTGCACGGATTGAATCATCGCACACTGGCCTTAAGAAACGGACAACCTCCTTTCTTTCCACAGATGACACGTAATGCACCAGGATTCAAACCCCAGTCGCAGGCATGAAAGGCAGAGGCCATATAAATCTGCCACTGGGTTACTCAAAATATCCTTCCTCTGCATTATAGGGCCTATGTATTTATGTGCTTGGCGGTGGCGATTTTTAAATAACTTAGCGGGGTGGAATGATTACAACCGAGTCGTAGGACCAGAACCACCTACTTCAATGTATTATCTACTTCGTATATGGACTGTTCCATATACTTTCTTTGCCGGTAGCAATAGCTGCTCTTCCAGCAAGGTTAAACCTGGTCGTTTTCTTAACAAAATTAATATATTTTCCTCATATCTCTTTCTCTGTCACATTTTGAGATCTTGGAGTAACTTTGGATCAATTTCTCACAGCATATTAATTTGGTCACTCGTAGCTGTTACTACAGTTTCGCCAACTACGAGTTGTCTGACGTTCTCTCTCTCTCACAATGCTACTGTGGCTGTTGTGCACGCCTTCGTCACCAGTAGACTTGACCACTGTAGTGCGGTACTTGTAGGTCTGCCATTAGGGCTAATTGGGCGCCTTGATAGGGTTCTCCGCTCAGCGGCTCGCCTGATTGGCCACGTTCCTAAACATGCTCCTGTCTCTGCCTCTATGTCCTTCACTGGCTCCCTGGTTCTCAGCGTATCTCCTATCGGGTTGCTGCACTTGTCTGGCGGTACCTTCTTGGCTGTACTCCATCCTACCTGTCTGATCTTTGTCGGCCTGTCTCTGAACTTGCAGCTCGTCGAACTCTCCGCTCTTCGGCAAGGGGGAGCCTTTGATCCCCCATGCTCGCACTGCTATTAGACAGTGTCGGACATTTTCGGTTGTAAGGCCCTCCATCTGGAATGGCCTACCTTTAAACCTGCCCTTGTCGTCACTGTTAAACTCGCCTGATTTTTGTAAGTCCCTCAAATCTCATTTCTTTAGCTGTGGCTGAGCTGGGAATGCCTCTGAGTAGGTATCAGGTATCTTGAAGAGGCGCTATATCAAATCCTCAGAATGAATGAATGAATGAATCATAATTAACAGATAGTAGTGACCTGGTGACGTGACCTTTCCGAATTTCGCTTAACTTCATTTGAATTCAGACGTACCACTTGAATACTACCTGTAGATGCCCTTGTTTCAATCATGCTCTAAACTTGTCAGTGTCGCAGACCTCTTCCGTTCAGAGTATACGTACGCAATTCCATGAGTATCATCAAGGAAGTGGTGTCTTTTTTACCACTGAATTTGCAACAGGACGGCACCAAACACTGAAATTAAATCAGCCCAGCGGGTCTGCCATGGGAGGGAATCTGTCAATCATTAACCGATCTTTATAGCACCACCTATTTCTATAACTTGTGAATTCAAAATGTAAAGTGTTCGAATAGAAAAATCACATATTATGTGGGTCTCTATGCGGGATCAAATCTCTAAAGTGTGCCGTATATTTCTTAGCCATGAAGAACCATATATATGTAAATAATATATTTATATATAATAAGCCCAAAGATTCAACACTCACTCAGATGTTATACACTAGTTATACGACGGTGTGATAATCTTACAGTACTCAATCTGAAAAGTAGCAAATAAGTAAGTCATATTATATATATATATATATATATATATTAGGGTGTTATATAGTTATATATATATATAATATATCGGTATATTGCTTGGCTTACTGTTTCTCGGTTGAAACGCAAGGCTATTACAAACGCTAGATCGTTACATGGATTACTTTCGAACGATATCACCGTATCTGGCTCAGGAAACTGACAATGAATTTTGCTGTATCAGTTCTTTTAAATAATTCACGTAGTTTCCCGAATCCGGCGTCGTCCATATATCTTTAAATCATTCGTAAATTAAAAGCACAAAAAACACACGAATACTGCACATATTTCTATCATACAATAGAGATATCGTATAACCTATTAGTTTGATTTTCTAGGGTTAGGCCTCCTATGTGTTTCCATTTGGATTGATGTGCAGATTTTCCTTTTGAGTGAACACTGATTCTATTGTAGATTTTTGTGTCCCTTGTTAATAATCGTCCAAGTTTCAACAATTTCGCACTTTCACCGAGTCTGCAGAATTGGACCAAGGCAACTGACGTTCGTCTTCGGCTGTTGAGGACAAAAACACTTCTTGGGTATCTCCAGCCCATAGATACAACACTCACTCGGAGGGTATACATTAGTCATATACGACGGTTTTATTATCTTACAATACCCAATCTGGAAAGAGTTAATTTAGCAACTAAGTAAGTTGCAACAAGTAAGGCCTATTTCCACCAAAGCCTTGCTATCAAAATCGTTTGAAGTAGTAGGTGTAGCGTGTCCACAGGAAATTTCCAGCGGTAATGCATCCAACAACCCTTCAAACCACTCTGATGCTTTGGAACCTTCGCAAAGCAAAGAGATTCCACGTCGCTTTCTAGCGAGTAGGCCTAGGCTTTAGATTTGCCAACATTACACCCGTAAGCTTATTTATACTGCGTAAAACCGTTACAACATGCTGCTAATCAGTTAATTAAGTTTTCAGCTAAAATATATTGACAGGTCATTTTGTCATTTTGTCAGTACTACTACAGTATAAAGGACATCTCGATATTCGGTCGGTGCGTCTGCTATGGCCATGCCAATGACTGTAACACAATTGACCCAGTGAACAGATCCAAGCTGGTCTGCAAATGTCATCACAACACGTGTGGCCATCAGTGTGAAATGTGTTGTCCTGGATTTCTGCAGAAACCTTGGCGACCCGCCACTCCAGATGCCAGCAATGCCTGCGAGCGTAAGGCTAATCATGCTTTCAAGAAAACACATGAACTTTTAACGGTTCCTTCGTTCACTATAACATTCAGGATATCCACCTGAAAGAAGATAGGCTCTGCAATGAAAGTACTGCGCGCCTCCAAATCGTTGAGAGGCGATTCATAAATGCTCGGTTATGATTACGATTATTGCAGAGGCTTCCAGGGCGACAATTTTAAATTCAATAGCTGATGACGAACCCGAATTGCAGCGTCATGTGAATATGGTGGTTACCATATGGCTTTAGCGTATACTCGTATGTGCTTTCTGGTCCTACTATATTAATCCATATTATGACATAATTATGATAGATAGGCTCCATGCGTCCTACAAAAGACGTGCTTTTGGGAATATAAATGCATGTTGCGGCCGAATTGCCGATCAAATGATAGGCTCCATGCGTCCTACAAAAGACGTGCTTTTGGGAATATAAATGCATGTGCGGCCAAATTGCCGATCAAATTAGCCTACTTTGGCGACAAACAAAGCATGGAGAAACGTACCTTCGTTTCATGTGGAATTCTTAGGTGATCATCGTAATCGTAAATTCAAAATTTCTAAAGCGCTACTCTAAAGCTATTTGCAGAAAACCAGCTTTTTAATGAACGCGGTCTTACGCCGCTGTCTATGTATTTTAGCATGCCAGTGTCATGGACACAGCAATGAGTGTCGCTATGACCCTGAGGTCGACCGTGACCGTAGCAGCATAGACATTCATGGGCGATATGAGGGAGGCGGAGTGTGTATCAACTGTCTTCATAACACCATGGGCATCAATTGTGAGCAGTGCAAATCTGGTTACTTTCGTCCATCAAATACACCCATAAACTCCAACCGCGCTTGTCAAAGTAAGTTAAATAACCTATTTTATTAAATATAACGATTTCTGCTACAGTCTTTGCTCATAATATTGATCATATTCTTAAGGTGGTCGAATTCGCTGAGTCGATCATCAACATAATCTAGCGAGGCTGATAATTGGTTCAAAGTTTAAGTTTATGAGAAATATTTTGTAAATCAACACTCTTGACTATTACGCATGGATGATAATTACCACATCAGTTAGAGTTAACTAAATTTGGATTTGTAGAATGCAAATGTGAATTCACGTATGCAACGGGAAATTGTTTGGAAGGAACAGGCCAATGTTTGTGCGAACCAGAATATACTGGAGCCGAGTGCGACAGGTAACTACGGATATTCGCTTTGCTCTTGAATATAACTAATAAAATTGCAGGAGTATGTGCAGGTTTGCTATATTTTTAAGATTTTCGCGCTTAACATCAAAATTAATTTAGCACAGAAGCCATCAACGAAAATTATTTTCTCGTCTGTGTATAACATAAATGTATCAGTTGACAGACTAAAATAGGATGTAATTAGCACTAATTCTTAGGCTTTGAAATTGTCATTGCATGACATCCTTTGTGCTTTACAGTAGCGCCCCTATGCTATTTTGTTCTGGACTTTTACGGTTCCATGGCTGTTCATCATCTTTTTCGGAAGATAGGGCCTATTATCTTTATATCAAGCTAATAATAAGATGCTTTCAAAATTTTAAGTGCTAAAGTGTTTAAGGTTCAAAGTGTTAAGCGTCTGATAATAAGCTGTTCTCGCGACTTCGCTTTTTGGACGCTGTAGAAATCTCGAGATTACGATAATGATCAGTGTGTAATCTAGACGTCTTTGGGGGGGGTAAATTTCCCCCCAGGATTGATGTTTCCCCCCAGAGGCCAGCAATATTGTAATGTAGACACGTGTTGGGGTGGAAAATCCCCCCCCCAGGAAACTTGTTTCCCCCCACAAGAGGGGGACTAGATTACAGCCTGGATAATGATTACAGTAATAAGAGATTCTCAAGAAAGTTTTATGTCTGCTTAGCTGATTTTCTAACGTTCTTAATTAATTCATGTATACACTCTTCAGTAAAGGCACTTAATTAAGTCACATTCCTGCAACTTCTAGTACTAGGCCTACTAATTACTTTAAAAAAATGTTCAATGTCCTAATGTGAACACTATTGCTAACCAGCCTTGCTTTGTATTGTTTTGTTCTATCACTGTGACGCTTGGTATTTTCAGGTGCCTTGATGGTTACTATGGTTACCCACGATGTTTAAAATGCCCTTGCCACGTCAACGGAACACAGGACAGGGTGTGTGAAGTCAGAGGAGGCCAATGCTTTTGCAAACCAAACTTTTACGGAACCAAATGCGATCAGTGCGCTTTCGACTATTACAACTTCCCTGAATGCAGATGTAAAGTCTAGTATATGTCTGAGTAATTTCGTAGTAAAGTAAGTAAGTACTCTTCAATAATACAAGACAAATTATCGCATTCACTTGATAATGAATAATACATCTCTATAATTTTTTTAATTAGACTTAATTAAGCAGTTTTGTTAGCATTTAGTTGCAATTGTAGACTTTTTATTGATGATGTTCTGAAGTAAGTAAGTAAGTAAGTAAGTAATCTTTCATTAGTACGAGACAAACGCTCATACTTTACGACCACAATACATTAATTTGGCAAAAGACAGCAAATAAAACACAATATCAGTAAGACAAAAAAGCAGAAGCAGTATTATACACAATTTGATAATGTCTGATTTACATCTATATAAATAAAGAGAAGACTCTGTCTGTCTGTCTGTCTGTCTGTCTGTCTGTCTGTCTGTCTGTCTGTCTGTCTGTCTGTCTGTCTGTCTGTCTGTCTGTCTGTCTGTCTGTCTGTCTGTCTGTCACAGCGATGTTTGACCGCGATGCATTTCTACAGCTTTGGACCTTTTCACTCCAAACCTCACTCTGTCTCGGGGTGGGCATTACACATCCAGTGGTCGGCTTCGTGTCCCCCGTTTTCACCGCTTCCATGGTGTCCCGGGCCAATACCTCTCCCAAACCCCCACTTTTTACCTGGTCCAAACAAATTCGAGGCGACCTATTTTCATTCGCCAGATGGCGCCGCCCGAGAAGATTCTGTGCGTTTGACCGCCAATTCTCTGTCACCGGCACGCATTTCTAAAGATTCGTCAGATGGCGCAGCCGTAGGGATTTCACTTCACATTAACTTTTGTTGCTTATTCGCTACAGGGATTGAAACTTTTACCTAAATTTGTTGCTTATTCGCTACAGGGATTGAAACTTATAACCCCGAGCAACGCCGGGTAAACCAGCTAGTACATATCTATAACAAAAGTTTTGATCTAAGCGTTACTCGGGTCTACAACTGGAGCTAGGTTAGATATCGAAACAGGCATTAGG